>CM076581.1:550333552-550472928 GCA_034641835.2 Pinus albicaulis | reverse complement strand
AGGGCAAACCAAAGGGAAATGCTTAAAGAGCGATTGTAGCAAACTAGCTCTCCTTAGGGGTCCGAATTCAATTAGTTGCTGTCAGGTGTTATAGGTCGATTTGGCATCATCCCCCATGACCTGGTCAAACTGGACATCATCCCTAGGACCAATGAAATAGGGTCTATAATCCCCTTATATTTCAGTTTCTATATGCACTAAGGGAAGAACAATTCATTCATGGCTTCTATTGTGAGATTTCCAAGGTTTGAAGTATATGTTATATCACTTATGGATTCACCAACACAACCTATAAAGGGACTAACTGCGTTGCAATACAAGATCTTCCATTCAAGGGTGCACTACGATGCACTTCCCGATATTCAAGAGTGCGTTGATCACCTCGGAGTAGAATTCTCATTGTTCCGAGAATCTCCACGTGGAAAGTGCCTTCTAGAAGAGTCTATATGTGTCAAAATTTGAATCTAAGTGTCCATCTAACACCCATGAACTTGGGAACACGTCTTGCCTATTATTAGAAAGTGATTCATTGAGAAACTTCCATCAGTTTCCCTATAAATTGAGAACTCATTCTAGCAATAGCAAAGGAATAAATCTGATAAAGTTATGTTGTTGGATTCTCATTTGAGAGAGTGAAAGTACTGATATGATGCTGGTATGATGTTGGATGTGATGAGGCTGGGATGAAGCCGGAGCTCGTGGCAACAAATATATCATTGGTTGTAACCTTCCCCTTCTACTCTTTAATAAATATTATTGTTAATTCTCCCATATATATGT
Source organism: Pinus albicaulis (assembly GCA_034641835.2). NCBI lineage: Eukaryota > Viridiplantae > Streptophyta > Pinopsida > Pinales > Pinaceae > Pinus > Pinus albicaulis. The sequence goes on along the minus strand of CM076581.1, from coordinate 550,472,148 downwards.
CTCCATTTCGTATGCAATGGATTCTTGAATGATATATATATTTCACATCTAATCGATTTGATTGAGTAAGATAAGTAGATATCTGTATATGCATGTTGTTTTTTGTTCTTTGCTTATGTTTGTAGGAATAAATCTAGCGATTTGAGTTGGATTGAGAGTGACAACAAAAATGACAGAAGGAGAAGGAGAAGTGCTTGGATCACAAGTAGGTTCTTTCACCATTATTTATATCTACTCATTTTAGAGAAAGTGATAGTAATTTTTTCCTCTGTTTTTCTAAGTGACTAGCACCACACTTAGGGAATTTGATTTATTCGTAGATCACAATTCCGCATAACAAATTGGCAACTCCACTAGGGACTATCCTCTCATTCCTGGTGTTTTTTCCTCTTCTTATCCTCATCAGTAGCAGCTACTTTTAGTTATTAGACATTTAAATGAAATAATTGAATTATAAGTGTGTTCTGTAGCTTTATTTTTCAATCCCTGCTATGTCCAATGCACTGTTGGTCAAGACATAGTGCACTACAGTGCACTGTCTCCCATTCAAGGGTGCACTGCAACACACTGTCTCCCTTTAGATATTATGTTTCCCCCTTAGCCAACCAAATTCCATTAAAATTTGTCATTGCTATCATTCTAAGTAATTTTTTTGTTGTATTCTCAATTGTCTGATACCTATTAAAGACCAATAAACTTTCCAAATTCTTCCTCCTATGAAAAGTAAATTTGTTCAATGTCTCTTTATTTTTTTTCTTTATCATTGGAAAATAAAATTCAAAGTATTTCATTTATGCATTAGATCAATTTTTTTTTTGTAAAGGGAATTTTTGTTTCATTCCTTGTTTCCTGTTGGAAAATTTGTAGTTCCATTCTTTATTTTTCCTAAAAGAGAAATTGTTGTTAAATTCATCATTTCTCAAAGACGAAAACACTTATTTTATTGATTAATGTATTTAGTTTCCTTTATTGCATTCAAATTAAGGGAGCTGAAAAGAAAAACATGCATGTGAATATAGTGAATTGTGTGTGTTGTATAGGAACAAGTTAGGAATGTTTCATTTTGGTTTGTGCTCTTTGTTGTTTGCTCTAAAAAATGATTGCTCTTTCCCTTAGTAGTTATTATTTTCATTGAAAAAACTAAATTGAAAAGTTTTCTTATCATTTAATTTTCATTTTTAGGAATTTCCATCACATTACGCGGTGAACCTCAAAGAAAAACTTATAAACGAGATCAACATAAAATTTACATCAATTTACCTAAGAAAGCATTGGAACATGAATGATAACATTTAGAAGGTCTAGGATAGAGACGTGTTCCGGTGTCATTAAACATAGCAGTTGTCGTTAACTTGTCTATGATACATTATGAATGTGATACCTCACTCCACGTACGTAAGTATATTGGAGCTCATTCACCTACCTTCAGGTATATAGGGCGGTGTTCTAGTATGAAAAGTATAAGAGGGTGCTCTCACTTTGCGGTTTTGCATTAGACAACGCTAATACAGGCTTGGGCCTCCACAAACCTTCGAGTATATTTGGGAGGACAAATTTAGGTTTCTATCCATCCATAGTGAACCGAGTTGGCCACCTTGTAACTTGTGATACACCGAACACAGCATTCGGGGAGATTGCCTACCCGTGCTTCTTGGTTTTCCAGGAGAGATTCTGCCGTTCACAATTACTTGGTAAACCTTTTGCCTAGAATTACCCTTTTTTTTTGTTTTTTTTTTTTTGTCATAAAATAAATTTCATCATCAAAGAAGAACATCCCTTTCCCCATTGTTCGCGTAGAATAGCACTAAAACCACCTTTACCACTGGAATCCATTTCTGGTCGGTGAAGGTGACATCATTCTACCGAAACTAGTACTATCAGTACCTCTGGTGTGACATCATCCTCACATATACCTGATTTGTCTCGAGCTATTTCTACAAATATTGGTTCATCTATTGTTGTCAAGACGGAGTCCTCATAGCTACCTGTGGTCACGATCCATCCAATAAGTGAGACCATACCTCCCGAACTTGACATTCTTCAACTGGAAATTGATTCGGATCCTATCGTTCTTTTACCAGAACATCTAAATCCTGAATTTGAACAACTGCAAGTTATTCCTGTATGGGTCGCCTCACAATATATTGTACCCATTGAGTCACCCATATCGCGCATTCAACCAACAGAAATATACTTCGGGCCTAATGGTGAAATCCTTCCACCTGGTTTGATTTCGATTGAATAAATTCCACAACATGAAATGTCTTCGACTCCAACCCATTTTGGATCAGAGCTTTATCTTTATGAGAATTTTCCTCAATCATCTCACTCTGCTTTCTTTGATCCTGTGTATATTCAAGTTCTCGTAGATCGAGTAGGGTATATATTGGGTCGTATAACCATGCTTGAGGCAACATCTTCGGATGGACCATCTATTCCAGTTGCGACGTCACCTACTCTTGCTACCCCGTCAATGTTCAAAAAATCACCAGAGTAACATTTATATGGTGGCCCTTCCATCCCTGGTTACCAATATTTATCTAGAACCTTCTTTGGTGCATACTCAAACCCACAGACTTCACCAATGTAATCATCTGGTATTCTATCTAGTACATCTCTAATGAGTACTGAACAACTTGATCCTTTATATACATCAACAGGGAAATATCAGGTTGGTCCATTTTGGTATATTCCAGCTAGTACAATTTCAACTAGACTCCCAGCATTTGGAGAAAAATATTTTCCATCTTATTATACTCCTCATGCTAGGGGGAAACCTATGGTCACCCATTTTTATAGTACTTCATCGTTATTTGGTCATCCTAATGTTGGAATGATTTTTTGTGAGTGGAAACCCACTCTACCCATTCAATCACAAAAGGTTGTGCAATCATATCAACCGGTTCAACCTGTTGCACCCACATCTAATCCACTTGTTAATACATCTTTACCCATGTTATAGGCTCAAGCTGTTGTACCTCAACTATCTCAGGAGGTTCCTTCAACCCAATACCCTCAAGTATTGGGCCCTCATACTCCAACTCCTTCAGATGGTTTACAAAAACCACCTCTATCCGGAATTATTTATTCAAAAGTTGGATTACCATATTATGGGATGTTGCAGCCACAACTAGGTTATAATTTTCCATAGCCGAATCCAAACTATTAAAGCTTGGGTTAAAATATTGGTGTATAGACCCCTTGGCAGCCACAAGCGCAAATACAACAACCCTCATTTCAACAAGTACTATACCCAGGTTTTGGTCAGCAGAATCCTGAAGCGTTTGCTTATGAAAACAAAACCTATATGGGATTCTAGCAATAGATTCCTTATGATGGTGCTCAAAGGCATGTTGCCCAAGTAATTCCATCATACCCTCGCTATGCTCAACCCGACTTAAATCGATAGTTGCCCTCTATGGAAACTTTAGAGTTACCAGATTTAAATCGACTTACCAATGATCTAATCAACTATGCTCCTTGGTGGCCGGTGATACATCATAAATTACCCTCAGATATTCCTAAATTCAATGGAAACCATAGAGAATACCCGTCGATGCATGTTATGAATTATCATTTTTAAAAAAATGATAATTAGGTGATGAGGATGGGACTTTTCAACATCGTTAAAAAATTAATTAGGTGATGAGGATAGTTCATTTACTCTTTCAACCTCGATAAATGAAACAGATTCTTGAGGATAGTTCATTTATTGTGTCAACCTTGATAAATGAAACAGATTCTTGAGGATAGTTCTTTTACTGTGTCAACCTCGTTAAAAAATTAAACAAGCCATGAGCATAGTTATTTTCTTGTGTCAAGCTCGTTAAAAAATTAAGCAAGCCATGAGCATAGTTCTTTTCCTGTGTCAAGCTCGTTAAAAAATTAAACAAATCCTCTCATGATTAAGACGAGTCTTCCATTTGATCTCATAAATGAACCTTCATTCCATCCAGGTATTATTAATCAGCAGTCTACTTACGCGAATGAAATGAAGCTTGGGGGGCATGTTCTCTTGCAGGGGGCATTCGACATGTGCTCTTACAGGGGGCATTAGACATGTGCTCTTGTAGGGGGCATTCAAAACCATCTCAAGTCCATTTCGGTTATTATTTTCAAGACTCGTTAAACTCATGAAAATCTTGAGCTTATTTTTCTGGTTTTCATGCTCGTAAAACACATGAAAATGTCGAGTTCTTTTCGTCTTTTCTTGCTCATAAATTAAATTGAAATTAGGACAAAGCATAATTTTATCCTTATTTTTCGAGGTTTCATAAAAATGAAAAAGGAATTGAAGCACACTTTTATATCTTTTTCAAGCTTCGATAATAGAGAAAAAGGAACCCTTAGAGTCTTCTTTTATCTCTTTTCAGACTCTGATAATGTGAAAATATTTCCGAGCACTTGTCTTTTCGAGCTCGTAAAAGTAAATGAAACAAAATCTACTCAGTATAAGTTTAACCCTTTTCCAAACTAAGATAGATTATTTATGAAAAAAGAAAACCTTAGTCGAACATGGCTAGGAGGTTCTCTTAGATATTATTTTACACTTTTTCAGATCTGAGCGACAAATTTACGGAAGAATCATGGAGTTTTCTTTTGTTCTCTTTTTCAAACTCTCTAAATATGAAAAAGGATTGGGCTGTCACTGTCATTAGGCTCGTTAAAACATAAAATAGCAGTGAGCTTGTTGATCATGGCAACAATCGACAACTTAACTTATTAAATAGTGATGCATTCGCCTGAAGGGTTAAATTATAGATCAAGCATATGCTATCCTCCTCAATCTTGTTAAAAAATAAAGAGGTATGGGTTGAAAAATGACCGGGGAAAATTTGGGAAAGCGAATAGAACACTTTTACAGTAGCAAGTCACTCTTGAACATGACACTTTCACTCCATCATCGTGAATTTTGGGTTGGGTAATCTTCTTGACAGTTCATTCATACCTATGGTTCATCATACCTTCACTTCGGTTTTGGATCAATGCTACCAAATCATCTCAGTGTCGCTAATATGTTCAAGAGAAGTCATCCAGTGAATACTCATCCATCTGTAATACTCATAAACCTTCATTTTCATGACATTCATCCCTGAAAATTGCTATATCAAGTCACATTTTGTCTCTGAAATCAATAACTCCCATTTTTCAATAAAGTGGCTTCCTGTCGACATTAGCTCATCATCCAGGAAGTTTACTTAGAAACATCATCTTCCAGTACTGTGAGGCTTGTTACATCATCGACAAGATCCTCGCTTTTGGACCTTTGACCGAAAGATTTTGTTTTGTGTTTGACATCAAATCATCTATTCACACCTTAAAAATTGTATTGCGTTACCTTGAGAGCCATTAAAATCAATGGTGGTTCTCTCACATTTGTTAAAAACTCACATCATTAGCTGGTAATCAAACGATGTCTTACCATGTTTGACTACAAATAATATATTCGCATGGATAGACTTGTAACCGAACGATCGAATGAAAGAGATAAGAAGACCTCAGATATAGTTTCATCCATCCAAGCTGTGATTTTAGGATTTTTGTACACATCATCCATACGGTGACTGTAGATACAGATCATCATCTGAACATGGGCCTATATTTTTATGCATGTATGTATTGGGAAACATTCCAATGTAGATGAATTTCTTAACTATGTACATGTTATTAGATAGTTTATCTGCTAAGAATGGGAATGCCTCCCTCAGCAATTCATGATCAAGATGAAAATATCATGATGTAATATATTGTAAGTCACTCCACTTCATGTCTAGCTCATGACATCGAAAATCATCTCATCCAAATATATTATTATTATTATTTTGACTTCATGATTTAGGTGGCATCTATATGCCCTAAGAGAATAAAAATTCATTCATGGCTTCTATTGTGAGATTTCCAAGGTTTGAAGTATATGTTTTATCACTTATTGATTCACCAACCTAGCCTATAAATGGACTAACTATGGTGCAATGCAAGATCCTCCATTGAAGGGTGCACTGCAATGCACTTCTCGACATTCAAGAGTGCGTTGGTCACCTGGGACTAGAATTCTCAATGTTTCGGGAATCTCCACATGGCCACTTCCTTCTAGAAGAGTCCATATGTATCAAAATTTGAATCCAAGTGTCCATCTAACACCTCTGAACATGGGACCATGTATTGCCTATTATTAGAAATTAATTCATTGAGAAACTACCATCAGTTTTCGTATAAATTGAGCACTCATTCTAGTGCTAGCAAAGGAAGAAATTTGGTAAAGCTATGTTGTTGGATTCTCATTTTAGAGAATGAAATTACTGATATGCCACTGGTATGATATTGGATGTGATGAGGCTGGGATGAAGCTGGAGCTGGTGGAAACAAATCGATCAATGGTTGTAACCTGCCCATTCTACTCTTTAATAAGATTGTTGTTCATTTTCCCATATATATGTCTCTATTTCTTGTGCAGTGGATTCTTGAATGATATATATATTTCACATATAATCGATTTGATTGAGTAATATAAGAAGATATCTGTATATGCATTTTGTTTGATGTTCTCTGTTTGTGTTTGCAGGATTCAATCTAGCAAGCTGAGTTGGATTGAGAGTGACAGCAAAAACGACAGAAGGAGAAGGAGAAGCATTTTGATCACAAGTAGGTTATTTCACCATTACACATATCTTCTTATTTTAGAGAAAATGATGGTAATTCTTTCCTCTGTTGTTCTAAGTGACTAGCACCACACTTAGGGAATTTGATTTATCCATAGATCATGATTCTGCATAACACCAAGGAACTGAATTTGATTTGTTTTCCCTGGGAAAATGATAATCCTACTCCTTTAAAGGTGATTAAAGTTCTAGATAGGTAAAAAAATTTCACCTCGAGACTTCGCTGAACCCAATTTGGTTTTTTCAAGGCATACCAGGTCTCATTCTGATTATGAAATTGTCCTACCTCTATCAGATCTAGAGAGACTAGTAAGGCAAGCTTCTTCCAGAAGAAGACATCAAACCCCTTCTTCTATTCCTCAACAGGAGACCACCACAGTTCCTGATCCTTTTATATATGGACCTATTCCCATAGATTCTAAAGATTTACCTCCTATAGTGCATGAATTAGTATCCAAAGGGGTGGATTTTCAATATGCTTCATTAGTTCAATATTTGGAGTCTTATAAATTACCTGAGGTACCTTCTGAATCCCCTACATCAGAACAAGAGTCATATCTACATCTACCTAGATCCAAACCTATTTATTTCATATCCCCTACCTCATATTATATTTCCATCTACTTATGCTCAATCAGAAGATCTATTTTCTCTCTATTCTAATCCTTTATTTGAACACAAATAAGGAGAATAAGAGGTTCAAAAGTTGGTCATTCGAACATCCTTGAGATCCATAAAAATATCTTCAACTCCACTTCGTCCTCCACCTTCTTTTACCCCTCCATCTTCACCTCCTTCTTCCCCTACTTAATTTTCTACTTCTACAACCACCACCACTGAATCTTATTCATATTCATCACTAGGTGTTGGAGCAGGGTCCCTTATGACCGCATTTTGGGTAATTAATAAGTATTTTTTGTATTTTTGAGTCGTGTGTACTAAGTAATGCACAAGTCAATGGGATTTGGTGTGGGTAAAATCCTCTTCATCAGTTGTAATGGGCTAAAGGGTAAAACTAGGAGTCGCAAACTATAGTTTGTGGGACTTAGATGAGAGAATGTTAAGATATAAAGAACACTATAGAATTTCAGAGCCACACTAGGGGATTTTCTATGCTTTTCAAGCCCAAGCTAAGAGAAAATAGCATCCCCCTCACTTCGGGACTAAAACAGATAAATGGAGTGAGAACTTACATCATTATAGGAGAGTAGGGAATGTCATTCTAACAAGCTTATAGGCACCTCTGAGGGATGTATAGTGCATAGGAACTTTGAATATCATCTAGATAGGGGGGGCCTTCATCTTTCTATTCTTTGGGAAAACAAATGACTTTTTTTTTGCTGGATTTTTATGGAAGACATATCTTGGTATTTGGAGAGACAAAAGAAAAAATTAAGACATGATATATTCTAAACTGTGAAGAGAATCTGTAAGTTTATGTGTCTGAAAGGCTCCTACTGGACGTGTGCATGGAGACCTTAGTCCGGTTGTGTGCGAACCCCACTGGCTATGTGTGTGGGTGAATTTGAAGAAGTGTAAAGGGCTTTTATGACTGTTGATGAATAAAGAAGTGTCTTGTGACAATTCTGAGTACCAAATGCATCTGTGATATGTTTATGTTATTTGTTTGCTTACAATTTATGTTATCTTTGATTGGGTTGGTTGCGTACTAGTTTTACCACATAATATGAATGTTAGATGCATGGATCTATTACTATAAGACCTAAATAGCACTTTATTAAGACTATTAAGGGATTGTGAAGCCATTGTCTGTGCGCACGTAGGGTAGCCTGCATAAATTGACCTAGATCTATTTCTTGTTAGGGTTTCAGGTACGAAGGAAAGTATCTTATTATTATTGATCTTAGGACACCCACATCATTTAATTCTCTCTCAGGGTGTGGAAACCTAGTTCCAGCACCCACCCATACTGTTTTGGGTGAGACTTTCACCTGCACAAGTAGGTCAATGCCGAAAGGGCCAATAGTAAGAGGGTTTTGTCGGTAAAGCTTAACCTCAACCCAAAAAATGGTTCCATTTCCAGGAAAGGGATAATTTTGAGAGAGATTGGGTGATGTGGTGGCCATCAAAGCCTAAGTTAGAATACTAGTTTGACAAGAAAATTCAAGAATTTCGCATTAAGGAAAACATAAGTAAGAAGTTGGTTATTGAAGATTGGAAAAAAAAGTAGTAGAGAGTTGGTGCATGGCCTTTTGTCGAAGGGTGGGGTTTGTGGGTGTAATCATATGAGCGTTAATCCACTAGATCCCATCAAAACTCCACAGTTAAGTGTTCTAGGGATGGATTAGTACTGGATGGGAGACCTCCCGGGAAGTCCCAATGTTGCACCCTATTTTTAAAAAAAATAATTAAATAAATAGAAATATATATATATATATATATATATAGATATAGATATATATATTAAAATGGTGAATTGGTAACTCTTAATACTAATCTAAGGGAGGTCCCAAGTTCAATACTCGTGGCTGCCTTATAACACAAATATCATATCCAACAACCTGCAAGCCAGATACACCGAATCTTATGATTTAACAAGAGTCGAGACCCCAACGGAAATGGGGGAGCCTACTCGTTGAGCCGATATCATAGCAAGCCATATACTTGATGGGATTTGAACCTTGGTATCATTGATTTCACCTAGCAAAACTTGTCATTAAACCACATATCACTGTATAAAAAAAAAAAAAAAATGGGGTCCTAAGGGACCCTACTCCAACAGTCCCCCAACACAATAATGTGACTTGTCTCAAGTCACAGAGGTACTAGGGTCTTCATCTTTGTCTTAAATTCCTTGATGGCAGCAATGAAGGGCACAAGGATGCCCGCGCTCTTATCGGTTGCGCTCTGTGATGTATCCACCATTTTCTAAGAAGTCAACCTTTATGTGGTAAGGTTGATACCCTACTATGTCTAGTTTAAGTTCTTCATAGCAGCATCCAGATCTTATGACAGCTTCATCACTTCATTTTTCCATCACTTCATATGGTTTGTCACAATGTCAATCTTTCTTCACAATTCCTCCACTTCATCATACAAGATATGACTTTTCTGCAACCGGGCCATCCACTAAGCATGTAAAAATGTAGGAAGGGCCTCCTAAAGGTTAGCAAATGCCTACTCCTTGGCACACAATTCTTGCGAAACCTTTCAGACAAGGGGATCCATCTACACGGATGTCCACTATCCCATAGTTGTCTCTAGTAGCTCAATTCCCTTGTCAATTGTGGTGGCGATACTTGTTGAAGCTTCTTTGACCAAGGCCACACATTATGCTCGTACTTTTCGCGGAGTTGCAGGCCAAGCTTCAACTAGAAACTTCGCCAGAATTGCGAGCGCAGCTTACGGACTTGGTCAAATAAGGTTCAGCAAGTATCGTTGCCACAATTGATAATGGAACTGAACTACTAGAGACAAATATGGGCCTATGGACATCCATGCAGACGGGTACCCTAGTCTGAAATATTTCGCAAGAACTACGCGCCAAGGAGCAGGCGTTTGATGAACTTCAGGAGGCACTGCCTACACCTGTACTTGCTCAGCGGATGGCCCAGTTGTAGACAAGTCAGATATTGTGCAATTAAGTGGAGGACATGCGAATAAATAAGCACATTGTGACAGAACATATGAACCTATGAGCAGATGAAGCGATGATGTTGTCATAAGATCTAGATGGTGCTATGAATAATTTAAACCGGACATATCAGAGTATCAATATTTCTGTAGAAGGGTTAACTTCTCAAAAATTGGTGGATACAGCGCAGAGTGCAGCTGATCAGAGTGTGGGTGTATTTTCACCCTTCATTGATTCCATAGAGGAATTGAAGACAAAGATGAAGACCCCAGTACCTCTGTGACTCGAGACGAGTCACAAGATTGTCTTGGGGGACTGTTGGAGCAAGGTCCCTTAGGACCACATTTTTGGGTAATTCATAAGTATTTTTTGTAGTTTTGAGTCGTGCATGCTAAGCAATGCATAGGTCAAGGGGCGTTAGGGTAGGTCAAATCCCCTTCATGAGTTGTAATGGGCTAAAGGGTAAAACTAGGAGTTGCAAACCATAGTTTGTGGACCTTAGATGAATGGAGGCTAAGATATAAATAGTTGTTGAGATCGAGTCAGATAAGAAAAGAAAAAAGTAAGATATGATATGTTATGAAATGTGAAGTGAATCTGTAAGTGTCTCTGTTTGCAAGGCTCATGTGGGCTGTGTGCGTGGAGACCTTAGTTTGGCTATGTGTGTGGGTGAATCTGAACAAGTGTAAAGGGCTTTTACAACTGTTGATGAATAAAGAAGTGTTTTGTGACAATTCTCAGTACCAAATGCATCTATGATATGTTTTTTTGATCTGTTTACTTACGATTTATGTTATTAGTGATCGGATCGGTTTCATACCATTTTTACTGCTTAATATTTATGTTATATGCATGCATCTATTATTGTAAGACCTAAATAGAACTTTATTAAGATTGTTAAGGGATTGTGAAGCCATTTTCTGTGCGTGCACAGGGTAGCCTGTGTAAATTGACCTAGATATGTTTCTAGTTAGGGTTTTGGATGTGAAGGAAAGTCTGCTATTTATATTTATTTGAAGACATCCAGATCATTTATTTCTCTCTTAGGGTGTGAAAACTTGGTTTGATCACCCCCCATTACTGCTTCGGGTGAGACTTTGACCTGTGCAATTCGATCACCGCCGAAAGGACCAGTAATAAAAGGGTTTTGTTGGTTAATCTTAACTCTGAACCTGGGTCAAGACCCCTCAAGTTAACAAATGGTTCTATTGCCGGGACATGGATCATTTTGAGAGAGACTAGGTGATGTGGCGACCATCAAAGCTTAAGTTAGAAGACTAGTTTGAGAAGAAATTTCAGAAATTTTCCATTAAGGAAAATAGAAGTAAGATGTTGTTTATTGAAGATTGGAAACATAAATATATTTTCACAGAGGTTTACGATAGTTTATTTGTGACATTTTCACAAGAATTACAGGTGTGGTTATCAAGTTTAGTTGAGTTCAAAACCTATTGGAAGGACAATGAGGTCACACAGTGGACACCTGAGTTGATCCAATAGTTAGAGTAGACTGATAACTCCATCACCCGCACTATAGATCATTGGGTTGACAACATTTAGGGTGGGTTTGTAACAGAGTTTGCAGTAGATCATTTTGTGTCATATTCTGAAGTTGAAAGGAGGTTCTTCAAAGGATTGACAAGTAAATTCATATGTTCTCTAACTTTGTTGATTAATATGCTATAATGTGAAAAGGATGTGTTGTGTATTCACACTAAGCGAATGACCCCAGATAAGCTAGAAATCACTACTCGTAGCAGAAAGTACTTTCGGGTTAACCAGAAAGGAGATATATTTGTATACAACCCTCTAAGAAACTAATTTGATAGTCATATACAGAGTGATGACGCTACGTGCGTCGGAGGTAGCCCTCCTGCTACTCCATAGTTGGACTCGTGCAGAGTAATACATCTCCTACCCCACCTAGACCATCACCATGAGGATATATGGTTGCGCATATGAAGCTACCCACCTTCAAGGGTATGGGATATTAGGACATGATAAGTTTTGGTTTGTTGCAAATGTCGTATGGACCGTGAAAATTTTTAACGTTGATGCTATCAAAAGAGCGCAGCTAGCTATGGCATTTGAAGGTCGTGTGCTAGATTGGTTTATGGGATATCTGGCTTAGCACGCTAATCCTACTATTGATGAGATCAAGGATGCTTTGAAGTAGAAATTCAGAAAACCAAAGTCCTACTCAAAATGTGTAACTAAGTTAAAAGATATCAAACAAGAACCAAATGAATCTGTTTGGGTTGTCTATCAGCAGCTGAATCACACTATCAACGAGGGAGGATTTATCTATGTTGGTAAGCGGCATAAGGAATTGTTTATTGCCGTGATTTTGCCACATCTATGTGGGCCTATGAATCAGCAAAATATTGACTCTCAAGTCAAATCTCTTGGAGTTTCCATGAAACTGGAAGCTACGCCTAGAGTTGATGACCAATTTGGGACTCTACAGATCCAAAATAAATTGGAAGCAATTCACTTGGAGATCCAGAACTTGTGCAGAGATAGAGGGAAGAAATTTGGTGAGATGTATGGTGTATACATTGTAAGGGTTCCGGGCACACAAAAGATGAGTGTACATTGTTTCAATATTACCTGCAAGTGAGAGGACCAAACACATTGCGCCCCAGGGATGCTACAGGACCAAGTGGTACTCCCACGCTATGGTGCACTAACTGTAAGGGGTCAACATGAAACAAACCATTTCCCTCAATTAGGAAGTTATGTGCCATAACTAAAGCAACAATGGTGTAGGTTTTTCTCTTCGGTTGATCATGATGAGCACCACTTCCACTCATTTGAGCTAATGATAGATAGTGCCAACCTCTATAGGGTGTAGGTCGACCCATCTTCACTAGCATCTCCCTTTGGGCATGGAGGATATCTAGCCAGAGGAAGGGGACAAGGGAGAGGTTTGAGGTGCAGTTCATGGAGGAGGAAAATTAATTTTCTATAAATGTGGAGATGTTTGACATTATGCACATGATTATATGAACCCTGCACGACAATATTGAAGGTATTACAGACAATTTGATCATGTTATTGAATATTGTCCCATTTTTATTGCTAGAATGCAGGAAAAGCAACAAGAAACACCTACGTAGAACATACAAATGGTTAAAGCCGAGCAACGAGATGACGACCCAAGTGTAAACATAATTACACGTAGTGGTGCTGCCACCAGTGAAAATGAGGGAAAGAAGGCTGATACAGAGCCTTTCATCAGGAAGGCCCCAGAATAGAAGGAAGGACTCAACCTCTAGAAGGAAAAGGAAGCTTTTGTAGAAGCCAAGAAGGATTTTGTTGTTGCAGGTGCGTCCACATCTAAGGCAATCATGGAAGAAAATATTGATGATGAAGTCAAACCTTTTTGGCAAGCCTGTATTAAGTTATTGCACAACCAGAAAGCAGTAGATAACCTTCACGCTTTGATAGATAGCTACGCAGACAAGGAGTTTCCTCTAACTTAGAGTAAGGATGTGAAAAAGATTTATAAGAATAACAGAACTGGTCGAGAGATGCACATGACCGTGAAAATTGGGGAATATGAGATGGATTAGGTCATGTTGGACTTAGGGTTTGATGAAAATGTTCTACCTAATTAGACCTGGAAAAATATGGGTGAACCAAATCTGGAATGGTCCACCATTCAGTTGTGAATGGCTAATCAGCAGAATATCATTCCACTTGGAAGACTCCCATGGGTTCAGTTAGACATTGCTGGAGTAAAGGTACGTGAAAATTTTGAAGTGATATAGATTGTGGATGATGCAGACCCCTACCCTACGCTACTAGGGCTAGATTGTGCCATCGATATGGGAGGCATCATCAACTTGAAGCACAGGAGCATGATATTTGAAAACAATGGTACTCAGGTTATAGTACCCCTAGATTCGGCAGAAGGAGAGAGATATACAGAACCAGCGTGCGAAGGAGATGATTTCGACCATATCTACAAGCTGAATACACGAGATAAGGATTGGATCAACCCTATGGCTGATGGGATGCTGAACTGGGAAAAGGATAGCTCATGTTTCTCGGATTCAGACGTGAAATGGAGAACTGGAAAAATCATCTACATGATGTCTCTGCACTGCGCTACCTCAAGATCACTAAAAATTTGTGATGCATCTCCTCAAAGGTAAGATAATTTCCCTATCTTGATGGTTCTGATAGTATTGTATTATTTTTGGGAAAAATGGAAAAGGTTGTGCCAGAAGAACAAAGGTTTTGGGCACTTGATATTGCCATGCGCGCAACTCCAGCGCGTTGGCGGGATACGCACAAAGTGAGCTTTAAAGACTGGGAGGAATGCAGTAGGATGATGAGGTTGCACTTTGACCAACCTGCTGCCCCACCAACTGAGTTTTTTTATGGCAAAGGTGATACGTGCAAACACATGGCCACATGGATGGAGGTTTGGAACAAGAAGACTAGGACCGAATGGGTTCACATGTTTATCCATTTGTTGGGACCAATTCCCAATACATGGTATTTAGAGACAAAACGGCACCGTCGAACTCGACATTGGATTACAATGAGTGACAGTTTTTTGTCAACCTTTGGCCTGACCAGAGGATCGGAGGAATTGGATGAAGCCTTGGAGGATATAGAAGCACTTATCTTTGATGATTCCCGACATCGGATAGAATGTGTTGCACCAGCATGGGAAGCGCAGATGTAAGACATTGTCAACTGTAGGAACATGACAGTAGAAGATAATGAAGAAGACCCAAGAAATATCAACATCCCCGAGTTTGAGGGGGCGCGTGCACTTGCAGGGCCCTTATTAGGAATGGTGGATGTAACTAAGCCTCTGAAGTTAAATAAAGTCAACATTGGGATAGAGGAATAGCCCAAGTTGGCCAAAATAGCAGTTTATTGGGATGATGACACAATGGGAAAGGTTGCGGAGCTGTTGAAAGAGTATCAAGACCTGTTTCCCATGAATTTATCTGAGCTCAAAGGAATTGTAGGAGATTTGGGAGTTATGAAGATCACTCTGAAACTAGATGCGTGCACTGTCAAGTAGCGACCATATCGATTAAGTCCTAGGTATAAGAAGAAAGTGAAAGAGTAATTAGAGAAGATGGTTGTTGGAGTAATAATTGAGCCTGTGGAGCAGTCTGATTAGGCAATCCCAATGGTTGTTCAAGAAAAGAAGAATATAGGATAAATAAGGATTTGTGTGGATCTGCACAAGATGAACGATGCATGTGTACATGACCCCTTCCCTACTCCATTTTTAGATGATATCTTGGACAATGTGGGAGGAAAAGAGGCGTACTCTTTTACTGATGCATTTTTAGGGTATCATCAGATCAGGATTGCACTAGAAGACCAAAGCAAGACCACCTTTGCAACAGAATGGGGTTCCTTCCAATACACTTTCATGTCTTTCGGGTTAAAGAATTCACCTACTATATTCTCGCACGTAGTAGCAGTTGTGTTCAAAGAATTCATGCACAAGTTCTTGGAGGTGTATTTATATGACTGGACTGTGTTTGGGCTAGTAAAGAAGCATGTGTCCAACCTGTGCATGATGCTTGACACTTGTAGGAAGCATCGTATTTCTCTTAACTTGAATAAATGTATATTTTGCATTCCTTTTGGAATCTTGTTGGGCCATATTTTTTGTTATCAAGGGTTGATGGTAGATACGGCCAATATTGCAGTTATTATCAACTTAGAAGTCCCTACCAATGAAAAATAGTTTTGCTCCATTCTGGGACACACTAGATATTACAGAAAATTAATTCACGACTATGCTCTAATAACTGCACCTATGGAGAAATTGTTGAAGAAGGATGTGTCCTTTTTCTGGGATGAGGAATGTCGAAAGAAATTTAAGCTGCTGAAGGAAAAGATGGTTACTGCACCCATTCTATTATTCCCATACTAGTCCAAGGTCTTCCATATATATGTTTATGCATCTGACATAGCACTGGGAGTTGTTTTAGCACAGCCAGGAGAAGGAGACTTTGATTAGCCCATTTCCTTTACCAGTAGGAAGCTCTCCAGTGTAGAGCGCAACTACTCAACCATAGAAAGGGAAAGATTGGCCATGTTCTATGCTTTGCATAAATATAGGCAAGATGTTCACTAACCACTCTGCTTTGAAATACCTGGTCAATAAGCCTTTGTTGGGGGGGCGGGGAGGGGGGGGGGGGGGAGATTTGTATATGGTTTTTAATATTTCAAAAACATGATTTTGAAATCATTGTGAAGCTCAGTATATTGAATGCAGGACTTGATCACTTATCACGCATTGAGAGTGGGGAGGAACAAACTAGTCTAGAGGAGTGACTGCCTAATGCGTAGCTCTTTGCTATTAAGGTGGTTGATGAACACTTTGCTACTATTATTCACTTTCTGACTACTGGAAGTGCTCCTACTGAATACTCAATGTAGCAAAAGAAGGAACTAGTTTCATGTGCAACTAATTTTACACTGATTGCTGGTCAATTGTATAGGCTAGGAGTGGATGAAATTCTAAGAAGGTATGTTTTGGAACATGAAAGATAAGACATCTTGGTTGAGGCTCATGGAGGATTGGTAGGAGGCCACTATGCCGGGAAGGCCACTGTGTAGAAGGTGTTGTGGGATTGGTTATGGTGGCCAACACTGCGTAGCGATGCACATGCATATTATCGAGCTTGTAATGCATGCCAAAGAACAGGGAAGCCATCACAAAGAGATGAAATGCCACTGTAGCCACAGATGGCCCTGCAGACTTTTGATAAATGGGCTATATATTTTTTTGGACTTATCAATCCTCTGGGGAAGAAGACTGGTGCACGCTACATCATCACTACCACCGGTTATGTAACCAAATGGGAAAAAGTTAAGCCAGTCAAGGGTTGTACCATAGATATTTCTGCACAATTCATTTTTTAAAATATCCTAACTAGATTTGGGTGTCAAAAAATATTGATGAGTGATAGGGGTATGCACTTTGTTAATGAAACCATTGAAGCTCTGACAGAAGAATTTCAGATACATCACCAGAAGAGTATGCCTTACCACTGTCAGGAAAATGGCATAGTAAAAGCTTTCAAAAAAATACTCGAGAATGCACTTACAAATATTTGTAATGCAAATAGAAATGATTTGGATGTGTGCATCACTTCTATGTTATGGGCTTATAGGACCACATGCAAGAAGTTGACTGGGAAAACACCTTTCCGGATGGTTTATGGGCAAGAAGCAATCATGTCAATGGAATATATTGTCCCAAGTCTGTGCATCATGGCATTCACTAATATAGTTGAGTCAGACATCATGGAGGAATGTTTAGCGCAATTGGATTCCTTAGAAGAGGACCTTTTTCTTGCCAAATTTCATCAACAAGTACAGAAGGCACGCGAAAAGGCCTGGCATGATAGACACATTTGACAGAAGGCATTTAAAGAAGGAGAGTTTGTTTTTTCATATGACATTTAGTTTGTATGCCACCTAAGAAAGTTCAAGGAGCACTGGCTAGGGTCATGCATTGTGAATGAGGTGACTAATGGAGGTGCGGTGCGCTTGACCAAGTTGCGTGGCGAGAATCTTCCCGGGTACATCAACGAAAGCCAACTAAAGTCGTATAGGGATAATCATGTTCCTACCAAATGAATATATGGCCAGAGAATGGAAATCCACTTGTCTGTGCACTGTGCAAAGGACATACCCAGACAGTTGTGACAGGAGTGCAGGGGTGGTGCATGGCAGGAGAAACTAGTCATTGAAACAAAAAATGTGGGTGAAAAAGCGATTTTATCGTTGGATGGAGCGGGGTTTTCTGCAGTTATTGAGGAGATCTTATGGGATTTTTAACCGTTTTTATGGGGATAAGGTGAAATTAATGAAGTTCAGACCTTTTTTACCATGGATCACCGATAAAAGCAAGGGCACAGGTCATATTCTGTTCCTTTGTCATCTGAGTATATTGCGCTTTGAATTTATCTATGAATTGCACTTTGAATTCATTTGTGAATACTATATGTTTGGACGTGAGACCCCTGCATCTGATGTGAGTAACCCCAAGTTCATTTTCAAACCAAGGATGATGGCCACGAACCTTGAGAGCACGCCATCTGAAGAACACTTTGTGCCGCTCACAACACCTACGGAGCCCAGATCTGATGATGTTCTTGAAGTTATCCCCAAGATGAAAGAAGTAGTTTCGACACCTACTAAAGGAAAGAGAAAGGTGACTAAAGGCTCAACCTCAAAGCCAAGTAAATCCCCCAGGCCTGTTATGTCTCTACGCCAAGCCACGAGGGATATGTCACCTATAGGTGACCTGACCAAGAGACCTATGACCGCCACTAAGAAGTTCGCGCTCGTTGAGCCAATTTCATAGCGGTCAAGGTATGTCAAGTCGTGTAGACCTTCTGTTTGTGTCCCAAAGGATGTAGATGTTGTGCGTGACAATCTACAAATTTTGTTGATCCTGTAGGTAGTGTTGTTTGAAGGTGATTTCTCTGTAAAAACACCGCTAATGAAGTTTGACGATTACGACGTGGTTAACTAAGAGATGTTCCTCGAGCTAGCACCTGAATATTACCTGGAACGAGTGTTGTATGATGATTTTGTGAAGGTGGAACTGATGCCTTGGGCACACGGGCTGAGAAATGCTGGGATTATCAATTTGTTGAGGATCCCTCATTTTGGGAGGTACCCCATCACCAATGTCTGTGTGTGCTAGCTGCTAGTGCTGGTGCACGATGGGTTCCTATGGATCTAGAACTTAATTCGAATTGATGCCACACTGATCCATTGGATCATTGGCCTACCCAAGAAGGAGCCCCCTCCCGTTGCCCAGTATGGAAAGAGCTAAGAGTTGAAGGTCGTTGCTGGGGTCTAGAAAGAATACAAGGAAGGGCAAGACTCCAGGGGATTCCTGGTACAGCAGCTTGAAGACCTGGAAGTACGTCTAGGAACCTTAGTCCTAGGTTGTAAGTTGATGCAAAAGTGCCACCCCAAGGTACTCCCTACACATGTCATCGCGCTAGTGGGACAATGCGAGAAGGGGGTAAGCTACAACTGGGCCCACTACCTCTTCCAAGAGTTTCTGGAGAACGTGCGTGAGGCGTAAGATGAAGGAAAGAAATTTTGTTACTCATGGTTACTTCTTTTAATTGCTTTGGTGGCAAGAGAGACGTTAGAAGGCTCAGTCCTCCCAGAGGTAGAACCTGGTGTGTGAGAAGGGGTTCGCTATACCAAACTGTGGGATTCACCAGACCAAAAAAGAGTCAAAGATAATAAGATATTATGGGTCTTTTTCGAGGGAAATTTGGTAGCAGCTATACACTCGAGACCCTAATTGTCCCCAGCTGCTTATGAGAAGTACCGTGCTACTAAAAATTTCCAAGTGACCATGCATCATGTGTAGATCCGGGCACACCACAATCCTGTATGGTACAACCTTCCCTATATGGTCACAGAGGCGGAGATTGACCAGGTCATTGCGACCTAGAAGGAAGCATGGAAAGTTGGGCTCGGCACCACCCAGGTCGTCACAAACTCAACGTCTAGAAAGGAGACAATAACTGTTAGAAAGGAAGAGGAAGTCGAGAAGTGCACTGGAAAAGATGCAGAGAAGGATGCAAAAAAGGAGGCTAGGAAAGAAACAGAGCAAGAGCCTGAAGAATAAGTCGATTTGGATCTTGGAGGAACATATGGCCTAGATGGAACTAGAGTTGAGTCACCCAGAGGAAGAAAGTGTGACACACAAACCCCCAAGGGCCCATGTGTAGAATGCTTCTGGTTGCCTCAATTCATAGTTGGGATCAATTTGTTACACTTTTCATTTGTAAATTTGACGGATACGATTATGAATAGGTATGTGATGAAATTGAAATGCAAGAAGCGGAAAGGTTCAAATATTGGAGGGACAGAATATGTTACACTAGCTGAATATGGCCTTGATAAGATTGTAGACGTGATAGAATCTACCTCCTAAGATAGATGGACTGCGCTGGAAGAGAAGTATAAGGCTGTTGTAGAAACATTGGAGATAGGATTGCAGGTGTTGCAGTTGAAAACAGAAAACATTTGAGCGATCATGAATCAAGAGAGTTCGATTCAAGTGAGCGAGAGCACCATTATGATCCTCAACACATCAGATAGTAGGATATGCACCTTTCCTGGAGAGGTTGTTACAATAGAACAACCTAAATTGCACATGCAGGTGCAAAGTTGCCCAGATGTTGGAATAGATTTATCGATGTTGCTGAGTGGTAAGTTTATTGTCATTCAAATGATCATCATAGATGAGTTGCAGCGTAGGGAGGCATGTTTACACCAGCAACAACTTATGGAGGCTGAGAAGAATATTGAAGGAAAGACAAAAGAGTCTCTCTAGGCTCAGACAGCACAGTAGGCATCAGTAGCGCACCGTGCAAAATTAGAGACTTTGATCGATAGAATTTGTGGTGACCTACCATTCCTGCTTCAGCCACACCGTGATCCAAGGTTGAAGGTATCATAATAGCTCTGAAGGCCTCCAGATCCAAAGTGCAGGACATAAAGGCATAATTTGAGCAGTAGATCGCAGAGTTTCAGACCAAGCTTCAACCAAAAACTCCACTAGAAGTGTGAGCGTAGCGTGTGGCCTTGTTCAAAGAAGCTTCAGCAAGTATTGTCGCCACAATTGATAAAGGAAATGAGATACTAGAGACAACTATGGGCCTATGGACATCCGTGCAAACGGACCCCCTTGTTTGAAATATTTCACAAGAATTGCGCGCCAAGGAGTAGGCGTTTGATGACCTTCAGGAGGCACTGCCTACATTTGTACCTTCTCAGCGAATGGCCCCATTGCAGACAAGTCAGATCTTGCGCGATGAAGTGGAGGAGCTGTGAAGAAAGAATCACATTATGACAGACCATATGAAGCCATGGGCAGATGAAGCAATGAAGCTATCCCAAGATCTGGATGCTACTGTGAAGAACTTAAGCCAGACATATCAAAGTAATAATATCGCCATAGAAGGGTTGAATTCTCAAAAATTGGTGGATACAGTGCAGAGTGAAGCTGATCAGAGCACGAGAATCCTGGCACTCTTTATTGCTGCCATGGAGGAATTGAAGACAAATATGAAAACCCCAGTACCTCTGGGACTTGGGATGAGTCACAAGATTGTGCTGGGGGACTATTGGAGCAGGGTCACTTAGGCCGCATATTTGGGTTATTAATAAGTATTTTTTGTAGTTTTGAGTCGTTCACACTAAGGAATGCACGGGTCAATGGTATTTGGGGTGGTTCAAATCCACTTCATGGGTTTTAATGGGATAAAGGGTAAAACTAGGAGTCACAAACCACAGTTTGCGGACCTTAGATGAGTGCAGGCTAGGCTAAGATATAAATAAGAGTCCATATCGAGTCAGATAAAAAAAATAAAAAAGTAAGATATGATATGTTATGAGCTGTGAAGCGAATCTGTAAGTGTCTGTGTCTGAAAGACTCCTACTGGTTGATCAGGAGTTCATAATTTCTTTTCAAAATTCAAAGTTACAAGATTGGGTTGAAACCAGGATGGTTACGTAGATCTCATATTCCTGATTCGAGAGCCACGAACGGTTAGAAAAATTGATGTCGTATGAGAGAGATATGGCGTTATGATAGAAATGCCAAATAGGTAAATTGCGATAGTTTGACAATGTTTGACTGGGATGCACAGTCAGCAAAGTGGGTGGATGTACAGTCAGCAAAAATGAATATTCCTCGAAATATTCCTTTCCACTGGACTAATCACTATTTGACAAGTGTCACAATGCTATTGGTTGAATGGGTTTGGAGGAGCCAATCATAGGGTGCCACGTGGCCATCCCTAAGGCCACCACGTGTCCCCAAAACTGCATTATAAAATTTTTCTAGGTCCACAAGAATCAACCCTGAGACCTCCCGCCGGGCACGAGCACGCTTTACCATCCTCCCTACACTTTGTTACTTAACCCTTAAGGGCGCAAGTTGTATTTATGGCTTAATGAAATGTCACATGAGGGTTGGGAACCGCCGACGATCCCAACCCGCCAGCGGTTCCCATCATATGGTTACATGGAAATGTAAAAAATAACTCCAACTGTGCAGTTAGTGCTAACCAACTACAACTCAACTCGCAGTTCAAATTTCAAACCACAGTTTGTTATGTTGGTTCCACCTATCTGACAATTGTGTAACCACAATTTTTGGGGTGCGCATGTGGCCACCCCCAACCGCACATTTAATGCAATGGTTTAAATGATGAGAAGGTTAGCGAGCACACCTAAAATGGTGAGATTTCCTTTTTTAACTCCAGTTAAGTGGAGTTATCCACTTTAGTGGAGCTTTCCTAGGTGAAACTGGGAAAAAGTATAGGAGGCCCAATTTTAGACCATTCTGAGTGAATGAAGAGTTATTTTTCACTAACTGGAGCACTATGGAGCCATTGATGCAGAGAAAACAGCCATTATAGCATTGTAACTACATTTAATAGAAAAATTTTGAACATAGTGAAAGATGGACAAGCCATTGGGAACTGGACCAACAGATGTAGCCCAGGGGCGGTGAACTCCTTCATCATGCCTGTTGTGTAATTTTCATGTGGTGACTTATTTCTCTATTTTACACTGTTTTTTAGTGTTATTTAAGTTTATTTTATCCTTCTAATTCACTAAAATCATCTAAAATTCATGGACAAATACCTCAATCCTTATGAAAACTAATGAACTAATTATGCACACCTTTTTAAACTAAAAAGACACTTAGCACAACAAAACTAATACAGTCATTTCAGATCAGGTTGGTATCAGAGCTATATTTTATTCTCTGGTGCTGTTTAGTGCAAAAAATTATTTAACTGTTTGCAAGTTTTAGATGTTTACAAGGCTCAAGCTCAAAAGAGGAGAAGGAAAATTGGTAGAAGTAGGAGAATCTCAAAAGGAGCCAAAGAAAAGGAGAGCAAGATTGCCACAATATCCACCACCTAGTTCACCTCCTAAAGAAGAATAATCTCCATTAATCATGCCTCATGAGGAAGGAGAAATCCATGAAGAATTTGATCCCAAGGATGAAGAAAGAGTGTTCAGGAAAGCATTCCTTGACATGACAGAGATGGTTAGAATCATTTATCAAGAAAGGAATGAGAGTCTGGAAGGAGAAGGATCTAAACTTCACAAGGAAGGACAAGGATGTTCAGGAGATAAACATGATGAAGATAAGTCAAAGAAGGGAAATGGAGGAAATGGAAGAAATGGAGAGCCATCATCCTCACCCTCATCATCATCATCCTCTACTTCTACTTTAGTACATCAGCTACACAAGTCCAAGAGCACTGGTAAAAATCCTTTTTTTAAAATTGATGTTAAGTTTGAATTGCCAATGTTTATTGGTGAATTCAATGCAAAAAATCTTGATAATTGGATTAGACAATTGGAGGAATATTTGATAATGCATAACCTTCAAGATGATGATACAAAAATTCAATTAGCTTCTTTGAGAATGGAATATGCAACTCTTTTTTGGTGGGAAGCCAAGACAAAGGAGAAAATCAAGAAACGTGGTAAGATTATTCTAGCATGGTCAGATTTCATTACTGGTATTAAACAATAGTTTTATCCATTAGCTCATATGTAGAAAGCCATCATGAACTAGCAGAACTTTAGACAATTAAAGGGATAAAATGTGCAAGAATACACCCAAGAATTTAGGAGAAGAGCTATCTTATTAGGGGTGGATTTGTAGAGACAACATATTTTGCTAAAGTACATAGTAGGCTTACATAGCTACCTAAAACATACTATTCTCATGTTTAACCCCACCAGTCTAGATGAAGTATGTGTTCAGGCCACACATCTAGAAGCTAAAGGGAAGAAAATTTCTGAAGAGGGTAGAAAGAAAAATTTTAAGGGTAAAGCCAAGGAAAGTACCTCAAAAGGTAAAAAAAAAAAATGCATTTATTAAGAAAGGGGGTGAAAAAGTGGTTTGTAAACATTGTTCAAAATAAGGCCATGATGAAACTTATTGTTGGAAATTACATCCTGAATTGAGGCCAAAGAAACCCAATAACAAAGGGAAACAGAAAATTGTTGCTACAACTCAACATGATTTAGGATCTGATTTGGGAGATGAATCTAAAATTACAGCCATGGGATTGAAGAACATGAAGGGAAATGAAATTGAAACTAAATCCAGTACCAGTACATCAAACTGTCACATAAACACTCCAAATGAAGAAGAAAGACTATAATTGTTTCATGTGAGGGTCATATCCAAGAATACCAAGATTGACACATTGTTTGAAAGTGGGTCACAAGAAAAATTAATCTCTGAATATTTCGTCAATAAACTTAACCTTGATACCATACCACATCCAAAACCATATCCATTAGGTTGGATTTGTAAGGATGCAAATCTATAGGTTTCAAAGAAATGTATGTTGAGGTTTGCAATCACTACAAGATTTTTTGACACAGTTGAATTAGATGTGGTTCCGCTAGACATAACTGGTATGTTATTAGGGAGTCCTTACTTGTATGACAGGAAAGCGATCTTCCATCACCATGAGAAAATGTATAATTTATTAAAATATGGAAAGGAGTTCATTGTTAGAGCACATCGCAAGAAGACAAACATTTATATGGTAAATGTTGGACAGGTAAAAAGGCTGGTAAGTTCAAGTAAGATTTTTGTTCTTCTTATGATTAATCCTAAAACAGATATTAATCATGAATATTTGGAAGGATGTGATCCTAAGTTGAAATAATATTTATATGATGTGGTTAATGGACATCATGAGATGTTTCAGGAGCCAACAAGATTGCCTCCAAAAAGGGAAATTCAACATGAGATTCAATTGGAGCAATATTATCCTCTTCCAAACATCAGTATGTATCACATGTCGATAATGGAAAATCCTGAAATAAAGAGGCAATTCAAAGAGATGTTGGATAAAGGAATCATAAGGCCAAGTACCTCGCCATGCATTTCACCCATAGTCTTGATACCAAAGAAAGATGGGACTTAGCACATGTGTGTAGATTTTTGAGCTTCGAACAAGATTATGGTAAAAAATCATTACCCACTCCCAAGAATAGATGATTTTCTTGATTAGATGAAAGAATCAAATTTTTTCACTAAGTTAGACTTAATAAGTGGATATCATCAAGTAAGAATTGCAGAAAGTGATATAGGGAAAACTGCATTCAAAACCAAACAGTGACTCTTTGAGTGGCTATTTATGCCTTTTGGTTTGTGAAATGCACTGGAAACTTTCATGCGAGTTATGGATAATTTTTTGAGACCATTCCTTGATGACTTTTTCATTGTATACTTAAATAACATTTTGATTTTCATCAAAACAAGAGAAGATCATGTCTTGCATGTGAATAGAGTGCTTGATATTTTGAAGAAAGAGAAATTGTTTCTTCAGAGGTCAAAGTGTGAGTTTGGAAATACTTCTTTGTTCTACTTGGGAAATATTGTAGGAGGAGGAGAATTAAGGATTGGTCCTTATAAAGTGGAGGCCATTGTGAATTGGCCCACACCCAAAATAGTTACTGAGGTGAGAATTTTCTTAGGCGCAACTCAATATTGGAGAAAGTTTATTGCTAACTTTTCTTCCATCGTAGCTCCTATGCATGAAGTGACAAATGTGAAGAAAGGCTTCCAATGGGGAGGCAAACAACAACAAGATTTCAAAGCTTTAAAATATAAGATCAGTTCAACTCCATTCCTTCCATTACCAAATTTGAAACAACCATTCTAGATTCAAACCGATGCTAGTGATTATGCCATGGGTGCAGTACTTTTGCAGCATGGTAAGCATATCTCCTTTCATTATGAAACTTCTAATGGTGTTGTGACTAATTATCCTACATAGGAGAAAGAACTATACACGTTGGTACAAAGTGTCAAGAAGTGGAAACACTACTTCATGGGTAAAGAGACTATTGTGCACACTGATCACCAACCATTACAGTACTTGCATTCACAAACAAAATTGCAGCAATCAAGACATTTTAGGTGGATGGGATTTCTTCAACAGTTTCACTTGATTATAAGGTACAAGAAAGGTATATTCAATAAATTTGCAGATATGCTTTCAAGACCAATCATTAGTGCTTCTAATTTACTCAAAAATGATTTTTTTGTACATGAGAGTTACATAGAACAATATGCACATGACATTGATTTTCAAGATGTGTATGCTAGTTTGAGTGAAGGGAATCAAGTTGAAGAAAATAATATCACATGCATAAAAAAATTTTGTTTCATTTGGGCAAGCTATGTATTCCACAAGGCGAGAGGCTAAGTGTCATGAGAGAAACTCATTCTTCTCTTATTGCTAGACACTTTGGGGTAAGCAAAACAATGTCGCATATATAGAGGTATTGTTATTGGCCTCGCATGATAGATAGTGTGCCATGTTTTGTAAGAGGTTGTTGTATGTGTGCAATAAGTAAGCCTAGTAATAGGAAGCTTGGATTGTACACGCCACTAATGGTACCATCAAGGCCATGGGAGAGTGTCTCCATGGACTTTGTTGGAGGTCTACCTATGTAAAGAAAGCAACATGATTATCTTTATGTATTTGTGGATAGATTCAGTGAAATGCGTATAATTATGCCATGTAAGAAAACCATTACTGTTGAACAAAATGCTGAAATTTATTTTCAAAATGTTTGGGTTCATTTTGGATTGTCCAGTTCTATTGTTAGTGACAGGGATTCCAGGTTCATTGGGAATTTTTGTTCAAATCTATGGAGAATGATGGACACAAAGTTGAAAAAGAATACCTCTTTCCATCCACAAACAGATGGAAAAACCGGGGTGGTGAACTGAACAGTTGTGCATCTATTGAGAGGATATTGCAGCAAACATCCTAAGTTGTGGGATGAAAAACAGCATTACACGACATGCTTACAATCGGGCAAAACACTTTTCAACACAAACCTCACCTTTTGAAGTATGCGTTGGGTATTTTCCAAAATCGCCATTAGACTTCATCTTTGGGAAGGATGTTTCAATTGATGGCCATAGTGAGATTGATAAGGCTTGAAATTTCATTGATAAAATTCAGATTATACATTAACAAGTTCAAGAATAGCTTGAGAAAAGTCAAAGCAAATACAAAGAGATTCATGACAAACACCGGGTTGATCACAAGTTTCAAGAGGGAGATGAGGTATGGTTTCACATTAGCAAAGAAAGGATGCAAGGGGAAGGTAAAAAGCTCAAACCCATTCGCTATGGTCCTTTCAAGATCATAAATAAAGTTGGTAATAATACATTCCAACTTGACTTGCCTTCTTACATGCAAATGTATTCATTTGTTAATGTTGAAAACTTACGCTTGTATGAGCCACCTTTTATCGATGATCAAGGAAGTGATGTTTAGCTACCTTCTATTGAATATTTCTCACCAAAATTTCTGGATGATCTCAAAGAAGACACAATTATTGACAAGAGGATAAGAGCATCCGAGAGGGGAACTATTGACTACCTTCGATTTGGGCTCAAAGGCACTAAACCAAGCAAGGAAAAATAGATGGAGGTTGGAAAGGTGAGGGAGTTGTACCCTCATCTACTAAATATAAAATCAAGCCTTTTGGGGTCCAAAAGCTTCCCAATGGGGAGAAATGATCAGGAGTTCATAAATTTTGCTCAAAATTCAGAGTTACAGGATTGGGTTGAAACTAGAATGGTTGTGTATATCTCATATTCCTGATTCTGGTGCCATGAACGATTCGAAAAACCGATGTCATATGAGGACGATATCACGTTCTGATCTAAATGCCAAACAAGTAAATTGCAACAGTTTGACCAGGTTTGACTGGGATGCATAGTCAGCGAAATGGTTGGATGTACAGTCAGCAAAAAGGAATATTCCTTAGAATATTCCTTTCTACCGAACTAATCACTGTTTGACAAGTGTCACAATGCTATTGGTTGAATGGGTTTGGAGGAGAAAATCATAGGGTGCCATGTGGCCAGCCTTGAGGCCGCCACATGTCCCTAAAACTACATTATAAAATTATGTTGGGTCCGCAGGAATCGACCTCAATACCTCCCGTCAGGCATGAGCATGCCTTAACATACACCCTACACTTTGTTACTTAACCCCTAAAGGCGTGGGTTGTATTTATGGTTTAATGAAATGTCACATGGGGGTTGGGAACCACCGGTGGTCCCAACCCACCAATGGTTCCCATCATATGGTTACATGTAAATGTAAATGATAACTCCAACCATGCGGTTAGCGCTAACTAACTACAACTCAACCCACAGCTCAAATTTCAAACCACAGTTTACTGTGTGGGTTCCGCCTATCTGACGGTTATGTAACCGCGGTTTCTAGGGTGTGCATGTGGCCACCCCCAACTACATATTTAATGCAACAGTTTAAATGGAAGGAAGATTATCAGGCATGCCTAAAATGGCAGGATTTCCTTTTTTAACTCCAGTTAAGTGGAGTTCTCTTTTACTAGAGCTTTCCTATGTGAAACTGGGCAAAAGTGTAGGAGGCCCAATTTTTGACCATTCTGAGTGAATGAATATTCATTTTTGAATAATTGGAGCATTATGGAGCCATTGGTGCAAAGAAAACAACCATTAGAGCACTATAAATACATTAATAGAAAAAAATTTAGCATAATGAAAGATGGACAAGCCATTGGGAGTTGGACCAACAGATGTAGCCCACGAGGGGTGAACTACTTCATCATGTCTGCTGTGTAATTTTCATTTCGTGACTTATTTCTCTGTTTTACACTGTTGCTCAGTGTTATTTAAGATTATTTTATGCTTATAATTAACTAAAATCATCTACAATTCATGGAAAAATACCTCAATCCTTATGCAAACTAATGAACTAATTATGCATATGTTTTTAAACTGAAAAGACACTTAGCACAACAAAACTAATACAGGCATTTCAAATCATTGATTGTGTGCACAGAGACATTAGTATGGATTTGTGTGAACCCCGTGGCTCTTGGCGTGGGTGAATATGAAGAAGTGTAAAGGGATTTTACGACTATTGATAAATAAAGAAGTGTTTTGTGACAATTATGAGTACCAAATACATCTGTGATATGCTTGTGTGATCTATTTTCTTACGATTTATGTTATTTGTGATTGGATCGATTGCGTACCATTTTTACTGCTTAATGTGAATGTTGTATGCATGGATCTATTACTATAAGACCTAAATAGGACTTTATTAATATTGTTAAGGTATTGCAAAGCCATTGTTTATGCACGCGCAGGGTAGCCTACGTAAATTGACCTAGATTTGTTTATGGTTAGGGTTTCAGGTGCGAAGGATTGTCTACTATTATAATTGATATGAGGACACCCACATCATTTAATTCTATCTGAAGGTGTGGAAACCTGGTTCCAACACCCCCCCATATTGCTTCGGGTGAGACTTTGAGCTGCCCAAGTAGGCCGCTGCCGAAAGGGCCAGTAGTAAGAGGGTTTTGTTGGTTAAGCTTAACTCTTAACTTGGGTCAGGAACCCTGAAGCCAACACTAGGTATGGTTGGTTTTAGGCCTATTTTTCAAGCAAGATATGCTGCCATATTACTCCCAAACATACGTAATGATTTTCCTGCTAGATATCTGAAACATCTCCCAATATTTAATGGGGAAACTATTTTTTCATCTTAAGATCATCTAGCAGCATTTATATATTTTGTTGATAACATGAACATAGAACATGAAAATGTTTATATGAGATTGTTTGTGCAGTCTTGAGAAGGAAATTTTAGGATCTGGTTTAGAAAATTAGCAGTAAATTCTATTAGATCTTGGAAAGAATTAACAACTACCTTTAAAAATCAATGGGGTGTGAAAAAAGGAACTTGTTTATTTCTTGACAGAATTTGAAGAGCTTAAGAGAAATTATGGTGAACCAATAGTTGATTTCATAAAGAGATTTAATAAAGTGTTGACGGGAAAATCTGTCCAGCCAACAGCAGGGGATCTCCCCGGTAAAAGGTCCCAATTAGACCTTAAACCGTTTGGAATAGGGATCCCGTCCGGGGTGTGGGTCCAGCGACCGCTGATTTCTCCTTTCTTTGGGTCTCGTTTAAACTCTATAAAACAGTGGATACACACCTAATCAAATGATACAAGACATATGATTGATGCATTAAATGTACACGAAACACTATGAGTAGCAAGAGGAAATAATAAAGCGTGAAGACCGAAGGAAGTGTTGTTAACAACACTTCATTAGGGTCATGCTTGTAAGCTGTTCTGACCACAAAGGAAACAATTCCTCATGACAAGAACTCCCTTCACTTTCTAAAAGTTTTAAATGGTAACACAAATGCTAATAAACAAAGCCATCAGCGTTCATTAAGAAAGTGAAATGAACTCAACCACCATTAACATACTCAACAAATTGTTATGCAATTGTGATATGAATTAAAGATACAGTTCCCTTAATCTAAAGACGTTCAGAAACTGAAAACATAATACTCAATAGTGCTCATACATATGACAACACCAGATCCACAAAGGGATTTTTCAAAATGCTTGTATTCATGCTGCAATGTATAATCCTCTGGTAATACAATATACTCAGCTTGAGTCCCAAACAAAAGATCTTTTATAAGTTCCCGAAGGAAGCATTTATAGAGCAAGGCTTGCCCTTTGGGCTCCCTGACCTTTCGCTTTCTTGACTGTTAGGTTGCCTTGCGGCCCAGTCTGTTCTGCGACCTGCGACCTGAGCCACTGTTGCGACCTGCGACCTGATTGGGTTTTGTGATCTTGCAACCTAGTCACTGGGTCACTGGGTCGCGTCGTCGGGCATTTAATAGGGGATGAGCCTTAGTGACTTGGCGACCTCTGTGACTTGGGACCTTTGGGAATTTGCGACCTGCGAACTCAAGTGATCCGCGACCCGCGACCTCGGGCCATCCGCGACCTGCGACCTCAAGCAATTCGTGACCTGTGACCTCAGACCACCCACGACCTGCGACCTCGAACTATCTGTGACCTTTGACCTCGGCAGATATGCGACCTGCGACCTTGGGAAAATCAGTGACTTGTGGCCTTCTTTGGGCTATCATTGGATTTTAAAATAATATTCATTGTGCCGCATCCTTTGCTTTGAAAAAGGGTCCTCTCGCTTGCTGGAAAAACTTTGGCTCATTGCGTAGCCCAATAGCTTCCACTTACAGTCACATATCTTAGGTTACACGTCTTCATTGACGAATAATAATGATAGGGGAAAAATTAATTAATTTCACAAATGAAAACGATAACTTTAGACCCCTGTGTGGTCAGGTATTGTGCCATAACATGGCCTTCACTGAGCTCTGAAAGTTTGCAGTGGAAACCCTTGACAAGATGAAAAATATTCTGCTTGTCCCATCTCCCACTGCATGTGATGCATTTCTGGTTCCCATTTTGGTATCTTGGTAGCAGGCTAGAACTGTACCATATAGCTCTCATGAGGGAGGTATGCATAGACCTCAGAAACCTGAAATAAATCATGCACAACCCATAACAAGAAGTTTTTAGGGAAGCTCATGGTGTTCACACGACGCTGCCTTGGACACTATTTTGGTGCAGACAAGAGTTTCCCACATGAATGGGCAGACAACATTACTCCCTTCATCTTCCACTTTAAATTTCTTTGGTTGTTTTCCAACATGACCCTTTAACAGCTTCTTTTCGTTTTTACTTTATCGATCTATAATCAGAGAAAAACAAAAATCTCGACTTTGCCCAATCTGAGACATGGTGCCTTTTCCCATAGCACTTTGTGCACACAGGAAGCAACTATCAATATAGCAGTACTATATTTACTCACTCGCTCTCATGCACATGTCGCATGGATAACTTCTTATTTTCTCTCAATCAGTGATGGACTTTCTCTACAATAAGGGCTTCCTTCCCTCTCTCATCTGGTGAGGACGTTAAAAGGCGGCTGCTGGACCTGATTAGATTATTGAACCATTACATGCATCTTTTATTACCAATCGCAACTTTTATTTGCCCCATAGATCAGCGACTCAGCGACATGGAGGGGTCGCGCAACTCTGCCTTATAAAGGTCGCAAGGTCACTAATCCTACCAAGTTGCACTTCCCACTAGTTTCATAGATGTGCGACTCAATGACCTCAGCTAAATTTGCGACCTCACAGGGTCGCACAGTTGCAGATTTAGGCAAGTCGTGCCTTATTGGATTTTGCGTGTGTCGCTACTCAGCGACCTGGGCTATTCTGCGACCTCCCCATATTCGCATAGTCACACTCTGTCTGAGTCGCATGGACACGTGGAAATTTGATCTACGACTTGACCATCCTCATCTGTGTTCGCCCTTTGACCCCAAGCTGCCACTACCATCAAGTTGTGTCTCCATCATGCGTTGCATGCATGCATTTGCCATTAGCGCTGAGGTGAACTGTTATGCCATGCCAGCAAGCCTCCAAAAGGTTAGCGAATCTGTAACGTAAAATAAATCATATTCATGGTTGTAGCATCTTTTACGGTTACCCATTAGAACTAAATAACTTCCCCCTGCAGACTGCGCAGCTAACATGCACTTGATGAACGTCTCACACAGTGTCAGGACATGGACAAATGACCCTTTGAACGTTATGAGAGAATATCATGTCACTGCTGGAGCTTTACATTATCCAAATTCTTTGCTTCATAGTGACAGCTTCTACAAGAACGAAAAATCATGCAACGTGGTGCTCTGATACGACATCTCTATTTATACGCAAGGCATCGACATTTAATACGCAAGGCATCTATGTTCATTATGTGAGAACTTTTGTCTTTTTACATTAACGACATTATCATAAAACACTTTCTGATGTCCAGCGCCTTCCTATTTCATTGTGTGATGGATGTGTTCCCTTGTTATCAGCCTCTGTCTGATATGATTTGCATTGTTTAAAACATAGGCTGTGGATTATGTGATTTTACGGCTCTGTCCACCATGGCTTTGTTATAACCTTTCGTAGGTGCTTCAAACATGCACTTCAACCACTACACACTCCAAATGTTTAAACATAACTTTTGACTGCTACATGCATATATCTACTCCAAACGTTCACCATAGGTTGGAAATTGCGCTGATGTCTTTATATAGTTCTACATTTCTTTTAATTATAACTGCTCGATGGTTGTTATAACATTGCTGTCGTAGGTCTGTTATAAGGTTGCGCTTTATGAATTTTGGCCATTATATATACATCCGCTCCAAATTTGTTTTTTGCAATGGGTTGATACATATCTTGCGGTTTGAACGAAGAATAACAATGTATCATGTGAGAAAAGCGTATACATGTAATAAACCTTTTGAAGTTGATACCCCAGGGCTTTCTCATGTCGTTGTGATTTGCTTCTCGAAGATGTTTGCACGTGGCCAGTTTTGCCTGTGATACCGAAATTCTATTGGCTTCCGCTCCCTCATTTGGATCATTTCCATTTCTCTTGGTGACAAGTTTATAATATAAGAAGTGGTGTCCGAAGCAGGAAAATGATTGGAAACACGTGGTTTCAAGACTAAGGTCTCGTTCCTTTCTCCATCCGAAATATCTGGATAAAATTTCACCACGGACGTATTTTAGCCATTTGTAATGTTTTATAGTTTGCTCCGCCCTCTTATATGGCTTTGAAACCATATGGTTCTTGCACCGCTTAAAACGTGGTTAAAGATTGTCAATTATAACATGCCACTATAGGTATAACACTCCGCTCCATGTTTTAGTTGAAAAGTTTGACCGCCATGTATATATATAAACATTTACTGTAAGTTGAAAACCTGCCATCGAACGTTTGGATCCATGCAATGTGTCCGTGTAGTTTCGTTCCAAAAATCTCACGTGTTTTGAAAACCGTATTTCTTTCGCGCCTTGGTTTAATTATACAACGTTGATCATTTTATTTTCCACAGATTGTTAGCGCAAATAAATAAAAATTTCATACCAAGGCCACCACCTCATAATATGAATGTTTCTCGTTTTGAAAGATCGAGTTTTGAAATCTACTACTCAAGCCACATTGATGGCCCTTTTAATATTAACCCTTTCTATCTTGTGGTTGTAGAGACTCTCTTTGCATATGCATCAATGTGCCTGGCTACCAAAAGGGGTATGCATTTAAACATAACATTTTAGGTTCAATTTGAAGTTCTCCATCTCTTATGGTCTCGCATAGACAAACTTTATGGATATGTAAGAGCAGAGGAGACTAGGGTTTTAAGGCCCTTTCATTCCTCCACATTGTACTCCTTGCAGCATAAATAATTCCACACTATGTAGCTCAGGATTAATAAATGTTGCTTCTCAAAGGTGCGTTCACATGTTTGAAACTTTGTCGTTGGCTTGCCACACCAACATGTGTGCTTTCGCACTGCTGCCCGGCACGAGAACGCCTCGAATGAGATTGTCATTCTCTAGAGAAATCTCCTGAGTCCGCTTTGTTCACCGGGCTATACTTCAGGCTAGTCTTTTTGAAGTGGTTAAATATGTTCCTTTGTGTGCAGACATTGACATGGAGCTGGTATTGTGCAGGATCTTCAAAAATTCTTTAGAAAATACTCCATCCGGTCCCTACGTAAGCTTAGATCATAGAAAATGCTTCTGGTTTATGCGAGATGGCATCTGATACGGACTTTTCCAAATGGAGCATTTCTAGGTATCTAGTGTGCACTAGTGAAGAAAGACTTTTGCATCAATGACATAAAAGGTTCTTTATCTGCTCAACATGTATCACACCATCCTCATTTTAACAGTACTAGTCACTTGCTCCTCCTCCTCCCCTATCTCGCAAATTTGGTTTTGTCGTTGAGCTCAATTTTATTTCCCTTGATGTCGTGACAAGACTAAGGAGTTTGTCACCCATGGGGTTGCCCTGTGTGGAACATTACAACATCACAATTACTCTTTGATAATGGTGTCCCTAGATAAAACATATGAGATTAATGAGCTTAAAATACGTATTCAGTCAACATGCTTAATGACCCACAGCGAGAGGGCATTTAATTGTCAATACACAAAAGGTTTCAATTCAAATGTATGCATGGAAATCTCATGGCACAACTATGGTAAGAGTGTTCGAGCGTATGCTGGATTATCCCTCCCACATATGGTGTGATTGCAGCAACAACATTTGATCATGATGGTGAGAAAGCTCATGAGGGGTTGGGGATATATCCCTGGGATGTCATTGACTGCAGGTCAGGCGAAAGGCTTTAACGACTAAGTGAGTAGAGGGGGAACCCGAAATTTTAAATATACCCCAAAATTTTTGGTGCTGTTGTAGCGGCTACAAAAAATGGCGAACCACTAGTAGAATCTAGCATCTCTGTCAATATCACAACAATAGTCTAAGTCCAGATAGTGATGCAAGGGAATATTGAACAAGTTCCGTGGGTACCCTTTGTATTACTTTGGCCCTTTACAAGTATGCCTAATCCTTGTGCCTCAGCTAGGTCTCACTAATCAGAAACACATCCAAGAGAAAGCTCACAGACGCCAGTAGCCTGTTGATGATGTGAAGAGAAAGGTAGTGGGTTTATTATTTTTAGGATTTTTAAAGTAAGTTTCTGGTGTTGCTCCGCTGCCAGTAGGCCTGGACAGTACCCCACCGGAGTCACTTCAGGAAATCACAAACGTTGCTCCGCTGCTAGCGAGCCTAGTCAGTACTCCGGTGGAGTCGTTGCATTACCTCTCTATGCAGGAAGCCTTTATCGATCCTTTACCCTTATTTGTTTCATGTGCTTGTAGCACTTATTTTCATGTGCTCGTGGCACATATTTTTCATGGGCAGATGAAGGATCCCGACTTATTTTATTAGAAAGAGAGGTTGCTTCTAGTTTTACAGAAACTGAAATATATTCTGATTTGGGTTTGCCCTTATGCCAAACCTTCACATCCCATCTACCACAATAGGAAAAGTGCGCAAAACAGATCATTAAGACATCCAAGACTATGCTAGACATAAGGCTTAGGCTTACAGGTATTGGGCCATTCAAACTCATTAGGTCTCCCACACACAACTGGCTCGTATCTCCCCGGCTAGTAATTTTAGACTCATAGGATCTTGTTTAGAATGCGACTTCGATGACTTGTCCTAAGAGAAAGTTGCCTCTAGAGATAGCCACCGCAACCTTACACAAACAATGCGGTTACTATTTCAACAATCGAGACAAAACAAGACCGCAAGGTGGTAGGGTTTCAATGAGGGCTCATGTAGTGGTAGATGATATGTGGAATATTTTCAACGTTATATCAATAACCTGTGGAAATGATGAGGGGAAGAAAGTGCATGATGCAATGTAATAGGCGAGGCTCAAGATGCAATGCAAAGCCATGTGCGAGAACGACCAACCAGTTGTAGGTGGAAAAGAGGTGAAATACAAGAAGTGATTATTTATGCAGCAACAAGAAACTGAAAATGAAATAAAAGGAAAATACTTGTAACATTATGATGCCTAAGATATTAATAGTAAACAAAAATAGAAAACACACTTTTAAATCATAAAGTACAAATTTGGCAAGTAAACCTAACCAAAACTTTGAACTAAATTTTTTTTATTAACAAGTCCTAGCTAGCCCACACCTAAAACCCTAGCTTAACCAATTATGTGGTCGGGTTATGTGAAATCAGCTTTCCAGTGCAGCCACCGCATTAGTTCCTGACCTGCAAGAACAATAATGTCCACAATCAGAGCCAGCATACAAAATCGTGCACCAATAGCAAGACTTACCTGAAGAGCGTGTGCAGCGGCAAGAAGATCATGGATACTTA
Organism: Pinus albicaulis; assembly: GCA_034641835.2. NCBI lineage: Eukaryota > Viridiplantae > Streptophyta > Pinopsida > Pinales > Pinaceae > Pinus > Pinus albicaulis. The sequence continues at coordinate 550,435,131 of CM076581.1, read as the reverse complement.
CCAGAGAACATGCCAGAATAGATTGTGCAAGCTGAATTCCACTTTCATCCTGATACAGAGAAATATGTTCTTGAAACTCAACATTTTTTATGAATGACACAAACCAATTCATGCATAGCCTTAGGTCCGACGGGAGGGGGGTAAGGCATTACCTGTTTGCGAGTATATTCATCGAATAAGATCCATCGAACCAAACGGAAACCTCATCATGGTGTGGAGGATGATCAGTTCCATGGAATGGAAACATTAAGCATGTGCCAGGCGAATCATAGATGCTTGCGCATCCAAGTGCAGAAACTCTAGTTTTGAAAACCCTAGTTCGGGGTTGCTCCTGGATTTATTCAAGGGTAACAGGATAAAACTCTGGACCTTTGAGCAGGGGGTTGCCAAACTTTTATGGTTTGGCGAGATCAACAGGCGAATGGATGTGAACATGGATTGTGGTGGGTTGCAAAATGTCAGTAGGCTTTGTATCGATTCGGTCAAATGTTTGCACACTGACAGATTGATAAATCGATGTATTCGATTCTCTAGATTTGCCAGGGTGGGGTGAATTCAACGTGGTTATGCTGGGAGGAGCATGGTACTTGGGGATCATCATTTCAGAAATGGTCAACAGAAGCTGAAGAGCTTCGATTTTCTGATGTGTACTTGAATCTTCCCAAAGCGACTCATTGAATTCTGGTGTCTCCATGTGGTCGACAAAGAGGTGCGAGTGATCGTCCTCAGTGGTATGATTGAATATGTTTTCAGATAAGCAGGGATCGTTGTAACCGTTGATTTGATCAAGTTGGGTACCCGACATGTTGGGCTCCCCGAGGGTTACCGACTAGGATGGATCAATAGAGGGGACATCTTGAGGTTGCCCAGACAAGAAATCGCTCCTATGGTTGTCTAAAGATTTCGAGTGAGAAATATCGGATCTAAAAGATTCATCGATTTTGAATTGTGATTGCGAAATACCATCTGTGTGCTTATGATTGTCACCAATACCAGTATAAGGAAATTTTTAATGTCTCGAAGAAATTACTGGTGTGGCGGGATCGTGAAATAAATCGGGGAATAATGAATGAACAGATTGAGTTGCAGGGGCGTTAACCATACAAGGCTTTTCAATATGCACATCCGTGTCATTCAGAGAAAACAATGATCTGGGAGGCTTTGTAAGGGGATCAACCTCATCTGGGATAGGATTCGATTCATAATCAGTATGCGAATCAGATTTAGGACTGTGTCCAAAAAGACATCGAGTGGGCTCGAGGTAGGTTTCATGAACCGGGAGAGATAATGTGCCACTATAGTTTTCAAGCTCTGATTCCACAGGGTGCGTGAAAGATTCAAAGGTAGTATAATAGGCTTTATCCTCATGCACCCATCTATAATTTCTTAGAACTTTCGAGGTCACAACTCCACTACCCGAAAAATCGAGAGGAGGAGCGAGAATGTCACAAATAGCAATACTCTCCTTAGAGGCCTGAATGTGGTCTGGGCTGGGGAAGATGGTCAAGGAAGAATTAGGGACAAAATCTGAACAACCATTGACTTGCGGGTCGTCATAGGGAACACTAGGCTCAGGCTAGGCTGCTAACTGCAATTGTTCAAGGGACACGAGAATCACAGAGGTGAACTGTTCACTTAACAACTCCCAATCGACATCCTTTTCAGGGAACTCAAAACAATAATGAAAAAATCTGATAGAAAAATCATCTAGAGGTTTCTAAGGTTCCAGTTTGATGTCATTGAGCTTTATGAATACACTTTGAAAATCGTACCTGTGAAAAGCCTGTTGTAATTCATTGGCGAGTTGTTCAAACGAATGGATGGAAGCTTTCGGAAATGTGCAACACCATTGCTTAGTGTGACCTTCGAGAGTGAGGAAGAAAAGAGAACAAATCAAACCTTCATTGTCAATTTCATAGCACTCCCCAAAGTCACAGAAATCTGAAAGGTGTCGGGTTACGGACACTCTGTTTTCACGATTGAATTTTAGCTGGGACAAGTGATACATAAGATCATCGGGGATGAAGTATCGAGGCTCATAAAACTCCGACAAACATCTTGGGAGAATGATTTGGGAATGAGCCATTACAGATATAAGATTAACTACAGGATCTAAGGGCTCAGCTTGTCATTCAGGCCCCCCTTCTAGCGCCAATTCTGTTGACGGGAAAATCTGTCCGGCCAACAACAGGAGATCTCCCCGGTAGAAGGTCCCAATTAGACCTTGAACCGTTTGGAATAGGGATCTCGTCCGGGGTGTGGGTCTGGCTACCATTAATTTCTCCTTTCTTTGGGTCTCATTTAAACTCTATAAAACAGTGAATACACACCTAATCAAATGATACAAGACATATGATTGATGGATTAAATGTAAACGAAACATGATGAGTAGCAAGAGGAAATAATAAAGTATGGAGACCGAAGGAAGTGTTGTTAACAACACTTCATTAGGGTCATGCTTGTAAGCTATTCTAACCACAAAGGAAACAATTCCTCATGACAAGAACACCCTTCACTTTCTAAAAGTTTTAAATGTTAACACAAATGCTAATAAACAAAGCCATCAGCGTGCGTTAAGAAAGTTAAATGAACTTAACTGCCATTAACATACTCAGCAAACTATTATGCAATTGTGATATGAATTAAAGATACAGTTCCCTTAATCTAAAGACGTTCAGAAACTGAAAACACAATACTCAATAATGCTCATACTTATGGCAACACTAGATCCACAAAGGGATTTTTCAAAATTCTTGTATTCATGCTTCAATGTGTAATCCTCTGGTAATATAATATACTCAAATCGAGTCACAAACAAAATATATTTTACAAGTTCCTGAAGGAAGCATTTATAGAGCAAGGCTTTCCCTTTGGGCTCCCTGACTTTTCGCTTTCCCGACTATTGGGTTGCCTTGCGACCCGGTCTGTTCTGCAACTTGCGACCTGAGCCACTGTTGCGACCTGCGACCTGACTGGGTTTTGCGACATTGTGACCTAGTCGCTGGGTCACTGGGTCGCGTCGTCGGGCATTTAATAGGGGATGAGCCTTAGCAACTTGGCAACCTCTGCGACTTGCGACCTTTTGGGAATTTGCGACCTACGACCTCAAGCGATCCGCGACCCATGACCTCGGGCCATCTGCGACCTGCGACCTCAAGAAATTCGTGACCTGTGACCTCAGACCACCCACGACCTGCGACCTCGGACTATCTGCGACCTGCGACCTCGGCAGATATGCGACCTGCGACCTTGGGCAAATCAGCGACTTGTGGCCTTTTTGGGCTATCGTTGGATTTTAAAACAATATTATTTGTGCCGCATCCTTTACTTTGAAAAAGGGTCCTCTCGCTTTCTAGAAAAACTTTGGCTCATTGCACAGCCCAACAGCCTTCACCTACAGTCACATATCTTAGGTTACACGTATTCATTGATGAATAATAATGATAGGGGAAAAATTAATTAATTGCACAAACGAAAATGATAACTTTAGACCCCTGTGTGGTCAGGTATTGTGCTGCAGCATGGCCTTCACTGAGCTCTGAATGTTTGTAGTGAAAACCCTTGACAAGATGAAAAATCTTCTGCTTGTGCCATCTCCCACTGCATGTGATGCATTTCTGGATCCCATTTTGGTATCTTGGTAGTAGGCTAGAACTGTACCATATAGCTCTCATGAGGGAGGTATGCATAGACCTCAGAAACCCCAAATAAATCATGCGCAACCCATAAAAAGAAGTTTTTAGGGAAGCTCATGGTGTTCACACGGCGCTGCCTTGGACACTATTTTGGTGCAGACAAGAGTTTCCCACATGAATGGGTAGACAGCATTACTCCCTTCATCTTCCACTTTAAATTCCTTTGGTAATTTTCCAACATGACCCTTTAAAAGCTTCTTTTCGTTTTTACTTTATTGATCTGTAATCAGAGAAAAAAAAAAAACTTGACTTTGCCCAATCTGAGACATGTTGCCTTTTCCCATAGCACTTTGTGCGCACAGGAAGCAACTATCAATCTAGCAGCACTATATTTACTCACTCGCTCTCATGCACATGTTGCATGGATAACTTCTTATCTTCTCTCAATCAGTGATGGACTTTCTCTACAATAAGGGCTTCCTTCCCTCTCTCATATGGTGAGGACATTAAAAGGCGGCTGCTGGACCTGATTAGATTATTGAACCATTACGTGCATCTTTTATTACCAATCGCAACTTTTATTTTCCCCATAGATCAGTGACTCAGTGACCTAGAGGGGTCACGTGACTCTGCCTTAAAAAGGTCACAAGGTCGCTAATCCTACCAAGTTGCACTTCACACTGGTTTCATAGATGTGCAACTCAGCGACCTCGGCTGAATTTGTGACCTCACAGGGTCGCACAGTCGCAGATTCAGGCAAGTCGCGCCTTATTGGATTTTGGGTGTGTCGCAACTCAGTGACCTGTGTTGTTTTGCGACCTCCCCATAGTCGCATAGTCGCATTCTGTCTGAGTCGCATGGACACGTGGAAAGTTGATCTGTGACTTGACCATCCTCATCTATGTTCGCCCTTTGAGCCCAAGCTGCCACTACCATCAAGCTGTGTCTCCATCGTGCGTTGCACGCATTCATTTTCCATTAGCACTGAGGTGAACCGTTATGCCGTGCCAGCAAGCCTCCAAAAGGTTAGCGAATCTGTAACATAAAATAAATCACATTCATGGCTGTAACATCTTTTACAGTTACCCATTAGAACAAAATAACTTCCCCCTGCAAACTACGCAGCTAACATGCAGTTGATGAACGTCTCGCGTAGTGTCAGGACGTGGACAAATGGCCCTTTGAACGTTATGGGAGAATATCATGTCGTTGCTGGAGCTTTACGTTATCCAAATTCTTTGCTTCATAGTGATAGCTTCTACAAGAACGAAAACTCATGCAACGTGGCGCTCTGATACGGCATCTTTGTTTATATGCAAGGCATCTCCATTCATTATGTGAGAAATTTTTTCTTTTTACATTAACGGCATTATCATAAAACACTTTCTAATGTCCAACACCTTCCTGTTTCATTGTGTGATGGATGTGTTCCCTTGTTATGAGCCTCTGCTTGATATGATTTGCGTTGTTTAAAACATAGGCTGTGGATTATGTGATTTTATGGCTCTGTCCACCATGGCTTTGTTATAACCTTTCGTCTGTGCTTCAAACATGCACTTCGACCACTACACGCTCCAAATGTTTAAACACAACTTTTGACTGCTACATGCATATATCTACTCCAAACGTTCACCATAGGTTGGAAATTGCACTGATGTCTTTATATAGTTCTACATTTCTTTTAATTATAACCGCTCAATGGTTGTTATAACATTGCCATTGTAGGTTTGTTATAAGGTTGCGCTTTATGAATTTGGTCCATTATATATACATCCACTCCAAATTTGTTTTTTGCAATGGGTTGATACATATCTCGCAGTTTGAACGAAGAATAACAATGTATCATGTGAGAAAAGCGTATACATATAATAAACCTTTTGAAGTCGATACCCCAGGGCTTTCTCACGTCGTTGTGATTTTCTTCTTGAAGATGCTTGCACGTGGCCAGTTCTACCTGTGATACTGAAACTCTATTGGCTTCTGCTCCCTCATTTGGATCATTTCCATTTCTCTTGGTGGCAAGTTTATAATATAAGAAGCAGTGTCCGAAGCAGTAAAATTATCGGAAACACGTGGTTTCAAGACTAAGGTCTCGTTCCTTTCTCCATCTGAAATATCTGGATAAAATTTCGCCACGAACGTATTTGATCCATTTGTAATGTTTTATAGTTTGCTCCGCCCTCTTATATGGCTTTGAAACCATATGGTTCTTGCACCGCTTAAAACGTGGTTAAAGATTGTCAATTATAACATGCCACTATAGGTATAGCACTTCGCTCCATGTTTTAGTTGAAAAGTTTTACCGCCATGTATATATATAAAAATTTACCATAAGTTGAAAACCTGCCATCGAACGTTTGGTTCCATGCAATGTGTCCATGTAGTTTCGTTCCACCAATCTCACGTGTTTTGAAAACCGTATTGCTTCCGCACCTTGGTTTAATTATACAACGTTGATCATTTGCTTTTCCACAGGTTGTTAGCGCAAATAAATAAAAAATTTCATACCAAGGCCACCACCTCATAATATGAATGCTTCTCGTTTTGAAAGATCAAGCGTTGAAATCTGCTACTCAAACCACATTGATGGCCCTTTTAATATTAACCCTTTCTATCTTGTGGTTCTAGAGACTCATCCCATTTATGCAATTTACCAAGATTTTGGTTGTTTCCAATTATCTTCAAATACTTCACAAAATCCCCAACTTAAGATTGAAGATGTGGTTGAAACTCCTAAATATTTTCAAAATGATATTTGAAAACTTTACTTTGATGGATCTTGTACTAAAGATGGAGCTGGAGCTGGTGTTCTTTTAATTTCACCAGAGAAAGAAAATATAACCCAATCCTGCAAACTAGATTTTGATGTCACAAATAATGTTGCAGAATATGAAGCTTTCCTTCATGGTTTAGAATTATCTAGAAGCTTAAAGTTGCGAAATTTAAGTGCTTTTACCGATTCTGAACTCATAGTGAGATAGGTTAGGAATATTTTTCAAGCAAAGCATCCTAGGCTTAGGTCTTACGGGAATGAAGTTTGGGATTCACTTGAAAATTAATTTTATGCTTCCAATATAACTGCCATCTCTAGAAATGAAAACATTCATGCAAACTCTTTAGTTGTTTCCACAAGTTATTTCAAAATAGTAGATCAAATTCAGGTACAATACCAAATTCAAGTCAAATATAGGCCATCCATTCCATATAATCTAAAATATTGGAAAATATTTGAAGATGATGAACATATTAAATATTTTCTTCAAATCATTGATGAATTCTTTGTTTTACAAAATTGAAGAAGATAAATCAGATATGAATGAATCTACTAAATAAAATAAAAACTCTTATCTAAATTCAAAAGTAGTTGATCATAATATTATCCAAATCTCAAATAATTTCATTCCTAAAGGCCTTGTTCCTTTAGAAAAAATATTTGATCAGAATGATGTCCCTAGAAATCCACCATCAATCTCACCATTAGGGGAATTTTGAGGTCTAAAATGGGCCTCCTAAGGAAATTATAAAATAATGGTGGAAATAATAAAATAATATGTGATTACATCATCAAAATTTAGAGGGAAAAAAGAAAAAATACTTTTTCAACTTATCTCCCAAAGTTTTTACTCAAATTCCAAGTAGGAGTACTCGTTGGATGAAAAATTAATTCCTCATCCAAGCAATACCCATTTTTCATACTTTCAATGGAACCTGCTACACGTAAAATGATAAATACATGAAAAACGTGATTGGAATCACATTTTTTAATGTATTTCTCATTTTTCATGTAGCAGGGTCCATCGAAATTATGCAACATGGGTACTACTTGGATGAGGAATTAAATTTTTCATCCAACGAGTACTTCTGCTTGAAATTTGAGTAGAAAATTTGGGATATAAGTTGAAAATACGAGTTGAAAATTTAGTTTTATTATTTTATTATTCTTTAATCTTTTTACCCTTTTACTTAAAAAATGGTGAATCATCCCCCATGGTTGACATCATCACCTTGAATCCTATTGGTTCTTATAAATTTTAATTTGGTTGTATATTTTTCTTAGGAGGCCCATTTTAGACCTCAAAATTCCCCTAATGCCAGAGGATGATATCGAAGAAACTAACATTGGAACTGATGAAGACATTAAAAACATGAAAATTTGTGCATATTTAACTCCTGAAGTTAAAACTGAATATCTGAAACTTCTTAAAAATTACAAAGATGTTTTTTCTTCATCTTATGCTGATTTGAAAACTTATGACACATCTCTTATAGAGCATAAAATTCCACTAAAACCTGAAAAAAAACCTTACAAACAAAAACTAAGAAGAATTAATCTAGTTCTGCTTCCTACCATAGAAAAAGAACTTGAGAAGCTTATTGAGGCTCAAGTAATTGTTCCCTTAAGATACTCAGACTGGGTAGCCAATTTAGTTCCTATTAGGAAAAATAATGGAGAAATCAGACTGTGTGTAGACTTCAGAAACCTTAATAAATAATCTCTAAAGGACAACTATCCACTACCCAAGATGGATCAGTTACTCCAAAGGGTTTCAAGTGCTAATATAATTTCCATGCTTGATGGTTTTTTTGGTTATAACCAGATAATTGTAAATCTAAAAGACAAAGAGAAAGTTTCCTTTACCATTCTTTGGGGCACATTCATGTATGCCAGAATTCCCTTTGGGTTATCAAATGTGGGAGCAACTTTTCAAAGAGCTATGGACTTAGCTTTTGTTGGTAAGACAAATAATTTTTTTTATTATATATCTTAATGATCTAACTGTTTTCTCTAACTCATATTAGAAACATTTAAAACACTTGATGAAGGTTTTTGACAGGTGTAGAAAATTTGGGATATCTCTCAACCCTAAGAAGTCTTTGTTTGCCATCAAAGAAGGAAATTTTTTGGGTCACATCATTTCAAAGGAAGGAGTGGTGATAGATCCTAAAAGAGTATCAACAATTCAATCACTATCATTGCCAAGGAATAAGAAAGAGATCCAAGCCTTTATATGAAAAATCAACTTCTTGTGAAGATTCATTCCTAATTATGATAAAATAGTTAAAGACATAACTGATAGCTAAAAAAGAATCATGAAGTTAGATGGACTATTCCTACTAGATATGTTTTTGATCAGATTAAGAAGGTCATCTCTAAAGCACCCACTTTAGCCAGCCCAAATTATTCTGAACCTTTTAGCATGTTTTCCTTTGTCTATGAAACCACTGTAGTTGTTGTCCTTTTAGAGAAAATGAAGATGGTGATGATCTACCCATAGCATTTTTCAGTAAAGTTATGTGAGATGTAGAACTCAAGTATGACATTATTGAAAAACAAGCCTACTCTCTATTCAAGGCCTTAAAATCTTTCATAATGTATGTCCTTCACTCAAAATTAGTGCTTATGTTCCTAACAGTGTTGTAAAAATTTTTCTTACCCAACCAAACACTTATGGAAGAATAGGAAGTTGGATCACCCAAATCCTTGAGTTTGATCTTAGTATCAAAACCACTAATCTAGTCAAAGGTCAAGGTTTAGCTAAATTGTTAGTTGAATCTAATCGCAAAGCCCTAGGAATAAATTTTGTTTTTGAGATATCAGAGAAGAATACACAAGAACCTTCTTCCAAATCTCATGGGGAGAATACACAAGAACCTTCCTTGAATGCGGAAGGGGAGAATCCACAAGTACTTTCCAAGGATTTTGACGGAAAGAACACACAAGAACCTTCACCTTCAATTCAAACAGTTCCTATTCACATTGATGAAATTTTTTACTGTCAGATCGGTATGCAGATATTGCACATTTTCTGATTAATTTTGATTGTCTTAGTCAATTTTCAAGAAATCAGTGCAAGACACTTAAGGTGAAGTCTGTTAAGTATTGTATCATCAATGCCAAACTATACTGGAAAAACATTCTGCTACTTGGTTTAATAAAAACTAAAACTGAAGGAATCATTGAGAAGTTTCATGCAAGGATATGTGGAGGACACTATGCTTGGAGAGCCACAGCATACAAAATACTAAGGGCAGGATTCTATTGGCCTATTTTTTTTTCAAAAGTAGGATCAAAGGTTAGAAGATGCATTCCATGTTATATGTTTGCTGGAAAGAAAAAACTAGTAGCTCTTCCACTAGTTCCAGTGGTTGTTTCAAAACCATTCTTACAATGGGGACTAGATTTTATAGGAGAATTCACCAAACCTCAAGTAATCAGCACAGATGGATTTCAACTACCACAGACTACTTCACCAAATGGGTGGAGGCCACTCCAGTCATAAATGCTACAAATATAGCAGTGATTAAATTCATTGAAGAAAATATTTTGTTTAGATTTGGTTGTCCTCAACAAATAGTGACTGATAATGCCACAACATTCAATAGTGTAAAAATGATTGATTTCTGTCAGAAATATTAGATTTTACTACATCATTCAACTCCTTACTATCCTCAAGGAAATTGTGTTGCAGAATCATCAAACAAAAGCCTGGTCAAGGTAATTAAAAAGACTCTAGAAGGTCATAAGAATAATTCAGACAGTCACCTGACCTATGTAGTTTGGGCCAATAGAATATCTCCCAAGGGATCAATAGGTAAATCTCTATTTCAGATGGTCTATGGTAAAGAGGCCATTTTTCGTACTAATTTTTCTTTCCTTATTCTTAAGTTTTTACAAGAGGCCAGTGAAGAACCTGATGATTTCTATAGAAGGATAAATCAGATTATTAAATTGAATGAAAACAGAGATGAGATTCAAAAAAAACTAAGGAAATATCAAAATAATATGAAAATTCTTTTTGACAGAAAGGAAAGGGAAAGAGACTTTAGGGAAGGAGATCTAGTATTGAGATGGGATGCTAGGAGGGAGGACATAGGTAAACATGGCAAATCTGATAATCTTTGGCTTGGGCCTTTCAGCATTGTTGAAGTAAAAGGTAACACCACCTTCATTCTACACAATTTGGAAGGACAGTTTTCTTCATTGCTTGTCAATGGAAGATTTATGAAACATTACATCCAATATTGAAGAATCATTGTACATTACTCCTTTTGTTTAAAATTTTCAGGTATATTTTATTTTTCACGGAAAAGACTCCATTAGCCTGAGGAGAAGGTAGTTGGATCTTCTTGTTCTCTGCATCCCACAGGAGGAAGCAGTCCTCAGTTGGAGTCGATGTTGTAACATTATTTGGTTTTGATAAGTTAGAATATTAGACCAAAAAAAAAAAAATGATAAGTTAGGATATGAATTAAAAAAGAAAGGAATCAAAAAATGTTAGGACTATGGTTATTTTATATATTCATATCAATAAAATGATAGAGGTAGACTTCCCTAACAAATGAAGGCATTAAAAAAATGTTAGGAAAGAAAATAAAAATGAATACTTTAGTTTCAAAAGAAATAATTTGAAAGGTTTCTTGTTTAAATGTGCCATTAAAATGTTAAATTTCATTAAAATGTGACTAATTTGCTTGAAAAAGCATTAATCCTTGTTTTTGAATTATTAAGCATTAAAATATTTATTGTAAATATGGCACATATGTTTTAAAGCTAAGGTCGCTAAAGGAAAAAACAGGTTTGTAATCTTGTGATAAAGTGCGCTCATCTTTCAACGACAGATCTTTTCCCCACCCAGATCAACGGCAGATCTGTTCCTTCCAGTTCATCCTATTTTCCCGCTACAACTCTTCTCCCAAACCATTAACTGCCATGTCATTACTCCACTCCCAGACTGTTAAGCTACTACGGTCACATATAAAACCGTTAGCATAAACCTTTTATGCTATAAATAAACCAAACCTCGTATGTTTATCACTTTGGTCTGATCATCCACTGTTTGTTGGAGGTTTAAAAATACATTGCGCACAGTCACCAACCAAGTGAAATTGACCCCACACTAGATTCAGTTGCTTTCCCTCTGTCATCCAATCATCCAAATATCCATTTTTCCCCCTATGTCTATCTGCATGGCTCCAAAGGGAAAATCCAAGAAGCCATATGAAGAAGAAAACCCTGTTACTATCACTTTGATCGACCTCGACCATATCCCTCTCATAGATTCATTCTACAAAATTGTTGACACGGAGTATGAGTTCGATTTCCATGAACTACACCTGTGGCTTAAGCAGAAATACATCAACAAGCAAGATCATTCGGACTATAGGAACCAACTCAACTTATGACCAAAATATCTTTTCAAATTTCTTGGAAATAAAACAGAAGAATGAGGCTTTGAAGTCTAATGTATACAACCAATTCTGGAAACATACCCCCACTTCTCAACACAAGCTTCTCTCTTCTTTTGACAGTGAGAAATGCAAGATGCAAATGGATTTCTTACAAGCCCAAGTTCCATTTCCAAAATCTCCATCAGATTACGAGAAAACCATATTCTCATTTTATACCAATCAAATACATCCAATTGATCAAATGGATATGCATAGATAGTCTGGGGAGATGATGTTTTCCATCATGACTACTATAGCTATGTATATTTCAAATCTTAGGACCGCCTTATCCAATGTTCAATCTCAGCTTAATATTGAAAATTTAGCTTTCTTAGCTAAAGATAACAAACTCAAGTCCTTGGAAGACCTTGTAGTCAAAATTAGATATGATCCAAAGGACTATAAGGGAGTACAAGAAATTATTAAAATGAAAAATTCATACATTGCAGCTCTTTGAAAACAGTTGAAATTGCCTTCTAAAGAGGATGCACAGACCAAGGAAATTGAAGAAAGTGAGTAGAACAAAGAATAAATAATCAATCTTATTATTGATAAAAATATCAAGATAAAGAAAATGGAGCAGATTGAAGGATTACTTAAAGTGAAAGAAACAACCCAACTTGCCATGGCTTTAGTCACAACAGTCCCTATAGCAGTTGCAAGTATAGAACCCAGTTCATCATCAACAACAATTGAGTCTACATCAGCAGCAGCTGATCCAACAAAGTTAGCACATGAATTGGCCACAAAGAAGAAGGAAAATGAGAAACTGCTAGAAAGGTTTAAAAATTTAGAAACACAAAAAATCAAGATTGATACTCTATATATGGAGGAAATGCAGAAGTCCCACAGATTGGGACTCAAGATTTCAAAGTTAAAAAGTGAGTCATTAATGGCAGATACCTTAGCCCAATCCAAGGAAAGTATTTGGACAGAAATCAACCAATCAATGAAAAATGTGTGGCCATCCATACATATCATCTTTGAACAACATGAACTAATTACCAGATGTAGAACAATGATAGAAAAAGAGAAAACAACACTGAAGGCCAAACCAGTAGAAGCCACAGGCATGATAAAGGTACTAAATTCAAAGAACAGAGTAGAGCTAGAATAGATAAATATTGCTGACCAAACAACCAACATCTTAGAAATTGAGAAGGTCTTACAGAAGAAGAATTTGATTAATCAGTTAGAAACAAAATTTCAGACCTTCGACATTGTTTTCCAAAGGTTTCATTCAAAATTAAATGTTTTGAACCAGAAAGGACTACTAGCGGATACAAAGGTATAGACAGAGTCAAAGATGGCAGCATTCAAGTCAATCGATGACCAAGCGCTCGTTGTAAGCCTGGTCCTACCCATACGTGAGATCCTTTATCTTGGTGCCCCGAAGTTGATCCAGTTGATTGAGTTTATCCAGCCAAATAAAGAAGTTAATTAGATAAGGCTTTGCAGTTTCTTTATTCTAATTAGTAAGTAACATAACTCTTTGGATTTCTTCGCAAATGCCAGACTTGAACTGTATCAAATAGCTCCGCTTTTCCCGAACTATTTACCTTTATACTTCATTAAGTGGGCTGAATAAATAAAAGCATAATGACATAGATAATCTATCTCATTCATTACTGGAATCACGAACAAGGAAAAGTCCTGAGTGATTGATCGATTGATGGGAATTTGGTACTTTCGATAATTTATTTGATCCATTATTCGAGAGCGTAATTACATATATAATAGCAACATTGTCTGCTAAAGCATAATTACGTATATAAATAATGACTTGAATACTTGCTTGTCCTGATAAACCCTCTCATTTTTAATTGAGGGGAAGAAATATAGGGGATTACCTTACCTGAGCTATGCGAAGGTAAAAATTTGGTAGAGTAGACGCCTGCCTATCCGCTTAGGCCGACCTTATTATTGAGCAGCCATAAACAACGTTATTAAGCTAGCTCGAGCAACTGCCCCACCCCCAAAAAATAGTAAGACAAGATCGTAGACCTCCTCCCCGAGGAGGCGATCTTCTGGGATTGTGCGGGTCTAAAAAGAGTGGATCTTCGTGGAGATGCATCATCCGTAAAAGGTGAGGAACGAGCCGGGACCCCATTCAATAGAGGGGATCGGATCTCACCAATGATCAGTGGGGGCATTCGGGCTAAGCTAAGCAGGTACCATAGTTTGTTTGAACCACGACGCCTATCTGTCAGGCAGGTTGTAGTAAGCCTGGCTCTGTTTCTCACACTATGGTGGGTGGAGGAGGGTTACCCAAGGGTTAAGATCCGGGAGTGTGAGCAGTACGAGCCGAGAGGCTCCCATACTGTTTGGAGGGCAGGGGGCAGAGATGCCAAACCTGACCCCTATCTATCGCCGTAGAAGCTGTTTCTTTGAAAGATTATGTTTCTCGGGTATCCAATAAATTAATCCAAAGGCCCCCCCGAATAAGAAGGCCCCCACTTATCTATTTCCTACCCTAAAAGCCTGAGCTAGATTGAGATAAAAAATAGTATCCTGTACCTTAGGTCCCCTTTCTTTATTCCCCTAAAAGAGCTAGAAGGTAAGGAGACGTAGTCGCTTGTCCGCATCGGGCAAGGAGTCGTAAGGCTGCTCGACCATAAAGGCCGCCATCAGGTTGACCCGCTTGTCCGCATCGGGCAAGGCCCGGTAGGGACTTGGCCGAGGTTACGAGGTCGAGGCCCGGTAGGCCCGGTAGGGTGAGGGACGAACTCTCGACTATAAGGCCGCCATCGACTCACTATTCATATGGTGAGGCCTGGTAGGCCCGGTAGGGGCTCACTATTCATATGGTGAGGGACTCGACCGAGGTTACGAGGTCGAGGGACTCACTATTCATATGGTGAGGCCCGGTAGGGTGAGGGTGAGCTTGCCGAACTCTCGACAAAAGGCCCGGAGGGACTCGGCCGAGGTTACGAGGTCGAGGAGAGGCCCAGTAGGGACTCACTATTCCGATGGTGAGGTAACATGTGAGGGTGAGCTTGCCAAACTCTCGACAACGGATTTATCGCTCACCTTCCCTAAAAAGGTGAGGGTGAGGTAACGTGTGAGGAGACGAACAACTCTCTTTTGGGGTAGGGGGTGAGGGTGAGCCTGCCGAACTCTCGACTTCAGGCCGCCATCGTTTTCTCTCTCTATTTCCTAAAAAATAGAGGTTACGAACCCACTCTCCCGACCAAAGGAGGGGGAGGGGCCCCAAAAGAGAGGAACTTGAAGAACCCCCAGGCCGCCATCACCGCCATCAGATGAACAACTCTCTTTTAGGGGAGGGGCCCCAAAAGAGAGGAACTTGAAGAAGGCCGCCATCGATTTATTACTCACCTTCTTCATAGAGGTCGAGGGATTTCTCGCTCTATTTTCTTCAAATAGAGGTCCGGAGGGACTCGACTGAGGTTACGAGGTCGAGGGACTCAACCGAGGTTACGAGGTCGAGGGACTCACTCATTCATATGGGTGAGGGACTCACTCATTCATATGGGTGAGGCCCGGTAGGGACTCGACCGAGGTTACGAGGGAGAGGTGCGCAAGCAGGCTCGACCAACGATGCGAAAGCAGGCTCGACCACTATTTACCCACCCACCCCAATCCCCGAGGGGCCACCATCATGTGTAAGCATGGCTCGACTGATAAGGCCGCCATCATGCGTAAGCATGACTCGACCAACGGGCCGCCATCAATTTATTGCTTGCTCGACAAAAGGAGAGCAATGGTGCGTAAGCACGCTCGACTGTTAAGGCCGCCATCGTGCGTAAGCATGGCTCGACCAACGGCCCCACCCAATAAGCAATCAAGGAAGGCCGAACTCTCGACTAAAAGGAGAGGTACGAACCCACTCACCTGAGGTACGAAGGAGAGGGGCCTAATCGATTGGAAGCTCTATTTTCCCAAACTATTTACCCACCCACCCCAATCCCCATAACCTAACCTGAGCAAAAGGTATAACCTTCTTCACTTTATTTAAGGAGTATGGGTGGAGAAATGCAGGTCGCTGCTGCGAGGTCCAACCCTAAGCTTCTCTCTGCGACCATAATGAATAGAATCTATAATGGATTTTCTCTTCCGTTTAGTTGCTAAAAGAGTCATGATGACGTTGACAAACGATATTGAGTTCCACGAATACGAAGGAGGGAAATATGCCATTTGCTACTATTCCATTCATTCATGTCTTAAGTTCGAAGGGGATCTCAATATGTAATGAAGAAACGATAGTAGCTCGTCGTTCCATAGGATTTCTCATATTTAGTCAGAGGAGTTTTGGTAATACTACCAAAGCGATTTTCGACGGGAGAATCGAAGCTATTCAGAGAGAATTGCAGCAATTCCCCAATCCTAACGAAGTGGTTTATCCAGAATCCAATGAACAACAACAATTACTTAGGATCAGCTTGCGTTCAATTACGCCGGAAATTGTCGAATCATTACCGAATGATACGACACGCTGTGCGCCTAAGTGCAAAAGGACAGTGAAAGCTGTGTCATGCCGAAACCTAAATGTGGAGTCAGCAACACCTCCAAATTCGATTTCTTCCCATCGCATCCGTCTTCGGGACGATATAGTCACAGGGTTTCACTTCTCAGTGAGTGATCAATTTGTCCCCTGCACCACCGATACGAAAAAATATTTTCTCGTAGAACCGATCCGAGAAGGCTTGGTGGTATCAAGATGGTATAAATATTAGTAAACCCCAATCATGCAAAACTTAGTAACCCCAAATACGAACATCACTCGATCGTTATCACCTCATATTACTATTCACAAGCCGCAGTTTACTCCGACGTTTCCAATTTACCATATAATCCCCGGGGCTTTCCTAACCACTTCTATAGTGTTGGTTTTTTATCTTCTTTGTATGAAAATGGGCTTTATGGCCTATTTCATTTTGGTCCTTTCCAAAGTCGGGGTCCTTTTGGGAGGGCACGCCCTATCTTTCTTTTTAATAAAAATGGGATGCCCGGGAGGAAAGACCCTGGCTCTTTTTTTTTATTTCTGGGCACTCCAGGCGGCTTATGCCTTCACGCCCCCTTTCGGGAATGCAGTTTCGCCCGGAAGGGAGCCTGAGCTGGAGTTGCGCCTAGGTCAACCTGGAGTGCAGGTTGAGGACCCAGAAGGCCTCTCTCCCGTGGAGAGGCAGCTAATTTTTTGCCTGAATATAGAAGGTAGAGGGGATATCTCTCTTGATGATGTCCAAGACATGGCTAGGTTTAAGGACGATATCATGACGCGGATATCCGAATTAGACCCTAGTCCCTTCTGGATGGAACAGAGAGCGCGCGTCCTTTCGAGTTACGTAGTAACTCCGAGAGGGGAGAAATATTCCCTGACTACCCTGCACAAAATTTCCCTGGAATTAGGGGGCGCAAGTCCCCAAAATCATTATTTTCTAAAACGCATGGTCAAACTTAGGAAAGAGTTTGAATTATTCAGTAGATTTTACTAGGGTTATATATACGTGGTTGGTTAGGTAATGATTTAGTGATAGCCAGAGATGCCAGCTGAGGTAGGTATTGATGAAAGGAACGCCGAAAGAGGGAAGAATCAACGAAGAGAAACCAAATCCGAAGAGAAAGACTAGGAAAAGAACTGACAAGACAGAAACCTCCTTCTCAATATGCTGGAAGGTGCTAAATTAATAGGTGCTGGAGCAGCTACAATTGCTTTAGCGGGAGCTGCTGCCGGTATTGGAAACGCTCTTAGTTCCTTGATCCATTCCGTGGCGCGAAATCCATCATTGGCTAAACAATTATCTGGTCATGCCATTTCGGGGTTCGCTTTAACCGAAGCTATTGCATTGTCTGCCTCAATGATGGCGTTTCTGATCTCATTCGTATTCCAATGGAGTTGCGGAAATATGGAGTGACGTAGACGGAAACTTCTGCTTCATCTGTCTCTTAAGGCCCCTGGAGAAATAGGCGGGCCTATCCATCTATACCTCCTGGGGGGGAAGGGAGTGGCGGCAGGCCCTTCCCACTTTGAGGTTCTGGGTGGGCGAATAGATAGGAAATGCTTGAATGAACTACCCTTTCACTTTGATTAAGTTCCCTACCTACTCTCACAGCCAGCATTGTTGTTTTCCTTGCTGACTATAACAGCCAGCCAAGAATGGTGGTGGGAGGTGCATATCCTACTATCCCCATCATACTCACTAAACCCTGAATGCTATGCAGAATTCCATAGCCCCTACCCATCATGCTTACTAAAACCTGCATGCAATTGTGCCCTGGAAGTCTGCACTGCTAACACGAAATATAAGTCTGGAGCGCTAACATGAAAGAACGAAACTTGCTGGAGTGCGCTGGAGATAGAAAGAGAGTTACCACTGGAGGAGCATAGGGCGAGATAGTGACTGCTGGAGCGTAGAGCTTGTTGGAGATAGTGACCACAGTCCGCATTGTAAATAAACCCGCATTTACACCCTACGAAACTCAATAGACCAACCCTGGCTGGACTGGACCGAAGAGCTAAAGCAGACCAACCCTGCCCGATACACCAAGCACGCATGCATCCTGCCTTGCTAAGACACCTAGGAGCTTGCATTGCTATCACTTACCTACCTGCTTGCTATAACCTCCCTACCTACTCTCACAGCCAGCAAGGCTATCTTACAATGGATTTGATCGACGAAATCACTGATCGAATAGTTCATAGTGGGACCTAGCGAAGCGAGCCCACTGAAGTAAGTGTCAGACCTTATTTATGCGCCCCCGCCTGTGACTTGACCGTGGTAAATTTTGAGCCCCCAACAAAAAGGTTCATTGGAAAAACACTTTGGAAATCAAGTGGTTCAACGCTGTTTCGTTTCCCCGTGGTTCTGCGTTTCATGGTGGGCTTGAGTTCCCTCACTGACTAACGGTGAATTAAGCACACCATCCGCGGAATGTGTATCAATGAAGATAGAATGGATTCTACTCCATTATCATCTAACGGGGCAGCCTGTGGCTATTTGATCTCACTTATGATTGGTCCAGGGGCATACCCAAGGGACGATATCTAGGGTGCTCCCCTAGGGGCCTCCTGCTGTGTGCACTTTGAGGCGTGAAAGCACTCTCTCATCGAGGATTATGAAATGGAACGACCCCGTTACTCGCGTGTAGGCCCGGAATGAAATGGACTCATAGGAGGCTTTACCTATCCACTATATTCACTTCAGGTGCCAGGTTAAATAGAGATTTGGCTCAGAACGATCCAGTGGTTCTATCTCACGGCTTCAAGTTCTTAGACACCAAGTAGCCTAGCCCCCTATAAGTATTGTATTTATCTTACAGAAGTGGTTTTATCATCGACGATCATGGGAGTGAGTGGAGCCCATGAACGGAATCAGACCGATCGATGTGTCGAAACAGGCGAATGCTCGTACTTGGATCCGCATCCTACTTCTATTATTTATGGTATGGTGTAGTGTGCACTCCCCTATCCCTTTATCTGGTAAGGGATAAATCCTGGGCAAATCACTATTCAAAGGAAAGGGTGGGCAGAAAATCTATTCATGGTAGCCTTCTTGATCCGCTATTCGCCTCGACCCCACGCTTCTTCGGTAGATCCATTCGCACGGCGTTGGATCGATTTGATTCGAATTGGTTAATAGTTCTCAGTGTGACATGAACTTTGCAACCTTCTTTTGTGACTTCCATCGAATAGCAGATTTACTTCTAACTTTTTTGCATATCTTATTTGTGGGAGTGAGCGAGTGGGAAAGAGAAAAAAGATCCTAAGTGATATTGGGTGGAGGGCGTACCTACCTCTAAGAGTCCCTCCAGGTCCTCCTCATTTCACATTGTGCCATAGTCACAACCCCCTTTCGTTGGGTCCAATAAAACATATAGGGATAATGAAATGGATTGTTTTCTTACTGAAACATGCCTCCTCTTCTTAACGTTTATCTATGACAAGCTGGATGGCTTTTCAATTTCCTTGCACGATTCCCTTGGTGAGCCCCATTTATTCCCATTCTATATTTGTTGAGCCCAATTCCCATAACGTAGGAGGTCTAATGCTCTGGTTTGGCCCAGGGAAGGTTGGAACAACAGCTCTACCAAAACCTCCAAATTCGTTATCTAAATAAGCAAGACAACATTTATATACAATATCACATTTATACGTTTAACTTGGACTCGCATATCATTGCCTTAGCTTCAGTCTGAGTCACCCTAAGGCTAGCCCCATGAAAGCCTAGAGATATGGTCACTACATGTTAATATACGAGCTCGCATGGATACGTCCTTGCGAAAGCCCATGCACCTTGCCTTAGAGTGAAAGCTAGAGTCCAGAGAGAATAAATGATCTTTCTCATTCTCTCTATTCTTAGTTCTTAGCTTTAGTCCCATGCACTCCTTATAGTGAAAGCTCCAGTTAGTTTTAAGTGGAAGATCCAGAGTTTAGTTAGAATAGAATAACTCTCTCGCCATATCTACGTTTCCACTTGGACTCGCATATCTACGACCAGAGAAACAAATTATAGGGCTTCTACTAGGGCTTATCACACTAGGGGCTCTTCTCTACGGGGCTCTCTAGACGAGTGGGAGGTCCCCCGACCCGAGTCAGTAAGTGCGGTAAGTCATGTTGATTTCGAACCTCCCACGTAGGAACCATTCATAGGTGGTGGTTCCGTAGTGTAAGTCATGTCACCAGGGTGAGGGTGAGCCTGCCGAACTCTCGACTAAAGGAGAGGTAGCGAACTCTCGACTAAAGGCCGCCATCGCTCCTCTTTCTTTAAAGCACTCCTCTTAAAAAAACACTTCTTATTTTACTGGGGCTCTTTAACAGGGCTCTTTAACAAGTTATCCTCATTCGACAGGGCTCCTCATATTTACCGGGGCTCCTATTTAGTAATCGTCTTACAACCTTATTTATCGATCTCCTGCTAGCTGCTGCTTAGGGGTCTTGCCCGGCGGCCGATCAACACTTGGCATCGAGTCCCAGCCATCAAGTAGCATCATTAAGATACACCATCCATCTAGAGATTAAAATCATAGAGTAAAAGAATTGACCCTTGGATGAATTCTTGTCTTCGAGTACCGGCATCGAGTGAATTGGACTGCATCATCAACTAGCGGTAATTGGGATCTCCTTACTGTGTCTATCGGCACATCCTGTGACTGATGGACTCTCGGCTGACTTACATTGACTATGTGAGAATGATATTTTATTGGTGAACTGTAAATGCCCCTCCCTGTGGATGGACTGGTAGCTCCAAATGATAAGTTGGTTAATCTAGAATATTATTGCAAAAATTTATATACCATTGCAATAGATAAATCCAAATTTGTAGGAATCAAAGGACATATAACATGAAGGATTTTCTTGAAGCCTTAGAATTTTATTTGATCATCAAACATCTATTTATCAACAAACCAAATTTTGAAAGGTATAAAAAGGTGGATGAAGTATTCAGAAAGGTGGTGAATTTAGAGATCCCAAGTGAAGAAAGATGGGATAAATTGTGTGAAACAATTGAGTAATATTTTATCGTAATAGCATGACAGCACAACAACATTTTGAGGGCCAAATCATCAATTTTTCCCTTCAAAACAGTGATATATCATTCGATAGTTTCCGTTTCCTATTATTTGATACTATTATTGTAATCAGTTCTGGATATTTTCTTAGTCTTAGAAACTAGTATAAATAACTCTCATTCCAATTTATTAAGGTTTTCACCCTTGGATAAGAATTTTGTAAGCATCAGTATACAAGCTCTGATCATTAATGATAAATAAAGGATTCTGGATTTTTTTCATACAACTTTGTTCTCCTATAAGTTTTCTTGTTTTTTCATTACATCTTGTTCTCTACATGTATTTATTTTTATGAAGATAACTAGGTAAGAAATAACTAAGTTTCAATTTATCTTAAATCCCCCCAGGTTATCATTTATATTATAGAATGGCTTATTGAACTATTTGTTTATGTAAGTCCCTCTACATCACTAAATTATCAGCATCTTCATAATATTAAATATGTTTTGTTAAGCTATTAAACATTGTTTAAAATATTTCACACTTACAGTTATTTACAACATTCAGTTTGAATACTTGAGTAATCATATATTCTTACATTTTCTTCTTAAACACATGCAAATATTAAATCGCTATGTGAAGTAAAGAAATAACCCTTTTACTTATTAATTAATATTATCTAGAGTTTAGACACAACTATTGCAAAATGTTTTGTGCATTGGTCATCCAAAAATTCCGAACTTAAAACAAAAAAAACAAAATATTATAGACTCTCTGGCATAATTTATTGACCCCAATTATCTTAGAGGACAACAATGTCCATTTTATATTCTTGGATTTTGGAAATCCATTTACCTCTTTTTCCCTCACTCTCTCCTTGTACCAGAATGTATTTCATTGCAACTGTAGGAACATAAGCCACTATGTTGGATTATAGAATATAGATCATGACGAAATTAAGGGATTTGACCAAGGAATAATCCTACTTCTCTAGGATTTTTTACTTAAGCTTGGCTTCTTGTAGCTCTTGACTGAAGAAGGATATTGGTTGCTCATGCCCTTCACTATTTTTCTGCAATAAGACAACAACTACTATATGAGGAGAAGAAAAATAAAATATGAAAAATGGCTTCAAGTAATCGGGGCTGACTAACACTGAATCTTCCAAAAAATCCCTGTTTATTCTAGAAAAATATTCACAAGTCTGTGGATTGCATTTCACTTTGTTGTCTTTCTTCAACATTTTTGTGATCTCTTTAATTATCTCGGTGTAGTTTGGTATAAATCTCCTTAAGAAGTTAATCCTGCCTAGCAAAACTTGAACCTCCTTATTTTTCCTTGGTAGTGGGATGTTATTTATGGCTTCTACACTCTTGGGATCGATCTTCACTCCTTCTTTTTCCACTACGTGTCCCAACAATTTTCCTTCACCTAAAGCAAACTCTGATTTTTTAGGATTCAAGGACAAACCATATTTCCTGCATTTCCCAAAAGTGAGTCGTAAATATTCAACATGCTCTTCATCTGTTTTGGAGAATAAAATAATGACATCCAAGTAAATTATGACAAACTTATCATGTTCCCCCACAAATTTTATATACATTTTTCTTTGGAATGTGGCTCCTGCATTTATGAGGTCAAATGGAATTCTAGCATACATGAAGGTTCCCCAGGGTGTAGTGAAAGTAATATTTTTTTGATCTTCAAGATGAAAAACTAACTGATTGTATCCATAAAAACCATCCATCATAGACATTCAAGTTGACCCTACCGCCTTCTGTAAAATGCAATCCATTTTGGGTAATGAGTAATTGTCTTTTACTGAGGCTTTAATTAGATTCTTGATGTCTACGAATAACCTTATCTCTCCATTATTTTTTCTTACAGGAACTAGATTTTCCATGCAATATGAGTATCTAAGAGGTACAATGATTTTTTCGTGAAGCAACTTCGTTACCTCCTTCTCAATGGATGGGAGAAGAAGAGGATTGATCTATCTAAGCTTATGCTTGTATGGTTTTACCCTACCCTTCATGGGAATATTATGTTGAATAATATTGGAATCAAAAGTTTTTAAATCTTCATAAGACCAAGAAAACACATCCTTATAACCTCTAAAAAGGTTCAAATACCTCAGTTTGTACTCATGGGGAATTCCTTTCGCTAGCTTGATTATCCTAGGATCCTTTTGTGAACCAATGTTTCAATCCTCCACCTGTTATTCAATCTTTTATTTGGTAGGTTTGGTAGCTATATCATTTGAGTTGAACAATATTTCCAAAGGAACCAAACCCCTGGGAATAATGTTACCATTCAACTGTAAAAACTTGTGCCCTGCAATGGAATCCTCCCAATTATCTTGATGCTCATCTATCATAGTTTCATCCCCTTGGTCAATTACCGAATTTGAAAATTTCCCAATTAATTCCATGAAGAATCTAATCTACTCCTCATCATCAAGCACCTACCAATGTCTAACGTTATCTGGAACTGATGGTATGTATCTTACTTTAACCTCGTATCTAAGAAGTGTATTTTGAGGATGTTTAAAATTTCTATCAATTATAGCTAAGGAATAGACCATCCAGTTTCGTTCTCTAGGAAAAATTCATCAGTCGAATATAATACCTCATTTCGGTAAGCCTTCAGCCTTGTGTGCTTGGTCTAGCATTCATTTCTGATTTGTTTCACTATCAATTTTGAATCTCTGAACACAACCAAATATTCAATGCTAAGTTTCCTTGTAGCTTGTAGACCTAAGAGTAAAGATTCATACTAAACAACATTATTTGTGGCTTTGAATTAAAATTTAAAGGAAAGAGGAATCAGAATGCCTTCTGGGGATATTAACAACGCACCCGCCTCGTTTCCTTCCTTGGAATAGGCATCGTCAAAGTATAACTTTCAGACTTCATTATATTTCAATGATTGTTGGTTTAGCTGGATTGAGTACTGCACTTGTGTTTCCTCTAGAATTAGATCATATTCCTCTAGTAGTAAGAAGGAGAAATATTCCTCTTTACCATACAAACGGGTGTTATTTGAACAATAATCTCCCATAACCATATTTACAAACCTTGATTCCCTATACAGTCGCCTTTTTTCTCCACCAAACATTAGGATAGTAGCATAAGTCAAGTCCAATTTAATATATCCTCCAATATTGGATGCCCATGACTAGGATAAGATTATGTCGAACCTTGCAGGGATGTCAACCACTAAAATATCCATCACTACAGTTTTTGCAGGGATCTGATCCAAATTTACAACCAAATCTTTGATCATTCCCAAACACTTCACTCTCTTGGAGTCAAAGGAATACATACATTTATATGGCCTAGCGATTTTCAGTCCTAATTGCTCCATGACAGATAGAGGAATCAAGTTATTGGAAGCACTTGAATATAACATCCAATTATGTAACAGAAATTCATGCACTACCAAGGTAACACAGAAAGAAGCAGTGGAGTGGTCTTGTTAAGTTCGACACAAGGTATGAATAGTACCATAGGCCTCTCTTATTGAAGGTTTAAACTGTCAATTAAGGGGATTGTGGTGGAAGGGCACATGAATTGAGAGATTTAAGCTTTGTAATTTGGCTTCTTTACCAATTCGGTCAGTGGGACAAAGATTTTATTTTTTTATAGTTCTTTTTGGAGATTAAAAGAAACAAGACTTCTTTCAGCTATGATGACTTCACTGGACTCTTTGGCCCTATCACAAGTTGAATTAGGTGGTGAGGTATACTTTTCTACTTTGGAAACTTCAGACTTATGAGGAAAAGGATTTGGGGATCCCTTCTCTTTCTGTGAGACTGGGTCTAAAGGTTTATTTCCCTTTTCTATTGATTTAGGAGAGTTTTTAGGAGAGGTGTCTTCACTTTGGTTTTGCATCCTAGATCTCTTCCTATAATATATGAGGTCATATTTCTTGTAAATTTGTGTTTGCATGAAGTCAACAAAATTACTACAATAAATGTCAATATCACCATCATATGGAGGTGCATCTAAATCCTCCTCTCCCTCTTGATATACTTCAGCTTCACATTCCTCATTATAGAAACAAGATAATTGATTTTCTTGACCCCCCTTGGTTTCTTCTACCTGTTCTTCTAGGTCATCCTCTAAGTAAAATGGGGGTTGAATGTGATCTCCTTTATTTCTCTTTGTAATATTTTCGAAGGAGGTTTCCTATACGAATCATTGAAACCTCAATTTGAAACTAGTTGATTTTGGCGAGGGGGACTCTTTCTTTCCAACTCCAGATTAGCAAGAATTTTGGATATATTTCTTATCAATTTATCTATTTCCTAAAGTTTTTTCTCTTGAGTTTCCTTGCCTTGTGTTGAGGCCCCGAAAATCAGTGCAACAACATTGGGGAAAACCACCCGATTGGGGACTTAAAAATTTTCCATTTTCCATTTGGAATGGTGGCTCCGACTGGATTTGTTGGACCAGTTTCCAAATTTGATATAGTTAGGGTGAATGGATGATTTTATCTCTAAGTGGAACATGATATATGGAGATATAGGCAAGCTTGAAATAAACAATATATATATATATATATATATATATATATATATATATATATATATATATATATATATATATATATATATATATATATCAATCCTCGGATGCAATCTATTCTC
The DNA here is from genome assembly GCA_034641835.2 of Pinus albicaulis. Classification (NCBI taxonomy): domain Eukaryota; kingdom Viridiplantae; phylum Streptophyta; class Pinopsida; order Pinales; family Pinaceae; genus Pinus; species Pinus albicaulis. The sequence goes on along the minus strand of CM076581.1, from coordinate 550,409,148 downwards.
TGTGCGATCTACAAGATAACCTTTCAGTGGATGAAAATAATGATCATACATTCACTTAGAGATATGAAAACATTTGAGATAATTGATTTTTAATTAAATCAATTTAATAAATCTTATATCGCAACCTTTTCAAAATGCGTGCATTTCATATATACATAAATGATAACATCAAAACATGTTCAAAAGTGAATTAATGTCAAACTATATTCAAACACATATATAAGAAAAAAAATCATAAGGTCGATGAACTATTCCTAATTTGAAATTCAAACAAAACATATAAGATAAAAGTACCATATATATGTTTACTCTGCTCATCTAAGAAATAACTCTTGGTCCAACCTTTTCTATTCAGAAAACTTTAATAGTAAAAAAGTGCAACATTAGTAAAGTCTTCATTTCAAAACTTCAAGACCCCTTCTTAAAAGACATGAAAGGGTTTAAATCTAAAAATAGTAAGTCTTAAAATAGTCATTACAATAAAAACTGAGGACATTTCAAACAACCTTCTTTAATGCAAGTAAAAGTAAAACATAAATAGAAATTAAAGGGGTGATTTGTTGGAGGACTATCATGTTGTCCCTTCTTCCATTTGCTCCTTGAGTTGAAGAATATTAGGCATAGGCTTAACCTCTGGAGGTTGGTACGTACTAATGCGTAGTTGTCCAGTAAAGACAACATCAGATAGTGGAGAGCATGTATGAGGACGTATCTATAAGACATTGAAGCATAAGCCATTCACTGTGAGGATTCACTAGATATTTCTAGTATTTTTCCCAAACCAGCTTTTCAATATTCATAATATGCTCCTCTTTTACTTTTGGAACTTCCTTCCACTGTCTTATTAAGTATTTTACTAAATTTAATGCACCAGGTGCACATCTGTCAATAATATTTGTTGCGATAAGGTTCTGGCTGACAATTTCCACAATGTTTGTGGCAATGTCTTTCGCTCTGTAAATTGCTCTTTCTGCATTTTTTAATTGTATATCCCAGTCTATGAACAATATCTCTTTCTTTGAATCTTCAATTATGGGCAGGTTGGCCTTTCGGCCATCAGCAAAATCTTTTCAAGTGACAAATTGGGAGACCTTATCATCTATTTCATTAAAACTAATCCTCATATAAGTAATGTGATTCACAAGTGAATCACTCTGTTCACATAATTCAAGGATTCTTGATAATTTCTGACAAAAGAAAACCTATTGTTATGCCAATAAAGTGTTTAATTCTAAGGCTTCTTTCTTGAACTCATCAATCTTTGAGATATATTTTATTTGCTCAATAGAAATTTGTAATTGAAGAATTAGAGTATCTTTAGAATTAATTTCATTTTGATGTTGAATTTTTAGTTGGTGCAGGCTCTCCTAAAGTTGTGCGATCTGTACCTATAACTGCTGACTAATACTTTTATTTTCTGCTTGTAACTCTGATTCAAGTTGGATGATATTTTCATCCTTTTGTTTCATTATTTTATGGATTTCTAACACTTTTTCAATGATTACAAATGCATAACTACCTACAAACTGTGATAAGAAAGTTAGATCATATGAAGGGTCTAACTGTGTGACTTTGCATACAATGTACATTGACATATATTATTGAATAAGAGTCTGGGATTGACCTGTTCTTCTTCTTTTCTTCTGTCTACTAACAACCTCCTTGTTCTTAGGAATATAAAAAATTTCCAAGGGAGGAATCTCTTGAATATTAAGAACGATCTCAGAGGTTGGGAAGGCTAGGATGTATTCCATTCTTTTTGTGCTTACTACTTTGTTAGAGGGCCCAATAATAAATGAGTCCTAACTTGTATTAGGAGGATTTTTTACAGTTTTTTGTTGCTCAATAGTCATAGTTCTTTATTCTTCCTGGAGTTTTAGGTCAAACTCTTTCCAAACATCTTTTTTATTGTTGGTGAAATCCATATCTATTATTTGAACTTCAACCGATTTATCCTGATCTATTGTATTAAGGACTTCAATATCCTTAATTGTTGATTCACTTTCTTTATGAGCCATGGTTTGAGAAACATCCAAAATTTTGAGTGGAATTTTCTTCGGTCTCTATTTTCTATATTTTTTAAACTTTAGTAATTGTTTTTGGTGGATCATAGCTATCGACAGACTCAAATAAGTCATAAAAATCATCATCTTCGTGCACAAAGGGTCTGATTATCACTTGTGTAGTGAAATTATTGACGAATTTAAGTCGATAATACTGCCTATTTGGAATTGTAAATAATTTCAAAGACTCAATCTCACCAATCTCCACAATATCATGTTTGTAGTTTTCCATTCCATAAACACCACAATTAATTGGAAAAGAATGCCATAATTCTTTCTTGGCATCCCTCAGAAATCTAGTCATGCCATTTCTAACAGTCTAATATGCAACTTCTCTCGTGAAAAGTTTTTTAGGAACATACAGGGGTACAACATGTGGTTCAGATAAGCTCCGAAATACTCGTAAATAGGTGAATGAATCTTCACCAAACCATTTTCCTATAGAAGAAAAGTCGATTTGGGCCTCTTCCGAAAGTCTCAGGGCTTTCTTATTAAAAGCAACTTGAAAAATGGGTATAATAACTCCATGACATATTTTTTTTAAATGATTTTCATATTTTGATTCCCACATAATACTATCAAATATATGAATGGGAACAAAATCTTGGGTAGTCCACTTCTAGCTCGTGGCTCAAAAATATGAGCTAAACATACAACATCCATAATATAGCCGCTTATATAAAATGGAGGAAAATTTTTAGAAGAAATAGAACGATTCTTTCTATATTCTAAAATCTGAGTGGAAATATTATTTGAAAAAATATTTCCCCAATCCATAACATAAGCATTTGTTGCTGCTTCCATAAGGGGAACCCATTCTATTGAAAATCGAGTTGTGTATGACTACCAAAAAGTCTAGACATCATAGCAGAGATATAGCAATAGGGACTTGTAAGAGATTTAGTAGAATAGGTAACCTTTTCATCGTTATTGTGTTTATTAGGGTTGCTCCTCCATTTCTTTATTGCCATCGGTTTGAGTTCATTTTCCTTGGCAAACTGTGCAAGGAATTCCTTATCATAAATATTATCAGGGTTTGGAATATGGTACATATGCTTCGGGTCTTCAGATTTAAATGAACCAATCATTGTTCCTCTGCTAGTAAGGAATGTCTTATCCCAGATATTAAGATTGTTGATAATCCACCTTACCATATCAGTATATGGTAACATTTTGGGTCATGTTGCAATTCATTGAAGAAAATAATTAGCTATGTCTCCAATTGTAGCTTCAGAAGAATTTGGGGCTTCAACTGTTTCTTTTATTTGGATTTTGCGAGGTGTTTCGTCTTCAAGCAGCTTATACATAGATTCCCATAAAGAGGATCCACTTTCAAGTCCACAAGTCATATCTCTAAACAAAGGCAACATATTTTTTCTCTCGGACGTAGTAGGCACAGGGTTCACAGGAGCCATATACTTCTTTACTTTCTTGAGAGCCTTATACATTTTCAGAGAATTTTGCTTACTCAGACTTTCCTGTAAATAAGTAATAAAGAATAAGCAAAAAGAGAGAACCTTTTAGCTTTACAATACGCACGGATACCATAGTAATAGAATCATTTCAAATGCATGATACTTCACATGTTGATGGGATATGAATTGAATGCTCCTTGCAGGAAAATGATTATGGAGGTATGGGCGATAAAACCGTTAATTTATGACATTCATAAATGATACGGTTTATTGTGCCTATATAATTATTTCTGAATTAAAACTATATCTATTGCATTACATCATGGCTAGTGTGCAATATCTTTATTAAATATTGATGAGCTTAGCTTTTCTGTTGGTTGCGACATCGCAATCGCAATATCGGTTAAGTTGGTAGTATGCAACATGCGTTAGTTAACAAGAGTGCGATGAGCGATGTGCGATGTGCCTTATCGCATCGGCGAATATGATCGGTAACAACAAGAATGGTTAAGCTTTGTGAGAGCGAGATGCGATATGATTTATCGCATCGGGGAATATAAGCAGTAACAAATAAGACTATTAGGGAAAAATACGATTTGAGAAATGTGATAGGTTACGTGGCAGAAGTAGGTCCCATGGGCATTCTTATAAATATGGCCTTTTTCATTTGAAAACATTTTGATTAGATACATTGGATCGCAAAAATGTTTTAAGTGATTATTTTAAAATGATATACGCTTTGCAATGATTTTGTGATTTCTGTTGAGGCGATTTATTTCCTCTTAAGTATATAGAAAGCCAAATTTTGAAATTTTTCATCCCTTTTTGATCCTTAGTCCTATCAAAAGAAAAAATCTAAAGGTTTTATTGTCTTTAACTCTAAAATTTAAAAGGGTCCCCATCATTTTCTAAGGTAACTATTGTTTAAAATAATGGGGGTTGTTGATTTACACAACAATTGGTGATTCACTGTAAGAACTAGTTATCTCTGAAAAATAATTTCTTAGTATCTTCAAATAAGTAAAATTAATTTACGGAAACAAGAATTATTTTCAAAATATTTAAATGAATAAAATTACTCTGAATATAAATAACTCATCAATATCGTTGATCTTTCATATTCCTTTCATAAATAAATATCTTCATTGCTCTATATCAATCATTATATATTTTAAAAGGTAAAGTAAGTGTTATTTTTGTAACTTAGCTTTTTAAATTGCTCCTTTTGTCATATGTAGAGCCATTGCTGCTAGTAAATATTAATAGCTCAAGCAAGGTTACATTTTAACCATCAATGACTCAGTGTCCCATTTATTTACAATTTCTTTGAGATAACTCCTTTAAAACTTATTTTTCTTCTTTTTCTTAAAAAGTCAGTGTCCTGGCTTGATGACCAGAAAGTGGCAATGTCATTCACTGCTTATGATTAAACTGAACAAGTTGGCTCATGATGAGACCCCTTGTCTTATGATTTTAATAATCATGAGCCATTACCCTAATTTGGTATGAAGTTGTGGTAATTTAAGTTAATCATTAACATATGATCATGGTAAGCAAGCTCATAACGAGACCTATTATCCTTTTAAGGTTTTTATATTTTTTAATTACACTCTTAAAAAAAGGTATTTTTAGTGGATAGGGAGAATCATTGACTCCTTAAGTGTTTTGGATGACAATTTAGAGTTGAATATGCTTAGTTGCAAAAAGGTCTTTTCCTTGTAAGAATAATTCGTTTTTTGATTGATGCTAGAGTAAAAATACTTTACAAATTTGGAGTTTACAAAATTTATAATTTTGATGGAAAAATATTTCATATTTTTATAGTATTCATTCAATTTTCTAGCTTGGTATTTATTTCCTCAAAAATTTCTATTATTAAAAAATAAAAACATAAAATAATTCAGAGGTGTTGTGAAAAACCAAAAGTATGTAATCAAACATTATTTTCCTAAAAGAAAAAAAAAGGGGGGGGGGGGGGGGGGCGGTATAGTACATTTAGAAGATAATTTTCTTCTGAGAAAAGAATTTTTCAGGATCAATGCATTAACAGGGAGTAAGTCTTTTCTCCCTTGAAGGTCTTGTAACACAAAGGTTGATGGGAAAATTTGTTCAACGATTTGGAATGGTGCAAGCCACATTATTTGGAATTTGGTATGCTTACCTTTTTCCTCATGTGCTTTGTCCCATTTGAGTACGAGATCTATAACTTGGAAGTTTTTTGGGGAAACAAAATTTGCATCAAAAGAATTTTTCACTATTTGTGGATGATGAGCATGAGTTATCTTGGCCTTTTCTGTTTCCTCTTCCATTGCAAGTATCTGTGACATTCTTAATTGTAGGGAAGAAGAAGGTACTTCATCAATAAATTGAACTATGGCTAATGAGGGAAGAACTAGATTTGAAGGAATTACAACTTCTTTCCCATAAACCGAATTAAATGAAGAAGTTCCTATGGAGGATTTTTGAGTAATCCTATCTACCCATAGTGCCAATGTTAAATAGTTATGCCAATTTTTCTGATTTTGATCAACAGTTCTTTTGATTATTCTTATGAGATTTTTATTTGTTGATTCGTCCAGACCATTCCCTTGGGGGTAGTAGTTAGCAGAGTATTTAAGTTTAAAACCTCTTTTAAGAGCGATGTTTGTCATGCTATTTCCCGAAAAAGAAGATGAATTATCAAAAATAAGTGCATTGGGTAAGACAAATATGGTAATAATGAATTTATCAATAAATTCAATAATGGCTTTAGAGTTAGCTACCTTTAGTGGAATTTCCTCCACCCACTTAGTAAAATAATATGTTGCAGTGAGAATATATTTATGCTTCTTGGATGAGTTAGGAACAATCTCACCTATGATATCTAATCCCCATTTCTTGAAAGGTTGCTCAATGTTGACTGGTTGCAATGGCAAGGTTGGTTTTCTTTGTCTTCCAGCAGCAGTTTGGCATGTTTTGCATTTTCTCACATATGTATGATCATCTTTGAATAGAGTGGGCTAGTAAAAACCTGCATGAAGGATCTTATGTGAAGTGGTATCTCCTCCGAAGTTTCTACCTACAGGTCCATCGTGGATTTCCTGCAAAACCCTCTAAGCTTCACATTTCTCAAGGCATCTTAGTATTATAGAGTCATATTTTTTCCTAAAAAAGACATTGTCTATGAGTTGATATTGATTAGATTTCAATATTAAAGCTATTTTTCTTTTATGATTGAGTTATATCAGAGCATATCCATTTTTCAAGTAAAATATTAAATCTGTATAATGTGATTTTGAATATTTTAAGTTTACCTCAAAAAATTTTGCAGTATTGCCTGACTCTTCATCATTTGATATATTGGATGCTCCAGCTAGCAGTTTGCAAAAACCTTGTCCTCTAATGATTTTGGCTCATCTTATTTCAATGTCATATTCCTGTAAATCAGTTACACAATTTTCTCTCTTTTCTTTGAGTTCTTTCTGAATAACTAGTTTCCTTATAACCAAGAATGGAATTATTACCTTAATGTGTGTTTTAAGGAGAAAAGGTCTAAAATGCTTCAAATATTTAAAGACAGTAAATACTTGTTTTTCTACTTCAGAATAATTTAGTTCAACACCTTAGAGGTTTGAACTAAATAATGAAATGGGTGCTTCAATATTTTGATCATCAATTTGTGTCAATACAGTAGCATAAGATGCTTCTGATGCAAAAGTATATAAAATAAAATGTTTGGATAAATCTGGGGTAGTTAGAGAAGGTGTGTTAATGACAAATTCCTTGATCAAATCAAAAGATTCTCTTTCATCATGTCCCCATTTAAAAAGTGAATTCGTCTTAATCATCACTTGCAAAGGTAAAACAATTTGAGAAAAAATTGGAACAGATCTTCTAACAAAATTTATGTCCTAAAAAGGACTGCATGGATTTTTCATTATGGGGATGTGAAAGTTCAAAATTTTCTTTAATTGTTTTAGGATCAATACAAATGCCCTGTTTTGAAGTGATAAATCCTAATATTTCTCCTTCACTTAAAGCAAAATAAGACTTTTTAGGATTTAAGGAAATTCCATTTGTCAAAAAGCGTTCAAGGATTTGTTTAAAATCATGATAGCGGTCCTTCCTTTTCTTGGAGTAAATATTTATATCATCTAGATAAACAACCACAATTTTATTGATTAGCCACCTAAAAGTAATATCCATTTCTCTTTGAAAGGTTTCTCCTGCATCGATTAATGCGAATAACATTTTCTGATAGGCATAAGTGCTCCATTTTTTTCTAAATGTAGTTTTTAATCTATCTTCAGGATGAACCAAAGCTTGATTATAACTTGAAAACCCATCAAGAAAAGACATTAATTCAAATCCAACAACTGATTGGAAATTTTTTTCCATCGGTGGTAATGGTAAATTATCTTTCAAGCAAGTTTTATTTGAGTTTCTAAAGTCAATAAAAATATGCATATCGTCATTATTTTTCCTAAAAGGAACTAAATTTGATACCCACTTAGAATACCTAACAGGAAAGATAATCTTGGCTTTAAGGAGTTTGTTGAGTTCACTTTTGATTTGACTTTTGAGATCATGGTGAATTTTCCTTAACTTTTGTTGTATAGTTTTTTCAGTGGATATCATTGGGATAGTTTTAGATCTTCATATTTCCATGGGAAGACATTCTTGTATCTTTTTAATAAATGTATAAAAGTTAATATTTCATGAGAGGAAAGACCAAGTCGTAAGTTGATGTTTTGAGGATTTAGATCTATTCTAAGATTTACCAATTCAAACCTCAAAGTTGAATTTTGGAGTTTAGAATTAGTAACGTTTTTGAATCTATCTTTAAGATCATAAAGATCTTCGATTTTGACCACAGACTTGGGTATAGCATTTTCTTTAGAATTCTGTTGCAATTTCCTTTCATGTTCATGTTCATCAATTAATTGACAATAATTTGATCCTTCTGATGTAAGAAAAGTGATAACATCATCATCATCATTGAATACTCTCCAATTAGTAATATTATCAAGAATAGATGGGCGAAAAATAAATTCTATGGAAAATATATATGGGCTAAAATCTTCTGAAGGAATAGGCTTGAATGCTACATTTGCTAGAAGGTATTCACTTGCATTATGAAATATTGGAATAGACAAGATATTGAATGCTAAAAAATGAGAGGTAAGATACTGTACTAATGACTGATAATGTTTAAGATGGTTGGAGATACAGTGTATAGTATTTCTTACCTGCTTAACAATTATTTCAGAATCACCATATACCTTAAGACACTTAACACCAAGATCAATTGCTTTGGTTAAGCCCTGAACCAGTGCCTCATATTCTGCAGTGTTATTTGTGCATTCAAATTCAAGTCTGCATGTCAACATAGTCTTTTCACCTTCTGGATTGATTAATATACAAACAGCTCCCGCTCCTTCACTGGATTTTGACCCATAAAAGTATAATGTCTAAAATAAAGTATTAATACAAGTTTTATCTATAGCATTTACACACTTAGAAGAATCAAACTGAGAAAAATTTGCAATCTGATAATTAACTAAATTGGTAAGAAATGGAGACTTTAGAGCATCAAAATTCCCTAAAAAGGATTCAGCAAAGTAATTGCCGAGAATGTTATTAGTAAAGGCCATGGGTTCATTTTCTTCTTCGAATTCAGTTACTGAATTTTTAAATGTTTTTCACAGTCTACTTTGATTTGATTTGGATTACCATTATGGAGAAGCCACATATGAGACCAATCAGCAGAAAAATAGCCATGAAGCTTTTCTGACCAATCTCTACTTAGGATTATACCATAAAAATCAGGTATATCAACAACTAAGATATCAATTACTTGATGAACTTTTGGATTGGATGCTAATTTGATAAGGACTGAAATCATTTCCCCTAATACCTTAACATTTGTTTTGTCTAATTGCACAATATTTAATGTTGACTTCTAAGGAGATATATTCAATTTCAGACAAACAGAATATGGCATTACGTTTGATGAGGCTCCAGAGTCAATTAAACAATTATGCACGTTTTTGTTGAATACTTCAAAAGTTAACAGAAAAGGAGGAGTGTGTGAATTATATCTATCACCTATTAAAACAACATCACTTGCATCAATTTTATCAGGTGAATCGTTAGGAGGCTTACCTATTCCTTTAGCTGCTTTTGAATTTATAGGAGTAGGTATGGGTGTAGCGGGAACTCCATTCAATTCTTTAATAAAATTTCTATGTTGATGTTTAAACTTTCTCAGCTCATGCAAAGAGATATTTGCTTTAATTTTCTTCATATCTTCCACTATATTTTATTCAATAGTATCAGAAACTACTAATGTTTTAGAGGTACATGGAAGAGTATAAGAATTTGTATTTGATTAAGAAGAAGAAGTCTTTTTATTAACTACTTTATCCTTAACAACAAAAGATGAATATTTTTCTTTTGAGGTGAATGAGGTAGGTCAACAGTATTTTTACTTCTAGTATTTACCAGAAGTGCCTCATGTTCATTTTCATCATCAGAGGTTGGAAGGATAAAGTCCCATAGTCCATGAAATTCAACTAGCTCTTCTTCTTGAGATTCTTCTGTAGATGATATTGGTTCATCATGATATTCGTCTTGATCTGATTCAGCATTTGAGATTACATTTGGGGGTTGAGAAGCCTGGTTTTTCTTAAAATATCTAAAAGTTTTCTTTGAAGAAGATTCAACTACTTGTTTCTTTATCTCAACCATATCATTTGAGAAGGTTTTCAAGACCTTTTGTAATCCTTAAAGACCGTAGGGATCCTTGGCTGGTTTCTTTTTAAGCTCATCCTTAAATGAAAATTTCTTAGTTTTCCTATCTTCTTGAGCAGTTTTTTTCTCCGAAGCAAGTATTATTTTTTCAACGGAAAGAGCTTCTTTAATATTCTCTACCAATGTAGCCTTATTTTCTCTATCTACAAAAATAGAAATATTAGAAGGAAGAGGGGACATATACCATTATATTTGCATGTCTACTCCAAGTTTAGATGTGGTTGGGATTTTGTTGAGCAATTTATTAAATCTGGAGTTGAAATGTTTGATATTTTCCCTTGTATTTGTCTTCAGATTGGAAATATCATTCATAAGGGTTGAGGTAGTACGATCATCTCCAATTTTAGTACGGAACTGTTCTTAAAAAATGTCCCAACTAGTAATTGTGCCTAATGGTAGTGAGAAATACCATGATCCCACTGATCCTTGAAAAGTATAAGGAAATCATCTAACTACACAATCTTCCTGTGAAAATTTATTAAGATTTATGTCAAGCATGAAATTATGGAGATGCTCTTCTACAGGTAATCCATCATCCGAGTTGTACTTAGGAAACCATCTTGTAGGATGCTTGGGTAAAGCATGAAGAGGCCCCGGTAATTGAACAACTCTAGGATTTTTCCAAGGTCTGTTTGCTATTATATGAAGGGGAGGATTAGGTGATCCTAAAGGAGGATTTGAAGTAGAAGAAGTAGTTCCAATAATAGTTTAATGTGAAGAAGAAACCATTAAGGAACTAATATTTCTTGAAATAGCAGTTGTGGACTGAGAAGAAGGAGAAGGGATATTAATCAATGAATAATTTGTCTGAGAATATGTGAGAGAGGGAAGAATAGATGATGTTGTTTGAGAGGTAGCAACAGATTGAATCTCACTAGTTGATGATTGTGTTTCAGAAATAGGAGTTTTCTTTTGATGAGAATAAAGAGGAAATTCAAAATGGATTACTCCAAGTTTTTCACTCTTATTTCAAGTTAATACACTAGTACCTTCAAAAATCGAAGTGACACTTATTTATGAGGCTTCCGAAAGTATAGGTTTTTCTGCTAAAATTGAAATTTCTTCCAATTTCTTTACGATTGTTTGTATGTTTGGTGAACCTAAATTATATCCTAAAGAGATTTATTTATGAATATAACTAGGATATTTTGGTGGAGAATAAAAAACTTCTTATTTATGAGTAGGAGATTTTGAAACATGACTAGAAGTTATGGATTCGGAGGGAGAATGACTCTTGTGATGGTATCTACTTTTTAAATTAATCTTTGGTGCCATTCATAGTCAAATTTCCCTCCTTCTGGCCCCAAATTTTTTTAGGCTTGGCAAATCGATGCAACAACATCAGGGAAAACCACCCGGTCGGGGACTTGAAAATCGTCCCTTTTCTATTTTGAATGGTGGCTCCGACTAGAATTTGGGGACCAATTTCCCAATTTGATATAGTTGGGGTGAATGGATAATTTTATCTCTAAGTGGAACTTGATAGATGGAGATACAGACAAGCTTGCAATAAACAATATCTCTCTCTCTCTCTCTCTCTCTCTCTCTCTCTCTCTCTATATATATATATATATATATATATATATATATATATATCCCAGGATGAAATCTATTCTCTGTGTGATCTACAAAATAATCTTTCAGTGGATACAAATAAATATCATACATTCACTTAGAGATATAAAAACATTTGAGATAATTCATTTAATTAAATCAATTAAATAAAGCTGATATCAGACATTTTTTCAAAATGCATGTATTGCATATATACATAAATGTTAACAGCATAACATGTTCAAAAGTGAAATAATGTCAAATTGTATTCAAACAAATGTATAAGACAAAAAATCATAAAATTAGTGAACTATTCCTAATTTGAAACTCAAATAAAACACATAAGAAAAGTACCATATATATGTTTACTATGGTCATCTGAGAAATAACTCTTGGTCCAACATTTTCTATTAAGAAAAATTTAAGAGTACAGAGGTGCAACATTAGTAAAGTCTTCTTTTCAAAATTTCAGGACCCCTTCTGAAAAGACATGATGTTGTGAAACTAGCTCCAAAAATATAAGAAAAGAGATATCAACGCCTTAGAAATAAGCCACTTCGAGGGGGAAACCTCCAATACATTACATTAATGAACAATTCTTGGATGATACAAATGAAAAAACCTCCTTTCCATATCTAGGAGTCCATGGGGCCACAATGTAATCCTAGTGGAGCCACAATGTAATCCTAGCCGACCCAACAATAATAACGTAAGGGCACAATAATAACAATATGGGGGTTACAGGGGTACAACAATAAAATAAGGGGGGATACACTAACATAATAAGGGACTACACTTTTAATATAGGGACTTAACATGCCCCTCTCCTTCAAACAAGTGTTGTCCTCAACGCTTGATTATTTCTTGATGCTTCTGTATAAAATTCTCATCCTCCCATGTGGAATATTCTACAGGTACTTTCTTCCACTTGCTGAGATACTCTGAAATTGATCGTACTTGTTTTTTTCTTGTTTCTATGAATTCTTCAAAACTTCTTTCAATGTGATGTTGATATTCATGTTGTTTCATTAGATTATGCACCAAAGTTAGGTTATCCTTTGAGATTTGGAGAACTTGTTGTTGATGCTCGATTTGATATTCCACTAATTTATCATCCATATTAGCTATTATTTGATCCTTAAAACCATCCAACTTAGCCTCCCTTTCTGCTTTTAAACCATCTATGTCATCTTCAGTTTCTCTTCGTAAGATCGAAACTTGTTGCACTTGGTACCGTAATTTTGATATCTCATACTGCAATTCCTCCTCTTCATGCGTCATAGTATAGCTTTCTAAAGGCTTAATGGGTGTTGAATTCTTTTTAGGGGCCATTTTAGAATCCAATACTGATATATATTCTACAATATGCCCTTGGAATCAATTCAACTTGATTCTTCACACAAGAATTATGCAATTCAGAAAAAAATACACACCTTTTACTTTCTTTTGAGGAGCTCGATATTTAAATTGGATTATCTCTATAATTGAGGATTATCAATATCTGAAATTCAGCCCTGTAGTAGCCCTCTAAGCTTCTTTCAAATGCCATAGGTATGATCTGATTTTGATTCTTCAAGGCAAAGTTATGTCCAATCTCCCATAATGACCCAATTTTGGACTGGTTCAGTAGAGTGAACTTCTACGACTTGCCATGTGTCACTGTTTCTTCCTTTGGCTCTGAAATTGATAGAAATACAACTACAGTCCATGTAATTGCCGCCACTTTTTACAGCATTCCAATCTGATGCTCAGAGAGAGAGCTATGAATATTTTCCCACGATCACCTCTTTGAGATGAAATTCAGAAGCCTCAAAAATCCCTAACTTCCATAGATCATATCTCCGAAAATATTGTGAACCAATATCTAAAATGTTGCGATGATGTTCCTCAGGATTTCAGCTTCGCACTCTAAAAATTTCAGCTTTTGAACCTTCGTAGAACAAAATTTATTACGAAAATACCACAATTACCTATTTAGGTTAAATTCATGAGCCTCCAAAATGACCTAACTTGCACAGATCATATCTCCGAAAATGTTGCGAAAAAAGCTCTGAAATTTTGCGATGATGTTCCTCAGTATTTTGGCTTCGCACTCTAAAAATTTCAGATTCTGACCCTTCATATAAAAAAAGTTATAGCGAAAATTCCACGATGACCTGTTTGGAGCAGCGAAACCCTAGAATCTCAAAGCTCTGATACCAAATGTTGTGAAACCAGCTCCAAAAATAGAAGAAAAGAGATATCAACGCCTTATAAATCAGCCACTTCGAGGGGGCAACCTCCAATACATTACATTAATGAACAATTCTTGGATGATACAAATGATAAAACCTCCTTTCTATATATAGGAGTCCATGGGGCCACAATGTAATCCTAGTGGAGCCACAAAGTAATCCTAGACGACCCAACAATAATAATGTAAGGGCACAATAATAACAATATGGGGGTTATAGGGGTACAACAATAAAATAAGGGGGGTTACACTAACATAATAAGGGACTACACTTTTAATATAGGGACTTAACACATGAAGGGGTTTAAATATAAAAATAATAAGTCTTAAAATATTCATTACAATAAAAACTGAGGAGGTTTCAAACAAAATTCCTTAAAGTAAGTAAAAGTAAAATAGAAATACAAATTAAATGAATAATTTGTTGGAGGACTATCCTACTATCCCTTCTTCCATTTTCTCCTTGAGTTGAAGAATATTAAGTATAGTCTTAACCTCTAGAGCTTGCCCTGGCCTAATTCGTAGGTGTTAAGTAAAAAAAACATCAGATAGTGGATGTGGCATATATGAGGATGTATCTGTAATACAACGAAGCATAAGCCATTGGCTGTGAGGCTTCACTAGATATCTCCAGTATTTTCGCAATCTAGCTTTTCAATCTTCATAGTATGCTCCTCTTTTACTTTTGACACTTCCTGCCATTGTCTTATTAAGTATTTTTCTATAGGTAATGCACCATGAGGACATATGTCAATAAGATTTGTTGTGATAAGGTTCTAGCTAACAGTTTCCAAAATGTTTGTGGCAATGTCTTTCACTTTGAAAATTGCTCTTTCTGCATTTTTTAATTGTATATCCCAGTCTATGAACAATATCTCTTTCTTTGAATCTTAAATTATGGGCAGGTTGGCCTTTCGACCATCAGAAAAATCCTACCAAGTGAAAAATTGGGAGACCTTATCATCTATGTCATCGAAACTAATACTCATATCAGCAATGTGATTCACAAGTGAATCACTTTGTTCACATAATTCAAGGATGCTTGTTAATTTCTGATAATAGACAACCTGTTGTTATGCCAATAAAGTGTTTAATTCTAAGGCTTCTTTCCCGAACTCATCAATATTTGGGATATCTTTCATTTTCTCAATAGAAAGCTTTAATTGATCAATTAGAGTATATTTAGAATTAATTTTACTTTGATGCTGAATTTTCAGTTGGTGTAGGCTCTCCTGAAGCTGTGTGATCTGTACCTATAACTGTTGACTAATACTTTTATTTTCTTCTTGTAACTTTGATTCAAATTGGATGATATTTTCATCCTTTTGTTTCATCAATTGATGAATTTCTTATTCTTTTTCAATTCTTGCAGAGGAATAAGCACTTGCAAACTATGATAAGAGTGTGTGTCTTTCCATACAATGTCCATTGGCATATATTCCTGAATAAGAGTCTAGGATTTCTCTATTCTTCTTTTCTTCTATCTGCTAACAACTGCCTTGTGCTTAGGACTATAAAAGATTTCCAAGGGAGGAATCCCTTGAATATTAAGAGCGATCTCAGAGGTTGGGAAGGGTGAGATGTATTCCATGCTTTCTCTTCTTACTACTTTGTCATAGGGCCCGACAGTAAATGAGTCCTGACTTGTAGTAGGAGGAGTTTGTACAGTTTTTTGTTGGTCAATAGTCATAACTCTTTTTTCTTCCTATAGTTTGAGGTTAAACTCTTTCCAAACATCTTTTAGATTTCTGGGGAAATCCAAATCTATTGTCTGAAATTCAGCTGATTTATCCTAATCTATTGTATTAAGGACTTCAATATCCTTAATTTTTTATTCACTTTCTTAGTGAGCCATGGCTTGAGAAACATAAAAATTATTTAGTGGAATTGTCTCTCTATTATTTTTGTATTGTTGAAACTTTAGTAATTGTTGTGGGTGGAGGCGTAAAGTTTCCAACTTTTTAGCTACAACATAGTTGTCGAGAGACTCAAATAAGTTGTCAAAATCATCATATTCATGCACAAAGGGTCTAATTTTGACTTGTGTAGTGAAATTATTGGAGACTCTAAGTGGATCATATTGCCTATTTGGAATTGTAAATAATTTCAAACACTTAATATGACCAATTTCCAAAATAGCATATTTGTATTTTTCCAGTCCATAAACACCACATCTAATCGGAAAAGAAGGCCATTATGCTTTCTTGGTATCTTTCAAAAATCTAGTTAGGCCAATCCCAACAGTCTGATATGAAACTTCTCTCGCGAGAAGTTTGTCAGGAACATATAGGGGTAAGAGATGTGGTTGAGGTAAGCTCCAAAATACTCATACATAGGTGAATGACTCTTCACGAAACCATTTTCCAATAGAATGAAAGTCGGTTTGGGCCTGTTTCGAAAATATAGGGGATTTCTCAATAAAACAAAACTTGCAATAGGGGTAGAATAACTCCATGAAAGATTTTGTAAAAATGATTTTCATATTTAGATTCCCACAGAATACTATGAAATATATGAATGGGAACAGGATCTTGGGTAGTCCATTTCTAGCCCATGGCTGAAAAATCTGAGGTAAAACATAAAACATCCATAATATAGAAGCTCATATAAAATGGAGGAAAATTTTGAGAAGAGATAGAACGGTTATTTCTATATTCTAAAATCTGATTGGAAATATTATTTGGCAGACTATTTACCCAATCCATAACATAAGCATATGTTTTTTCTTCCATAAGGGAAACCCATTCTACTGAAAATCGAGCTGTGTCTGACTCACCAAAAAGTCTAGACATCATAATAGAGATATAGTAATAGGGACTTGCAAGAGATTCAGTAGAATACACACCCTTTTCATCATTCTTGTGTTTGTTAGGATTGCTCCTCCATTGCTTTATTGGTGTTTATTTGAGTTCATTTTCCTTGGCAAACTATGCAAGGAATTCCTCATCATAAATCTTATCAGGGTCTGGAATATGGTACATCTACTTCATGTCTACAGCTTTAAAGGAACCAATCATTGTTCCTCTGCTGGTAAGGAATTTCCTATCCTCGATATTAAGATTGTCGATAATCCACCTTACCATAGCAATATATGGTAATATTTTGGGTCGTCTTGCAATTCAGTGAACAAAAAAATTAGCTATGTCTCCAATTGTAGCTTTAGAATAATTTGGGGCATCAACAGTTTCTTTTCTTTGGATTTTGTGAGGTTTTTCGTATTCAAGAGGCTTATGTGTAGATTCCCATAAAGAGGATCCACTTTCAGGTCCAGAAGTCATATTTTTAAACAGAGGCAATGTCTCTATTCTCTCGGATGTATTAGGTGCAAGTTTAACAAGAGCCATATACTTCTTTTCTTTCTTGAGATCCTTAGACATTTTCGAAGAATTTGCATACTCAGAATTTCCTATAAATATGTAAGAAAGAATAAGCAGAAAGAGATAAATTTTTATTTTTACAAAACACACAGATACCATAGTAAAATAAACATTTCAAATGGATGAGACTTTGTATGCTGATGGGATGTGAATTGAATGCTCGTTGCAGGAAAATGATTATGGAGGTATGGGCAAGAAAAATGTTAATTTATTACATTGATAACTGATATGGGTTATCATGCCTATATGATCATTTCTGAATTAAAACCAAATATATCGTGTTACATCGTGGCTCGTGTGCAATATCTTCATTAAATACTGATGAGCTTAGCTTTTCTCCTGATTGCGACATCACAATCACAATATCAGTGAAAGTTGGTAGTATGCAACATGTGTGAGTTAACAAGAGTGCAATGTGCGATGTGCGATATGCCTTATCGCATCGGTGAATATGATTGGTAACAAAAAGAATGGTTAAGTTTTTCGAGATCGTGATGAAATATGCTTTATCGCATCGAAGAATATAAGCGGTGACAAATAAGACTATTGGGGGAAAAAATTGATTTGAGAAGTGCGATAGCTTACATGGCAAAAGTAGGTCCCATGGGCATTCTTGTAAATATGGCATTTTTCATTTAAAAATGTTTCGTTTAGATCCATCGAATCGAAAAAATGTTTCAAGTGATTATTTTATAACCATATATGTTGTTGGGTGTGGAGCCTGATTTTCTTCCTGATTCAGAGATCCTTGTTTTTAGCTGGAGGTATACCCCAGGAAAATTGTACACCCTTGCATGCGGGGGGGGGGGAGGGTGCGGGGCGGGACTTGTCCCCCCCGCAAGGTCTGGGGGGGCCGACCCCCCCGGATGGGGGGTCCGGGGGCCAGCGGTCCCCCGACGGGGGTTTTGAGGGCAGCACCCCCGAAGCCAAAAATAGATGTAAAATTGCCATGTAAAAGTATAGTAATTTCTAGTCAATCTGAGCCGTTCATTAGGCGGATGATCTGACGATAGAAGTTATGTTTATTTTAGGGTTTTTTTCCCTAGAAGGAAACCCCTCGCTTTTATGAGGGTATTGTATTGCGGATGTGGAATGGATTTGTATTCTCTGAGTGGGAAACAGATAGGGAGAATGTGAGAGAGAACATAGGATATTACAACGGATCTGCTGTAGGTTTTGTATCTTCATTTTGCTAGATAATAGAAAGGATGGACTGGCTGTTTGGGGTGGATGTAGCCCAAACTGGGTGAACTATGTATATCTGTGTCTCTCTGGTTTTATGTGTTTTGTGTGCTTGTATTTTCTACATATTTTATTTGTTGCATTGCTCTGTAATATTTAATTTTCTAACAACTGGTATCAGAGCCGAAGGTATATTTGGCTGATAAACTCGCAGGAAAGAAGGGTTCCTGGTTCGAGTGGGAGCAATGGCAGAAGATGCTAAGTTTGGGGTCAAGAAATTTAACGGCCAAAACTTCCCGCTGTGTAAGATGCAGATGGAAGATTATCTGTATCAAAAAGATCTGTACCTACCATTAAGCGGAAAAGAAAAGAAGCCGGAAGCCATGACAAACGCAGAATGGAAAATTCTTGATAGAAAGGCACTCGGAACAGTATGGTTGTGCCTTGCGGCGTCAGTCACCTTCAATATTTCGAAGGAAACAACAACAGAGGGTTTGATGCAGACGTTGGCGAAACTATATGAAAAACCCTCGGCCTCAAACAAGGTATTTCTTATGAAACGACTATTTAATATGAAGATGTTTAAGGTGAATCATAATTACTTCCAAATGATTTTGAAGTTACAATTACCGCCGCTAAGTTCGTAAACTTTGATGATGAAGTGAGCTCAATATTTCTGCTCATTTCGCAAAATGAATGGTTTAGTTATGGCCATTAGTAACTTTGTCTCTGGATCTAGTACTTTAAATTTTGATGATGTTGTCGGTGCCATCCTTACCGAGGAAATGTGATGGAAAAGCTCCGGTGAGACATCAGGTAATGCTTTTAGTGCAGAGACTAGGGGAAGATAATGGAAAGAGGAAATCACCCAAGATATCGCAGTAAGTCAAGGAAAGGCGTATCCAAGTCCAGATCAAGGATAGTGGGCTGGAAATGCAGGAAGAAAGGACACCTGAAGAAATATTGTATGTCTCGAAAGGGAAAATAAGGAGACACACAGCAAGAAACAATCATGAAGAAAATGTGACAGGTGATCTGTTACAAGATGCTTTGATTCTTTCTTTCGAAAATGTTACTGATTCCTAGGTGGTATATTTAGGGGCCTCATTACATGCCACACCTGATAAGAAATATTTTCATGACTATGTTCAAGGAGATTTTGGACAAGTTCGTTTGGGTGACGATAAACCATATAAAATTGTTGGAATGGGTAAAGTTCTTGTAAAACAACATAATGGAAACCAATGGCTATTAAAGGAGGTAAGTCATGGTCTAGATCTGAAGAAAGATCTGATTTCAATAGGGCAGTTAGGCGATGAAGGTTGTGTGACAACTTTCACAGATAAAATTTGGAAGGTCACCAAAGGAGCCCTGGTAATAGCAACATGTGAAAAGGTTGGTACATTGTATTTATGCAATGAGATGAGAATCGCATTAATGCTTAACTCAAAGGACAAGATGTGCAAGATTATGGAATCATAGGTTCCGGACATATGAGTGAGGAAGGGATGGGTGTTTTCTACCTGGCAAATTTGACATGTTGCTGTGTTTGAAGAATGTTGATTTGTTTTTTGTGAGAATTGTACTTATGGAAAACAAAAGAGAGCCGGATTTCTCGTAGTTGGGAAAGAAAAGAAGAGTGAAAATTTGAGTCATATACATAAGGGACCCCGCTTCGTGGATTATGTTACGTTTATTGATGATGCATCTAGAAAAACTTGGATTTATTGTATTCAAAATAAATCTGATGTATTTGATACTTTCAAGAAATGGAAATATTTGGTTGAGATTGAGACAGGAAAGAAGTTGAAGTGTCTCAGATCAGATAATGGAGGTGAATATTGTAGCAAAGAGTTTGATAGGTAATTGCCTGTGCAGCATGAATTAGAGAGAGAAGATAGTTCAAGAATACCTTGCCAAGAAAAAATGGTGTCAAAAAGGATTAACAGAATATTGGAGCGTGCATTATGTGCATGAGATTGCATGGTGATTGCTTTACAATTTTGGGTGCGTATGTCAGAGATACTGCCATTTATCTAATAAACAGAGGCCCTTCAAGTTCCTTGGATGGTGGTATTCCAGAGGAAGCATGGATAGGCAAAAAGGTAAACTACTCTTTTTTAAAGCCGTTTGGCTATGAGGCTTTTGTCCATATTAATAAAGAAAATAGAACAAAGCTTGAGGCAAAATCAAATAAATGTACCTTTATTGGATATGGTGTTAATGATTTTGGATATCTCTTATATGATTATGAAAATCACAAAATCATTAGGAGCAGAGATGTAATATTCAATGAAAAGGTCTTGTATAAGAATCAGTTGCAGGAAAAGAAACAGGAAAAGGAATGCAAGGAATACGCGGTTCTTGATGAGATAACTAAAAAAGTAAAGGTGCCTGAAAATTATAATAATCAACAACCACAGTAGCAGCAACCACCACAACAGCAACAGGCACCTCAAACACCTAAAAGTGGTGTTATAAGATCTACCAGGATAAGTAGACCCCCTGAACGATACTCTCCTTCATTATATTATTTATTGCTGACTGATTCTGGTGAACCTGAATGTTATGAAGAAGCAATGTAGGTTGAAAGCAGGAAGAAGTGGGAGCTAGCCATGGAAGAAGAGATGGACTCTTTAATGCATAACCAGACTTGGGACTTAGTCAGGTTGTCTGCAGGTAAAACTACATTGCAAAATAAATGGGTTTACATGTTGAAGGAAGAAGATGGAGGAAAACACAGGTACAAAGCTAGACTTGTGGTGAAGGGGTTTGCACAGAAGAAAGGTGTTGATTTTGATGAAATATTTTCTCCTATTGTTAAGATGACTTCAATCAGAACTATCTTAAGTCTTGTAGCAGCGAAAGATTTACATCTTGAACAGTTAGATGTAAAGACAACATTTCTCCATGGATATTGGAGGAAGAGATATACATGCAGCAACCAGAAGGATATGAGATCAAAGGGAAAGAAAAATTGGTGTGCAGGTTATAGAAGAGCTTGTATAGCTTAAAACAAGCTCCAAGGAAGTGGTATCTAAAATTTGACAAGTTTATGTCTGAACAAGGTTATACGAGATGTCACTCTGATCATTGTGTTTATCTAAAAAGGCAAAATGATGGCAGCTATATTATATTGTTATTGTATGTAGATGACATGCTTGTTGCAGGATCTAACATGCAAGAAATAAATATGCTCAAAATAAAATTGGCAAATTCATTTGCAATGAAGGATTTGGGAGCTGCAAAACAAATCCTTGGTATGAGGATAACTAGGGATAGGAAAAATCGCAAATTAAAAATGTCTCAGAATGAGTACATAGAAAAGGTGTTGAAAAGATTTAATATGCACAATGAAAAACCTGTTAGTACACCTTTTTCTAGCCATTTCAAACTTAGTAAGGAGACGTTCCCAAAGACCCAAGAAGACATGGATTATATGTCTAAAGTTCCATACGCATCAACAGTTGGAAGCTTAATGTATGCAATGGTCTGCACAAGGCCTGATATTTCACATGCAGTGGGAGTTGTAAGCAGGTACATGAATAATCCAGGAAAATAACATTGGATGGAAGTAAAATGGATTCTCAGATATTTGAGAGGTACCACAAATCAAGCATTATGATTTGGTGGTTCAAACATTACTCTACAGGGATATGTTGATGCAAATATGGCAGGTGACAGAGATAATAGCAGGAGCACTACAGGATATGTATTTAATGTAGGTGGAACAATTGTCAGTTGGGTTTCAAAAATCCAAAGTGTTGTTGCACTTTCAACAACATAAGCAGGGTATGTTGCTGCTACAAAGGCTAGTAAAGAAATGATTTTGTTACAAAGGCTTATGGGTGAATTGGGTAAGAAGCATGATATGGGCACGTTATACAGTGATATCAAAAGTGCCATTCATCTTGCAAAGAACTCAGCATTTCATTCCAGGACTAAACACATACATCTCAAGTACCATTTCATATGGTTAGTATTGGAAGATGGAGAGTTGAAGTTGGAAAAGATACACACTAGCCAGAATCCTGCAAATATGCTAACAAAAGTTGTAACCAGGGAGAAACTGAAAATGTGCTCAGTTTCAATTGGTCTTCAAGGATGATGATGAAGATGAGGAACAACCAGGTCCAAAGAGAAGTCATTGTCCAGAAAATGAAGTAGTGGTGGAGTTGCTACAATCAATCTCCAAGTGGGATATTGTTGGGTGTGGAGCCTGATTTTCTTCCTGATTCAGAGATCCTTGTTTTTAGCTGGATGTATACCCTAGGAAAATTGTACACCCTTGCACGTGGGGGGGTGCAGGGGGGGACTTGTCCCCCCCGCGGGGTCCGGGGGGGCCGACCCCCCTGACTGGGGGGTCCGGAGGCCAGCGGTCCCTCGGCGGGGGTTTCGGGGGCAGCGCCCCTGAAGCCAAACATAGATGTAAAATTGCCTTGTAGAAGTATAGTAATTTATAGTCAATCTGGGCCGTTCATTAGGCGGATGATCTGACGGTAGAAGTTATGTTTAGTTTAGGGTTTTTTTCCCTAGAAGGCAACCCCTCGCTTTTATGAGGGCATAAGGTACGCAAAATTGCAGAAATGGATGTATTCTTCCCGAGCAGAAATGTATAGGGAGACCGTAGAGAACAAGAGGATATTACAGCGGATCCGTTGTAGGTTTTATCTTCATTTTACCGGATAATAGAAAGGAAGTGACCTGCTTGCTTCGGTGACGTAGCCCAAACTGGGTGAACCACGTATATCTGTGTCTCTCTGGTTTTATGTGTTTTGTGTGCTTGTATTTTTCGCATATTTTATGTGTTTCATTTCTTTGTAATATTTAATTTTCTAACAATACACTTTGGAATGATTTTATGATTTGCGATGAGGTGATTGATTTCTGCTTAAGTATATAAAAAGCCAAATTTTTAAAGTTTTCATCTCATTTTGATCCCTATTCCTATCAAAAGAAAAAATCTAAGGGTTGTATTGGCTTTAACTCTAAAATTTAAAAGGGTCCCCATCATTTTCTTAGGTAACTATTGTTTAAAATAATGTGGGGTTTTGATTTACACAACACCTTGATTTGAGGAAATAGCCTCTTCCTTTCCCCTCCTCCTTTATCCATGATCATTCCTCCCTCTTAATTTTCCAGTAGAGGTAAATTTGGATTCGCCTTCTAAGGATTCTATTTCAATATGGTCTAAGGTCTAAGACTTCATCTCCCTAAGTGTGAAACCGAACTCTGGTTCAAAAGCTCCAACAAAAAGTACTTTAGAAGCTGCCTGTGGAGGCTTGATTTCAGTAGGGAGGCTGTTATACAACTTATTAAATCTCTTTATAAACTCTAGCACATCCTCATTATGTTTTTTCTTCATAGCATTCAATTATGTGAGGAAATACCCATGATCCCTCTTCTCCCCCAATTTTTGTGTGAAATAAATTTCCATCTCTTCTGAGGTGGTGATTGAAGCATTTGGAAAAATACATAAACCATTTCCTAGCTTCTCTATCTAGGGATTGGACAAAGAGTCTTATCACTACATCAAGTTGTTCCATGTTTAATTTCTCTGCAAAAGCACAAAAAGTTTCTATATGCCTTTGTGCTGAAATGTCATGTTCACCTGTGAACCTTGGCAAGAGCTTAAGATAGTCCTATGGCATGCCATTAGAAAGTTGTGGTAGATCCAGCAGAGCATATTTTTATAAATGGAAACATGGTAAAGTCGTATTGAGCAAGGGAGGTAGTGGTAGATTTACTATGGGTCCTTGTGGAGAAGTTATCTAAGTAACAACTAACTGGATTTGAGTTGGGTGGTTGTTTACATTATGGGTAGGATTGTTTATAAGGATGTCTTTGACCTCTTTTGTTTCAGGGGAGGGATGGAATGAGAATGAAGGTCTAATGACAAAGTCTTCTTCATATTTGACTCTTGAGAAGAATGAATTAGATAATGAACCTCCTTCTTGAGGATATTATAGCGCTCTGGAGGGAAAATATGGAAAATTTATCACTTCTCTCTTGGAGATAGAAGAGGATGATTCTGGGAAACAGGTCATAGGAGTAGGAGGGGATGGGGTTCTTTCCTTCTAGATTCTTCTAGATATTATCCTTCCATGGTGAGACATAGAAGTAATTCTTTGTTGTGATGTATCTGAGTGAGTGTGTGGCCTTTTGAAAGTCGGGGTGATCAAATTGAAATTTAGACAATGGAGTCGTCAAGGTGAGAAATATTCAACCCACACCCCTTTCTTCTCACCTTACCAAAGGGTGTACAAATTTCATACCCAGGGAAAATGTTTTGATTCGTCCTCAACAACGATGCCAGAAGATGTTGTAGCTCCTAGAGACATCCCCTGGGTTGATTTGAGATGAGTTCCTAGGACATGTTAAATGAGTAATTTAAAAGTTAGCCAAAAATTCACATCACACTCAACATTCAACACACATTTAGGAGGTAAATGATTCAAAACCTTCCATATGGGAGAAATTGCGACAATCTACTGGGAATAATTACTCTTGGAAACATCTATGGTGGGTTTTTTGTGGCCAATGTTGCTTGAGTCTATAGCTTATCAACTTCGTCATAGTGTGTTTATGACAGAGGAGATGACAAGGGCAGAAGTTTAATACAATGGGATTAATTTCTAAGAATCTAGTGCATCGAACTTAGAATGAAGGAAATGCATGAGGATATTGATGGAGTGTAGGGATAAATGGAGCGTATTTAAGTAATATAGCTTTCGTAAAAATACAAGATTCATTCATCAATATTTTATTTAAATGAATCCATACACTTATGAAACGCGTCCAACAACTACAATTACATGATATCTTAGAAGAACGATAAAAACATATTTGGAAGCACATAGAAGAAATACATACTACAAAATCAAATGAGCCAAAATCACCATGAAATTGTATTCATTTTCCTTGAAGCGATACATTCATCAATGAGATGTTGTAATTCTCTTTTGGACAAAAGATATTTCCAAAATTCTAAACCCTTGGTTTAATGTGATATGAATGTTTATATAGGTCCTTGGAGAGAGCCTGCTATCAAAATATTTTTTTCTTGATTTCGTTACAATACATGATCATATAAAAAATTCAACGTGCTTCATAACCCAATTGTACTAACTGAAAAGTTATCAAATTGACTTAAAACAAAATATTTACATAAAAGATAGGAAATAAAAGTGTCAGATAGATGCTATCAGAAATATCTTCATTCGTGTTATGTTGGTGGTGGGGGCTACATCGAGGGCTCAATGATTCAGATGAAGGGCAGATTGATGAATTGCTCACACCTCTGCCACAACATTGGAGCTGACTAAGGGGCCCGCAAGAAAAGTTGATATGGATCTTGAGATTGGTCAGGCCTAAGCAGTCCAGCCTGGAGTGGAGCAAATTTTTCACCAATCCCAATAGATGGAAGTCCCTATTTAGATAATTTACAATTTTCTTTCGCTTTAGAGTAGCGATCTTTTCGTGAGAGGAATCCACTTTACTTTTAAATTTTTCCAGTCTCTAGCTAATTTGTTCCCACTGAATTAACTCTCCTCCAAAATCCCAACAATTGGAAAATCCTTCCCTGACAATCCTTTCAAACTCTGTGTCGAAGGCTTCATCATTCTTTGTGATTACATCCATGCAATCCTCGGCTTTGACCCTAACATCTTCCTTCTCAACAAGTTTCACAATATCCATAATAGAACTGACTCTTTCTACCAGATCTATGGGCCTGAGTTCACTACTTGGTCTTTCATTGACGAACTTAATGAAATTTTTAGCAATATGTGAGTCCCTTTATTCATCCTATTTAGCTAATATGAGGAATAATTCATACTCCTTAATGATAATATTTTGTTCATTCATCAGGGTGATGTGCTCATAGTTGTTTCTCATCTCATCAATGATCTCATCCCAAACTAGTTGTTTGGCCTGCAACAAAGACATGTTCTCCTTTAGTTTCCCCTTAAGCTTAAATACCTCTTGATTTACTTCCTGCAGGTTCTTGCTGGTGATTTCAAAATTTGTTCTCTCAGTCTCAATTTTATTCTCCTTCTAATCTAGGCTTTCCTGAGCATCATCCAATTCCTTTTGCACCTTTTTGAATTCTCCTTCTTAGAGTTGAATCTCAGTGAGGGCTTTAGTAAGCCGCTCAGTGGGATTCTGAGGATCCTCAAGTACAACCACTGTACATATCTGAGAGTCTACTTTCATTTGAAACTTTGTTTCCTTCTGCTTGAGAGCCATTATCTCATTATTTATGTCAAAGAGATCTTGGGACAATATCTCCTTCTCTGCCTCAACCTGAGCAACTTCCTAGGATTGCACATCCTCACTGCCTGGAATTTTTTAGTTTGTGCCTCAACTCCTGAATCTCCTTTTGAGAATTCTTAAGGAGGGCTTCAATATTCATCTTTTCATTTGGATTCTCCCCCAGTTTCACAATCAGTTGTTTGTAACTCTCATTCTGCATGTGGAGAGCCCTAGATTTGGCTCTCTCTTGCTTCAATTTGGTTGCATCATTTTCCAACAATTTCTTTTCCTTGTTAAAATTCATTGCATTCTTATTGAGATCATTTTATAACATCTCCCCAACATGTTTGTGCAAATTTACCTTATTTGTTAGGGGAACACTAGCTAGATCTAGAGAAACATCTGATGCTTTAAACTGGGAACCTAAAGGCAAGAATTGTGCCAATGGATGCTGCAATGAAAAATTCATCTAATTTCGCTCTAAATCCATGGCAGCCATGAGTCTAGTATGATATGATACCGAGTGGAGTTCCATTTGCTTCTGCATTCCATTACCTTCTTATTCCTTTCTTCAATGGCCTCCCCAGCAGGCCAACTCGATTGAGTAGAAATTGTACTATATTTAGCACCCATAATAGTTACCTCTGAAGAAGATAAGGTAGCATCTTGTGAAGGATCCTCCAAAGTGACTTGAAAACCTTTTTGGTCTAGTCTTGTGTCTACTAGCTTAGTCTTAAACTCTTCCTCTTCGGACTCTTGAGTCATTTTCTTTTTACTCACATGTACATCCTCCAATCCAATATCTCCAACTTGGTCAATGGTCCTTTTTGGCGCCTTGTCCTTGGTATTCAGGTTCTCGATCTACATTTCTATATCAAAAGGCCAAGAATCAAAATTATCTTTCCATTCGATTCCACGTATGGGTTCATGTTCATAAGTCAAAGCTTTTATCATTTCTCTCCTTTGGGTAATGACACCCTTAGGATCATAATGCTAAATATATCCCTATTCAAATTCCACCTTTCTGAGTAGATCCTCAACCGCTTTGAAAGAATTCCTTGTGTTGACAACAAAAGGTACTATAATGTTTCCCAATTTAAACATTTACCCATTCTTTTTAGGCAAAAGGTGGAGTTATTATATGTCAAGGCTCTATCTAATGAATTCTAGTGAAAATATTCTCATAAGCATGAACAAAGGAAAGTGATAAGCAGGATTCTCACACCCATAAATTTTTTTTTATGTATAATCCTAAAATAGGTACCAATCCCCAACACTGGCATCTTTGCTAAGCTAGAGGAGTTCTTTTTGTTTGGTAACCATTATGGGTGGAGTTACATCGTGAATGATTTCATATGTAATGGCCATATAATTTGATATGAAAGTAGAGTAATCGTCAGTGGCTGGTCTCTTCCTAACTATGACATCCCAATCGAATACAAAATTTATTTTATTGTTGTGGGTAACCCTATTAAGGCCAATGCATTCAAACTCAATGGTATGTGTATACATGAAAAAGTAGAACAATAGTCAATAGTATCGGAAACAGGACGTGGTGGAAAATTGGTGTAACTGAAACCTTATGGCTGTAGAAAGGTAATTTGGAATATCAAACATGCAGTTGGGCTACATCATTAGGTTAAGAAACCCCAGGGTGGCTTTATTAGACATATTGCCGTCAACCTATCCAAAATAATATGTAATTAAGGACATGACATGATGGACAGATTTAGAAAACAGGGTGACAGGGAAACTTTCGGTCACCAGTAGATTTTGCAAGCCTAGGGCTAGGACTATCTCCAAGAGATATTGTTTTTGCTGAGTTGGGAGAGTAGAATAGTGATACATCAAGTTGACGTTGGTGAATTGTTATGGCTCAGGACAAGTGGGATAAACCAGGGCCTTTTGAATTAATTCAAGAGTTATTTCTAGTATTTTATTTCCGTAGGAAGGGGCGAAGTAGTTCTTTTGGTCGATAAATGTTTCTGCCAGCTAGGAGACAAAATCAGAAAAAATACTGCATGTAAGGAGGGATCTGGTAATAGATGCCTGAGTCAACCACTCCTAAAGGGTCTTCCCCTCTGACATGGTTGTTGAATAAGTAAAAAAACAGGCCGATAAGGTGATAGGCACAGATGGGGTCAAAAATATTGGATTTTGTGTCCATGAAGGGTTCGAGGCCAAAAGAGGGTTTGACCTCATGCATTTTGGGAGTTTCATGTGTTACGAGTGTTTAAAAAAAAATTAGAGGGGGATAAGGGAGATGGTATACCTGTAGGTCGTGGATGAGGTCGAAAGCGATGTCTCGAAGGAATTCTTGTGTAGTTAGATGTTTAGACATTGTCTTGTGCAGGCGTTTGGCAGGAGGAAGTGTTTCGGGAACCAGTGAGTGAACTTCAAGATTATTAGGCGGGAAAGGTTTTTTTAATAGATGGAGGGGCAACGGTCAGATAACATGGCATGACCATAGGGGACATGTGTCTTAACAGGATTGGATGAGGGCAATGGACAAGTTGACAAAAGCGGGGCCATCACTTTATCGTTTACCACTGCATCACGCTCAATTGACAGAGGCGCTAATGGGTTGGGCCGCTTCATATGTGGTCCCCACCAATCCCAGTGAGTTGGATGGCAAATCATCGGACCCCACCCTTACCTCCAAAATCAATCTAAATTGGTAGATCAATATTTGACTTTTCAACTTCAAGGGGTCCAATACACTTAATTTATGCATGGTTTTTGCCGCCGATCTCGTTCTAGGGCGCTGCTAGGGAGAGTGAGATCCAAAGATACGGTGGTTTCAATCAATCTCCAGCTGGGAACGCAACAATCAATTCTTTCATTTTTTCAGCTTCAGTACAACTTACTATTTATAGCAGGTTTTCGGGTCCTGCACACTCGGAGCCGTTTTTGGGCATTAATAATCCAGGTGGATATTGGTGGCCACCCACCGAGTCCATTTGAACCCCCACCATCAAGCATGGGAAGCTGGGTAAGAGAATTTACGCATGAAAGCTGGTCTTTAACTCTGGAGTCGCTTTGAGGTCTCTAAACAAGAATTGGGAAACGAGTAACATGGTTGGTAGGATCGATGTTGCTCGTTCAAAAGTTGTACTCCTCGGACAGATCTTTCTAACAAGTTATTGAGCGCGTCAAACGGAGATCGGATGCCAAAGTTACGTCCCCGGGAAGTTGAACCACCAATTTACCCAAACGGGGCCCACAGTTTTGGCACTTCATCTCCTACGGTTAGGGTTTTGGACGTTTCGGATTCTACATTGTTTCTCAACAATAAATAGGCCCTCGAGCCTCATTGTAAGACAGTTCAGGGGGCTGAGAGCCGATACATCTCTTCTCAGAGATAAGCGCTACCAGTGCCCTAGCTCGCTTGTTCTGATCATGCCTATATTGTAATACAGTTCAGGGGGCTGGGAGTCGATACATCTCTTCTCAGAGATAAGCGCTACCAGTGCCCTAGCTCGCCACATCTCTATCATGTCTGCATGTAACACAGTTCAAGGGCTGGTAGCCGCCACATCTCTTCTCAGGGATACGCTGCCAGTGCCCTAGCTCATCTATTTCCATTATGTCTGTAATAGGCCTGCGAGCCTCAATGTAACACAGTTCAGAGGCCTGCGTACGCTACATCTCTTCTCAGAGATACGCTACCAGCGCCCTAGCTTATTTCCATTATGTTTGTAAGCTTATTGCAGTCATTCTTTTATTAATAAAATGAAGCATTATTTCCGCTGCATCTCTGTATCTATGGTTATATCTGTATTCTGTTGCGTTCCTGCATAAAATCTGGATCAGTGGTATCAGAGCGGGTCTGCTCTTTCTCTGTTTTTCTCTTCATGTCCCCAATGCGGCCAGGGTATAAGGAGTTCAACCTCGCAACCCCGACGACCCCCCATGGCGGAAGGAAAGAAGGACGAGGGAGCAGGAGATCCTATAAAAATCTTGCTCGAGGATGCCCTCGAGAAACAGAGGAACGCGATGATGGACAATTTTTTTTTTTTTTTTCAGATCCTTCAATGGCTGCCCACCGGTGGCACATCTAAATCCAACACCAAGTTCAGCAAAATTCCCCCCCCCCATGGAGGAACTTAACGCAATGGAGACCATTGCTTCCTAAGGAGGGAGGAATGATCCAGGTGGATATCGGTGGCCTCCCACCTATTCCATTTGGACTCGCAGCATCAATTCTTTCAGTTTTTCAGCTTCAGCACAACTTACTATTTATAGCAGGTTTTCGGGTCCTGCACACCCGGAGCCGTTTTGGGGCATTAATAATCCAGGTGGATATTGATGGCCACCCATCGAGTCCATTTGAACCCCCACCATCAGTTATTTCAGTTTGTAAGTTTCGGCACAACTTACTATTTTTAGCAGTTTTTCGGGTCTTAAACTTCCGGAGCCGTTTTGAGTCCCTAAACGACATTTTTTGGGAAAACAGAGAGCAACATGGATCCATGGACCGATGTTGCTCGTTCAAAAGTTGTACTCCTCGGATAGATCTTTCTAACGAGCTATTTAGCGCGTCAAACGGAGATCGGATGCCAAAGTTACGCCCCGGGAAGTTGAACCACCAATTTACCCAAACGGGACCCACAGTTTTGGCGCTTCATCTCCTACGGTTAGGGTTTTGGACGTTTCGGATTCTACATTGTTTCTCAACAATAAATAGGCCCTCGAGCCTCATTGTAATACAGTTCAGGGGGCTGGGAGCCGATACATCTCTTCTCAGAGACAAGCGCTACCAGTGCCCTAGCTCGCTTGTTCTGATCATGCCTATATTGTAATACAGTTCAGGGGGCTGGGAGCCGATACATCTCTTCTCAGAGATAAGCGCGACCAGTGCCCTAGCTCGCCGCATCTCCATCATGTCTGCATTGTAACACAGTTCAGGGGCTGGTAGCCGCCACATCTCTTCCCAGGGATACGCTGCCAGTACCCTAGCTCATCTATTTCCATTATGTCTATAATAGGCCTGCGAGCCTCAATGTAACACAGTTTAGAGGCCTGCGTACGCTACATCTCTTCTCAGAGATACGCTACCAGCGCCCTAGCTTATTTCCATTATGTTTGTAAGCTTATTGCAGTCATCCTTTTATTAATAAAATGAAGCATTATTTCCGCTGCATCTCTGTATCTATGGTTATATCTGTATTCTGTTGCGTTCCTGCATAAAATCCGGATCAGAGAGATAGATGGTGATATACCTAAAATTTGTGTGATCTTTAACCACTTACTATGCTTGTGTATATTTTATTATTCCTATTGTGTTGTATAGAAAAGGTAAGGACCCAATGAATATGGTTTCGCGGTTTGTGTCTTTCCTTGTGGGCGTTAAAGCTCAAATAGGTGATTTCACAAAATTGAATATCTATCGGCCACACTCATGGCTCTTTATCCCCTTTGAGCATTGCATAGTGGGCGACAATTGTGAACATGGTTAAACGTGGTAAACTATAGTCAAACATTCTCAACCATAATTAACCATGCCATATAGAGTCGACCATGGGTAACCATGGTCAAGATGATCTTCCATGGATGGCCATGGTCCACCAAAATCAGCTAGGCTCAACCACGGATAATCATTGTTAACATTTCAAAATATGATCAACCATACTCTATCATGGTGACTATAGTTAAATATGAACAAGCATAGTGAACCCTTGTCAAAAAAGTCAACCAAAGTCACTCACAGTCTATTAATCCTCCCCACACATGTCAAGAGTGGGTAATTAGCAACAACAACATATGTAAATGTGGTTGATATATGTCTATTGGTGCCATCAGTTTTTAAGGTTGGAAAATGACTTACATCAACCAATCTAAAATATGTGGTTTTTGCTTGAATTATTAGTAACAAAATATATATGAATAAATTGATCAATTCCATAAACAATTAATTTTTAAAGGGTATAAAATGTCTTCCATCAAAGTATATCAACCAATTTTTCCTATGTGCACAATCGAACGAGGAAACGAAACTAGTTTACATGTTCTAATGTTCTGACATATCAAAGCACACCTTCAGGTCCATTGTATATGGACATAATACCTCATCTTGAGAGTAATACCTATGTCGAATATTATTTCTAGAAACACATCGACATATCAAAAATAAAGCCATGAGTGTCATGAACACATTGACTAAAACACCACACACAAAAAAAACAATGGATCTCAGCAAAACAACCAAAAATAATCTAAACATGGTGATACAATGAGTATGTGTAAAAAGCATAACCAAAAGAAAAGAGTTCATGAAACAGGTATCTGACAAATGCTAATGGATCTTCTGCAGTAATAAGCTTATCACACCCATCCGATGAGACAAGCCCAAATTAGATTGTGCATCCACAATAATGTTATGCCCATGGTATATATGGGAAAAAGAGAAGTCTTTGAGAAGCCCAATAAAATTCTAGATGTGATGAATCCAGTTGGATAGCAGTGGTGGATAAAACTTGGATCTATGATTGACACATCCAATAGTGACTTTAGAGTCCCCAAAAAAACATATAGTTTCAAGTGTTAACCATCAAGCACAATATAGAAAACCCCAAACTGTCGTGATCTACGCACTGGAATTAGTCTCTGTAACATTGTTCCAGCTGAAAATATAATAATGTGTCTGAGCCAAAGCAATACATGCACACCAAACGAAAACCAAATTTTTTGTGGCCCCATCAAAAAATCCAACATGATATTTCCTCTAGTGATTAATTGGTTGAAAATATTTGTTTATCCCCATTTTACCCACAGTTCTAAATTCCTTGTAGTATGTCCATATTATATTGCAAGTCATGTCAATATAGAAGGGAATATTATCAAAAATGAGAGTGTTCTCGCATTTCCAAATAACCCAAAAGATAAATAAGGGGATATTTTTTACAGCCTTATATTTTTTATACCAACTTATAATGCAATCCTTTATGGAAGTGTGTATGAAGCCATCAATAATTTTCACTCTCTCTAAAACCCCATCCATACGGCAACAACGAATGGACATTAGAGGAGTAAGTGGATAGTATTTTCAGTGTCCCTCCGACACAAATGACACCAACTCAGACCATGAAAACCCAACTTGCCCAGATTCTCCCAAGTGAGAATTGCATTATGTCCTATGAACCATCCAAAGCATTTTATTTTTTGAGGCATATAACAAGTTTAGATGCATGAATCCATCCAATCATTAGGATCAACAAATGAGAAAGAGTTATATGATTGTAAATCTCATTACCGAATATACTATTTTGAGTAGATTTTTCCATTCCAAGTGATTGTGTCAGACCCTTCCTTGAACATGATGCCTACTCCATTAAGATATTCAATATATGCATCCCAAATCTCCATTGAAGAACCTATAAATCCCAACTCTCTTGATCTAATCCATATAGGATATAGACCCAAAGGGTCATTCATAGACCACATTTGATAATGTTAGTAGAACCTTAAACAATGTAAATGTTGGATGATCTCTAAAGGTAGCATGTGGTTTCCTTGTAAATCCCAGATCAGATCTAAATTGATCTCAATGTTTGTACCAAAATTGTTATCCCATCGAAGATTGTTGAGCAACCAATGTTTCAGTTTCATGAAGCCATTCCAAATGTAGGAGTAGTTTTGAGTGGATTTAGCACCATTTCTTATCCACACCCGTAGAGTCTGACTTTTTATATATTTTTCTACAATGATCTTCTCTTCCATAAGCTAGATCGAAAGATAGCGTGCAAGAAACTCTTTATAAACAGCGCCCATCAAAATATCTCCAAATCCTTTAATCCCATCCACCCTCTTCTTTACGCCCACCTCCAATCTCATGAGATGAATCTTGTCTTTTCCACCAACACCAACTATATAAAATGAGAGATAATGGAGTTGATTTCATAGGGGCTTCACTGAATGAACCTATGACATATCACGTGCGTTCGTGGCATACTAAACAATACCCCTAATTTGAATACATATTGGAAAATACCTCTAAAAATCACATTATTTAACACCCTACAAATATGAACTCAATATACCTTCCCAATTTAACCCCTACATTACTTAGATATTGTAGGTATTTATTTTTCCATTAATTTTTTATACCCCTTTATATTTTTTCGTTAACTTTGAGCTCCTTTTTTAATACCTGTCAACATGAAAACCCTTTACCCTTTACACCCTATTATGCTCAATATATTATGTCATCTTTTAAGCAATATATATATCCCCAATATAAATACACTTAGTATAGTATTGATATGGTATTGCTCCCTAATACATAGTGGTTGATTTTTTTTATAACAAACTTAAAAATCAATATAAATACATCCAACAAATTTAACAATTTAAAATTACCATTTTCCCATTTTCTAAATATATTTCAAACCTTAAAACTTACGTGGTTATTGCTAATATTATACCTACCTAACATATGCGAATACTTTGAAACGTAAAGACATTTACTTCGCTTCATAACTTTAATTGCTTAGAAATGAGAGGCCGCTTGAGATCTCAACTGCTACAACTTATTATCTGAAAATTTCGATGCTTATTAAGAGCTCAACTGCTACAATATATTATTTGAAAACTTGGCTAACCAATATGGTGTTTGTTGAAAACTTCGCGTGGAAATGAGATTCATCGGCGTCCTCGCAATCGCAACAGTCGTAAGTTTGGTTAACAAGCAACCGAGTTTGTTGAAAATTTCGTGTAGAAGCTACTATCGGCGATGTGGTATTGGCAGGAGTCGTACTTCAATTAATTTAGTCATTTTACCCGTGAGAGGTAAACGATGGCACACGTGTATAAATAGAAAAACTGTGCCGCATATCCATGACCACAACACACGGTCAAACTTCCAAGTTGCGTCTCGAATACAATCATGTCTTTAATGTCTTCTGCTCACTGTTAAGATTTTGTCGTGGGCGGCCGCAGTGGAGTTAACAACAAAGTTTTGAAAACGTGAACTAAAACTCTTTAGTTTCGTTAAATTTCAATGGAGCCGTTTATTTGTATGCAAAATTTCTTGGATGGGACAGGACAATAAAAAGTAATGAACTTAAAAATTAAGTTTGATACTTTCCAAATTTTAATATTAGAGGTAGACTTTATTCATTTTGAGACACAAATTATAACATTGAAAAATTCGAAAAGATATATTTGCCAAATAATCTAGTACTAACTCCAGGAGTGTGGGGCGGGGGACGGGTGGACCCTCCGACAGCTATATTGGAGAGAGGAACAATACCAGCAGGTTTGTGATTGTTAGGAAAGAACGAGGACCGAACACAGCACACAATTTGCTGTCTCTCCGCGTGTACTTGTGTCGTTATAGTTGTGCGATGATTATTACCATTGGCTTTGTGGTTGTTTGGGAAGAACGATGGCAGAGCACGGCACACAATTTGCTGTATGGCCGCCATAATTATGCAATGGTCTCCCTCCAGGATCAGATTCCCGTCTACAACAGGATCCATA
Organism: Pinus albicaulis; assembly: GCA_034641835.2. Taxonomy (NCBI): domain Eukaryota; kingdom Viridiplantae; phylum Streptophyta; class Pinopsida; order Pinales; family Pinaceae; genus Pinus; species Pinus albicaulis. The sequence continues at coordinate 550,372,799 of CM076581.1, read as the reverse complement.
AAAATTCCATTTTGTCTCGAAACGCAGAACGGATTTATTAAATATTGACAAGCTTTCTCAACTCCATTTCATCATTGTTCAACCCCTCATTCTTGAAACTCGTGTCATGGAATGTTCCAAACTCTTCTGGCTGACTTTTCCTCACTGCGTTCAATCTTAATCTCCTTCCTATCCCTTTCGCCCTTGGGCTTTTATTCCTCCTTGCACATGCCCTTATAAATTCAATTGAAAACTCATTTGCAGTCATTGATATTAACTTCAGCTTGTTCGCAAAGCCTAGTAAGTTAATGGCATCCACAGGCAGTCAAGATGACAGCGTTTATCGCTATACCGCCAGTTTTAGAAAACAAGGACATTACCAAAAGCACCATCTCTCTGCGTCCAAGGGAATACAAGTAGCTATAGTAATGGCCCTTTTTCTAGTATCTTCGTCTTCTGCTGCAAGATCTCCCTTCCGGCCTCTGCTCAAGGACCAAAACCGCACAGCCACAACCGATGATTTCGACCAGAATTACTATGTCACATGGGGTAACCAACTTGTAAATTTTCTGGACAACCGTCGCTCGGTGGAGCTCCGTATGGACCAATCTTCAGGTATTATATCATAGACACGTCAAACTTTCATGAAGTAATTAGCTGTTACTTAATCGATAGGCTGATAACGTTAGCCTTGCAGGTTCAGGCTTCGCTTCCAAGAACAGATACTTGTTTGGATATTTCAGTACACGAATCAAATTGGTACCAGGCGATTCATCCGGGATAGTCACTGCCTTCTATGTTAGTAGACTTATTTTGATCATTATGCTATTGCTATTGCTTACGGTTGGATTATTTGTAACAGCTTTTTGCTATACTGGGATAATTATTTTCCTTTCCTTTGTGAATTTCTTTCTATATTTACAGCTCTCTACCCAACAAACCTCCAAGCACGACGAAGTGGACTTTGAGTTTCTGGGAAACAAACCCGGAAAACCTCATTATCTCCATACTAACGTCTTCGTCAACGGCGTTGGTAACCGGGAGAGCCGAATCAGGCTTTGGTTCGATCCCACCGCAGACTTCCACACCTATTCTCTTCTTTGGAACCGCCACCATATCCTGTATGTTCTATCTTTCTGGTCACCTCCATATAAAGCTCTGATTTTCGACCTATGTTGTCGTCGCTATGTTATTAATCCTCGTGTAATCTTGTTTTTTCTGGCACGCAGGTTCATGGTCTCTGGAGTAGTTGTGAGAGTCTTTAAAAACTCTGAGACAAGCCTGGGAGTCCCTTACCCGTCATCGAAGCCTATGCAAGTTATTGCCAGTCTATGGAATGGTGAAAACTGGGCCACCGATGGAGGAAAGTCGAAGATAAACTGGAAGCAGTCCCCTTTCATAGCCACTTTCAAAGGTTTCGATATTGAAGGTCACAAATGCGAGGGAGATTCTGAGTCCTCTCCATTTTGTCCGTCCTCTCCCTCTTCAGAGTGGTGGGAGGATTCGGGCAGCAGAGGATTGAGTGCTGAGCAAATGAAGCAGCTGAAATGGGTGAGGAGAAATTACATGGCTTATGACTATTGCACGGATAAAACTAGATTTCCCAAACCTCCACCTGAATGTGCATTGAATACAATCTAAACTGCAGAGCAGCCGTAATACAGATAACCACAACCACAACTCTAAGAAACTAGATTTCCCAAACCTTCGCCTGAATGTGCATTGAATACAATGTGAACGGCATAGCCGTAATAGAGATAACTACAACTGTAAGAACGGACGCCAGATAGAAATAGATTAGTCATAATACCATATCATATGCATTTGATGTACAGATTACTCATTATTTTTAATATGATTAATTCATTTTTATTTATTTAAATCATTGTCCGACTTTGGTGGTATAGATTCTGGTGGTATCGATTAGTTTTATTTATTTATTTGAAATTTCAGTAAGATATAATTTTAAATTTTAGTAAGATTTAAGTTATAGTTATCAAATTTCAAGAATTTGAGTTTTCTTTATTATTTATGTTGAATCTATTTTTACCATTCAAAACATATTCGGACATTACTACTATATAATTTTTTAATTTTTTTACTAAATTTCTAACGACTTTTAACCCTCTAAACAAACTCTTGCAAAACTCCATATTAATATCATGAAATATTTAATTAATTAATTTAAACTAATGTCGGACTCTGGTATATATATGACGCGGGTGTACAACAATGTGTTAAGTAAATACGTAGCAGCTCTATTGACTCCGTCTCTTTTTGGAAGCTGCCACCTTTATAATAAATAGACCCTGTGTCTTTTTGGAAGCTATACACCAACTATGATAAAGGTCTTTTGGTGCTTGGCAAATTTAAAAACTTCTAAAATAAAAAATATATATACAAATATAAATATAATACAATATTAAAATAGGTTAACAAAGTATATCAAATAACGTTAATTAGGAAAAAGAATTTTATAAATTTGAGTTTCAATCATTTATAAACTATGAAAGAATCACTAAAACATAACTATATTCATATAATTAATATTATAAATTAATTATAATTAAATCGGTAAAACGTAAATACATATATTTTGTAAAATTCGAACAGGACCTTGCCATTTCTATTTATATTTAAAACGAGCTACAAAATATAAAATCAATCTTTGATCTCAATGCGCAGAAACCGGAGTACGCGCACGTAAAAAGCATGATGAGCATCCCGATGCGGTGTCTCCCATGCGTCTGGGGTTCTCTGAGCCTAGCTGACTCTTCTACTTGGTTTGTACATGCATAACAGAAAATAAAGTTTTAGTTTTAACAAAAACAACGAAATCTAAAAGCTAACTTTATCCTTCGGATGAGGGCAGGCGAGGGTCTTTGGCTTGTTGGACCGAAGTTTATGCTTGTTGGAGGGCTGTGAAGACTCTTTTGAAGGTTTTCTCCTTGCGGCCACTTTATCATCTGGTCTTGCTTACTCGTCTGCTGGTATTGTGTGGTCTTCGTATGTTGTTCTTTGGTCCTAAATCTCCAAAAGTTGAACTTTACGAGTGCGAAATTACTGGTTTAGCGATTTCTATGTCTTGTCATGTGAGTAGGTGGTTACTATGAATAGCCTTTGCTACTCAAACATTTTACTATCCGATAAGTGTGGACGGTACGGTTAAACGATGTGAGGCGTCCACCGTGCTTCAGATGTGTAATAAAATTGAGGATCTCGGCCTACTGCCTCATTATCTTCGGGTTCCATACGAATTCCTTTCCCACCCACGAATGTCATGGCGAACTTCGGAGGAATTACTGTGACATAATTTACGGCAAGTGTTTCTAGGTGAACAATTAGTTTTGACCTCTTTCTTGAACCGGGATTCTAATTGATCGCATTTGCTTTCCTTTGGCGGTAACGACCCTTTGGCGTGCGTTTTCGATGAATGGCTCTTCGTAAAGGCGACCAAAAGCATATAAATTGAACAATGTTAATACGAGGTATACGCCATTCCTTAACCTTGATAAATTTGTTCGACACTAGAGCCTATCCCCCGACTTTCAATATGTAACGATGGAAGAATTGTAACTTTGATTGGTGGTGCAGGTGACCATATACATCATGTGATTCCGGAAGTTAACATGCCTCTTACGAGAACGAACGGAGAAGCACGGTTGTGGGGCAGAAGCTTTTGCAAAATAACGAGAGAATAGGAAATATGGCGTCTAAGAATCAAATTAAGCGAGCGAGCGGCCAGAAGATAAATTTCTTCCTGTGTCTTGAGCTCTCTGGATTTCGTCACAATAGGGATAAAAACGGGGAGTAGGTCCGAGAAAATTACGCTCTTAGAACGAAACGAGAAGGTAAATTATGACGGGTGATTCGCCAGTATGAGGTGGAAACGAAAGACAGCAGCTTTGGACATCCTAACCAACCTCGTTGACCCGTGGTCTCTATGCAAAAGGATGGTAACTGATAATAATTAGGTTTGAAAGGTTATACTACCATACGATCGGCAGGAGTATGAAGCGCAGAGATAACCTTTGCAAGGGTCGACGAGGGGAGGAACGAGTTAAGCCATAGAAAATTCTTCCTCGAGACCCAAGCTAACTAGATTAGGCGCAAACTAAAACGAAACCACGCAAACTCATCGAAGAAGGATTAAAGAGAACCAGGCTGTAACACCCTGCAGCGGGATCGAACAATTGCGGTGAAAATCGTTGGGTCGCCTCGCCTCACGCCTCCCGGGTCCTGGCCATGCAATGGATTGTGCACGAGCATGAAGGGCGGAAGAAAGCACCTTGTACAACGGCGCTGGCATCCTATCCGGACGGCTTTGTCCGTTGCGCCATCGATCCTGTCAGGCGTTCGCACACCGCCTTGTACGAACGACAATCACTGTTTAATGGTGTTCGGTACGAACGGTGGCGGTGCATGTGAAATTCACACTTTCCGCAGTTTCAGCAAGCATACATGCACACCCGTTGAAGGTTGAAGTCCTTGTCCCCCGATCATTTTGGAGGTAGGCGGTAGGTTCACGTTCCATATAGATACGGCCATTCTCCCATCGATGTGGCGCTACGACATTTTCCCATCCCCGATTGACGGAAATAGTGTTCGGTGTTTGCTTACCTTTTCTTCTAACATGGTGTGGGTCAAGTATTGTATGCGTTTCACCAGTTTTCGCTCGATTCTCTTCTATAAGGGCTGTTGTTCGCCAACTTTGGGAAATTTTTCTCCCAAGTGTGTATGTTGAGTTGGATCACCCTGTGACCATTGCGAATCTCCCTCCCACTACTGCCAATCCTCGTAGTGTTCTCTAATTGCAATCATAAGACAGCAACAGCACTGTAAGTTCTACTTATTATTGGTTGCATGGCCTAAGTACGGTAACAGAATCTACGAAAAACCCACAAGGTTTAAGAAGGTCACACGATCACCAACACATCCCGAGAATTGGCAAGCCATGCGACTGATTTGAGAAATCCTGGTTGAGGGGACTCCATTGCTCCCAAATTAGTTGGGAGGGTCTAAATTTTAAAGGGCTGTCAATAAGCATCTGCCCGGTTTAAGATTAATTTGTCTAATGTAGGGAACTTCAATACGAGGCCCCATACTTCGTCTTCAGCAATCACCTTTTCCGTTAAGATGGTTTTACGAATGTTGCCTGCCTTGGAACGACGCCATATGTGATTGTTGATTGTTCTTCTTCTTGAAGAACCCTCTTGGTTCCTTTCTTTCCAAGTGTTCCGGAGTAAGAATCCAAATGATAGGGTCCATATATTGTTGATTTATCGTGATGAAATCGTCCTTTTCCTCAGTGGCTATAGTTACGTTATCGCCGTTGTTGTTGTCCATGTTGCCTAAACGGTGGCGACCTGGGTTTTCCCATGAAGGTTGAACCTTTGTGCGAGGAGCTAAGCAATGATCTTGTCATCTCTTCTTCGACGCAGCGAAAAGGCGACATGATGGGCCAATCATGCCTCTCTTATGTGGGGTTCTCCCAGTTTAATATTAACGATGACTTGCTAACCATAGGAAATATGTCACCTTTGACAATGTCGCATTTCCCAAATTCTTCCGGATTAGTTGAACATTATCTAGAGCTTGTTGGGTGTGGATATAATATCCTTCCTTAATAGTGAACAACCCTCTTGGTGATGCTCCCCATCTCGGGATGTCGGTCACCAGGATTGTTCTAAATTTGCGGGTGTAGCTCTTTAGCGAGATTATTCCACTATTCGTTGTTGGAGGCTGACGGCCATCCATGTTATCTTTCCACTTCCTCTGACCATTTGGTTATTGCACCCAATCTTGTTGTACTAGCTGTTAACCGGAGTATTTGTGAATAGGAAAATTTCCCCCGATCGAGTCGAGTAAATAATTTTTCTCGTTGTTGCCCCGAGAATCTTCCCGGAAGCGCTGTGTTTCCTTCCTAACTTCCCGGTATTTTCCGGATTAAATTTACTGTTCATCCTTTAGATTCCATATTGAGGGAGCCTTTCGGCGCCTGTCCACTAGGTAAGCTGCAGTGGTAGTGGCATATCATGTTTTGTTTGCTGTATCTTCAAAAATCTGGCCTCCCCGCGAGCCGGGCGCCACCATGATTTGGCCCCAATGCATTATTTAGTTTGAAAGGGTCACGCGGACCTAATCCTCACTGCGCACCGCCTTCAACCCGGTCAATTTATCCCAAGAGGAGCGCCCGCACTACTATTGGCTTGTGTGCCTACCATAATTTTCGAAGATGTTTACCGATTTGTTCACATATTCCTTTCGGACGAGGGCTCTTCTGAACAGGCGATATATATGGGTAAAGCTTGCAATACGAGTTTTAACACAATGAGGCGCCCGGTGCATTCGGTGTTACGAGCCCAATTTTTGTATTCTTTTCTCCACTACGCTATAATGTCTTTCCATTTTGCTATTCGGTGGGGCCCCGGGTTTAGAAACATACCAAGAGTATTTTAGTGAGAGGGATCCTCGCTGAAATCATAATGTCACAGTGAGATGATTCTTTGCATCAATAGTGGATAGTTAAAGAAATAAACATTCGAACTTGTCTTTTTTACTAATTTGGTGGGCTTTTAAGATCTCAAATTTCAGAACAGCATGTTTGGTGGCCAGTTAGTGGTGAATATCATCATGGTGAACAATTAATAACGATGAAAATTTACATTCAAGCTATTTATAACTTTCTTTAATTAGCCGGGCACGGTGGCTCACGCCTGTAGTTTGGGCGGTGAGAGGCAGGAGGATCACTTGTCTGAACACTTGAGCCTGGCAGGATTGAGGGCTTCGTTCAGGGTGACGAGAAATGCGGAATCTTGTAAATGATTTTAACCATTGAATCCATCTTTCATCAGGCAAAGAAGATCTGTCTCTTGTATCGCGGTATTGCCGGAGTTGTACGGTCATATGCTTTGGAGAGATCAGTTTAATTAATAAACACTTTCTTTTTGTCTTTCACGAGAGTATATGAATTGCCTCACAAACACCACTATTCCATCCAGAATTTGTGCCTTTAACAAAACCTATTTGTTCGGGGAGATCAACATGGGGAGCAAGGGGTTTTTAGTCTGTCAACCATAATAGTAGAGAGAATTTTGTAACAGCGTTACCGAGGGGGGGCTGTCGATTAAAGCCTACGAAGTGTCGGTCGTTTTTGGGGATAAGAGTAAAAAAATGGCATTCAACACACTAGAATATCTTACTGACTATGCAGGATTTGTTAACAACCTCCGGGATATACGGGCCAGGTAAAAGACCACGGCGCTTTGAAGAATTCACTAGTGAATCCATCGAGGCCCTGGGGCTTTACTCTTGGGTAGGCAGGACTACCTCTTCTACTTATTTAGCGTTACGCTAGTAATAGGAGCTGGGTTTTGTTCTCTAGTAATCACTTGGGGGATGTGGGTAGTAATCTTCGGATATGGTGTAGCGATTAGGGATGAGTTGGGTGAGCGAGATCACGAAATAATTAACCATCTCCACGTTCCATATCTTCATGTTTTAATTAACCGCTGCTTCATTTCGCTTTTATAGAAAAAAGGTGTCTTGTTTAGTTGGTGCCTGTTATCATGGCTCTTGTGGAAGAATTTTGTATTTCGGTCTCCTTCTTTGAACGTTGAACTAAGATTCTGCTGTTTTCCATAGTAGCTCCTCATTTTTCTTCGCTCTTCCTAGTTGACTGAAGAGTTCTACCTTCTTCTAACACGAGCTCTCTTGTTCGGCCATGGAGGATGATTTGTAACGAATATCCTTCATTTTTTCTCTCGATCGGATTTGATCACTGAACGAATATTGCCGAATTCTAAACGGTTCCAACGTTTAATTTCACCTTTTAATTGTTTTAGATGCAGGTGAAAAGAGTGAATTTTGTTGTGACTGATTGAGTTTTGCATTCACCGAGTTTTTAACTTTTTCCATAAAAGGCACGGATCTCGAAGCCGGAAAAGTTCAAACTGAAAGGATGGTTCTTTCGACTTGCCTTCACATCGATCTCCGGCCTAATCGACCAATAGTGGAAGCGAGTAGGAAGAATTGCCGCTTCGCAATGAATGTCCGGAGTACGACCAAAGCCTCGGTTGCTGAAGCCAGTCAACACAGAGGCAATGCGATGCTGCTCTCCCTCTGCGATTATTCGAGATGAATTTGCCATTAGCGTTGGAATATCCTAGACGGAGATCTTGTATATTGCAGAATGAGAGCCATTTTCGGGGTCATCCCTTCTTATCCCACCTTTTTTTCGAAAGGTTTAGAATCATGTTAAAATCTCCTCTTAAAAAGCCAATATTTTCATTATGTATTGTACTCACCTTGCGAATATTAACGACGAGAAGCAACTGTGGCCTCTCCTAGAATTGAAGAGTCGTAAACAGGCAAGGATAAAGGATTCTGTCCTGCGGTCAATATGTCGGAAGGTCGCAGGAGTTAAGATTCTAGGGACTCCCATCACATCCCTCTTCTTGATCTCCACTTCATTCCCGGTTAACAAGCGATTCCTCGTGCTTCTTCAGATGCGCCTTCATAACCTCATATTGCATTTTAAAAGTTGTATTATAGATTAGAGCCTTCGCCCTATGACTTTGGTTTCTTGTAGCAACATAACTGAGGCTTCTACTTGCTGTAATTTATCTTTTTCAAATGACGCTGTTACCTTTATATCGGACCTTATATTCAGGAGGCACCTTGTTATAAATTTTTGGGTAGTTGTTGAAATACCGTTGTTAACGGTATTATCTTGCAAATATTAATCAACATTTCACTTACTAAGCCCCCATGTTGATTCCTGCAGGGTTGGCATCCTCTTTCTGGTTTTAAGTGAATTGGTGCCCTCTTACTTTGCTTGGTCTCGTTCTTGACTTCGTTGAGCTTGAAGTTTGTTAGATAATGTTCAAAAGTTTCCTTGTACGATTTCTTCGTTGTGCAGGGATAAATCTATCATCAAGATTTCACCATTCAAACAAAAGCGCGTTTTAATAATTTCTCTGCTTAGATCATCTTTGGATTGTTCAACCTCCATTGGAATGAGTTCCTGCTGGTTATCTTCCATTTCTGTGCAACCTTGGCTTTATTGATACCGGTTGCAGTCCAACCTCACATTTCCTTCACGAATCTCTCCTACTATTTCGAACGTAGCCGATTCGCCTTCCTCTTCGGAAAAACTGCAAAGCGGTTTCAGGTTGTTCGCGAGCAGTGAGATGTTGTTTTATTGTTGACGGGTTGTATTTCTGCACGTTGTTGCCTTTTTTTGTGGGTGCCGCTCGGCCTCGTCCTCACCACCAGGTGAGTTTCTTGGCCATTGATACGGGGTGGTTGTTGCTCGGAGCGTTCAAAGGAAAGATTTATATAAATGCCCGTTACTCATGGCGGCGTCGCGGCGGAAGTATATGTTTGTAATCGAAAGGCGCATCCAAACACCTTCGTATTCAAGTTCTATCATCTCTGGTAAGAAATACCGAGATGTTCATGTACACAAATATTCTTGCGAATGATGTATATCGACCCTGGTACAGCAGCATCTGCCCGATTTTGACAAAACTTGCCTGAAATTTCCTATTCCTTCCAAAATTTGAGGTCCCAAAAGTCCATAGGAAGCCCAAATGGCCGAACCCATACGAGCGAGGTGTCTTGTTGCGGGGTTGTAACATTCCTCCCATTGTACGAAGAGTCATGCATTGCTGTAAAAATATGGTCCTCCTCAAAAATGCGTTCTTTATCTTTAAATTTGAAAAAATGTTTGTAAAAAAACCTTTAGCCCCTAATTTAGGATCAATATGACCTTTGGGCAGCCATTTTATTTGAATCCCATTTCAGTAATTCCTTTTCGGAAAATGAATACCTATGAACTTACGGTTAGAGCATGGTTTTTCATATATCCTCGATACTTCGTCAGCAATTTGTTTTGAGATAACAAATCTTGGTTTTTTAAACGCCGCCAGCAAGCATTGTCCTTTCATTTTGGCTTGCCATTTTCAGCTCTAGTACGGCCGTCTTTTGATGTGAGTAGAGCGGAAGTGGGTTGGTCGATGTGCATGGTCGCCGTTGGTTATATTACGGTAGGAGGGTTGCAGCCCTCCTCCCGAGCAGACATAGAAAGACATGGCTATGGCGGCTAGTGTTGAATCCCTGAGAAAACTGCGAACCTGTTACTCTATCTTCAAACCCTCGAAACCCTCGTTACCCTCATTTTCGCAGCTTTTGCTTTTTTACTGTGAATTGTCCAAAACATAAATACATAATTAATTTAAGGTGTTCACCTAATTTATATGTTATGTGATAATGGGAATTTCAGTTCAATCATTTATAAGTCGGGGGAATCATAAAACATAACTTTATATTAATATAATTTATATCATAGATTATAATCAAATCCCTAAAACGTAAGTACATAATTACATAATTAACTTATGGTGTTCACGTAATTGATAGGTTATGTGATGGTAGGAAAAATAAAAGTTAACTCTAGGTTTAATGGTTTTATTTTGAATTTTAGATTTTTTTAGTTTTAAATTAATTTTCTTTCAAATTTAGAAATTATAGGTTAATTATTGAAATTATTTAATTTAATTGTTTTAATTTTTATCATGCTAAATTAATTTATGTGTATTTAAAAAATATATAATTTTAATAATAGAAAAATTTTCATTATTCGTATGCCATTAAAATTAAAATAATTATTCCAAAAAATTTAAAACTTGAAAAATATAAACTTATTCAATACACATGGTTTTTCAATAATAATTAAAACCTAAAAATTAAAGTAAATTCTTTAATTGTGATTATGATGATGATAATTAACATCTTTATTAAAAATGATATGGTCTATCGGGACTTTAAGAAAAAGTAGTTAATTGGAATTATTTAAAATTTTATTTTTTGTGATAAAAAAGGAGGATTTAAAATTCCTATTTTTATGATAAAAAATGAGGGGAAATATTGTTTTCCATGTCACTATAGTTTTGTTGATTGAACAAGTGAGGAGGTACAGTAGTAGGATAATGTTTTGGGCCCGAAAGCAATACAAGAGAAAGTATTTTTCATCTTAGACTCTCTTGGTATCTCTGAGACGCATATTTCCCCATGTATCTTGGGAATAGACCGAGTTATTACATCATGAGAATTAGTTCTAATCCTTGCAATATTCATTCTCTTCTTAACGATGGTTAAGACGGAAAAGTAATGCTAGTTAGCAAGCATAGGGTTGTTAACCTCCTTATAATATCTTAAATTTTTTCCCTGGGGCTGTATCCCTCCATAACTTATCCTTAAATTTGAAATGACAGCCTTTTTCATATTATGGTTTATTCCCAGATGATCTCTCTTTGTCTCCTAATGATCGATCCGGAGACTTGGTATCCTTATGCCACCCTGGCTTGAGTCAAAGTGGTCTTTACTGAAGTTAGAGAAAGAATTTTTTTTGGATTTTCTTGGCTTCCAGATGTGCAAATTCTTCTTATACATCAAATACCTAAAAATATAGTTGTGCATTCAATGGAGAAGGTTAGCCTCAATTAAGAGATTAGGGTAGGTTATTACCTTTAATATTGGGGTTGCATGTTATGAATTGCTTTTGGATCATTTCAATATTTCTCATAATTCTACACTGTTGCGGCCCCACCTCGGATCCATATAAAATAGCCGGGGGTAAGAGAGCACGGAAGAGAACTTATTTTTACTCTAAGCCAGGATATCAATGGTGTTATTATAGTACTTAATAATAATTTGAAAGTGGTTTGTGAAACATGAATATAATTTTGTGGGATATTTAATTTTTTATTTAATTAATTACTATAGATTTATTTTAATTTTTAATTTACCAAGTATTTTGAGGAATCAAATCTCTCAAAATTAAAAACTCTTTTTAACTTCAAAATTTGAAGAAAATTTTCACCTTCAAAATTTAATTCACACTTAATAAACCTAAGTTAACACACACACACACATACTTTATTAATAAAAGGTGTATTACAGGGGCCTTGGATATATGGTGATTGGTTGTTGCATTGAGAACTCCTTGATATGGTATTAGTTCAATTCCCCACCCATGTTGGAGTGAAATATTGAACATGATGAAAATAATATACTTTCGAAGAGAATTTTGCATGTTGTAAATAAACAAGGAAGTTGCATAGCAACTAGTACATGCCTTGAATAGAGGCTAAGGCAAATTCAGTGCATATGAACCAATTTCTTTTGGTTACATACTATAACTACATGTGAGTAAAGAAACGCAAAGTTTTTAAGCACCACGAGCGGGGGGCTGGTGTCTTTCCAAAGCGAGCGTACCTTTCGAATTCACAAACACTAGAAGCATCAACATGACTAGCAGGTGGATCCGATTTAGACGATTACAAGTCCAATCCCTACTTGTTGCGGCTTTGTAACGTTGTGACATAAGGCGGAAACTGTTGTGGCATCCCTTCCATTTCTGATTGGAAGGAGCATCGCAGCAACATCCTTCCATTCTACGGGCGAGACCCGTGGTACGATTCTTTTGACTCATATGATGTCCATTTTAACGAAGTTAATCGGATAAAAGTGAGCCTCGAGTGTAAGGTTAAAGTGGTTGTCCTGTTGTACGGTTTTACTAATTAATAAATGCATAATTGAGAGAAAAAATGCATTCACAATTTATAAGTAGGTACTCACTGAATAAGTTCTTATAACTATAACAACACTTTGGTTGGAACATTTCCATTCAGAGAACCTACAAAAGTAGAAATACGGGGTAATAAATGCTTCGATTGCACTTCTCTAGTGAAGCTTTGCGAGTTGTAACGTCAACGAAAATTGGTATGTAGACAAGCTTTTAATAACATTAGAATCTCTAGCGTAACGAGGCCTCCTCGTACATTTCCAAAATATGTGTCAAATAAGCTAGTATTAAGCAAAATCCCTTGTCCCGAGCCCTTGAAGATTACTGTGATAGAGTATTAAATCCAAGGTATAAAAGTCATCGAGGAATATCCTAGCACCATTCACAAATATATATATCCTCTCAAATATGAAATGAAAGCAAGTAGCCTTCAGTGTAAAAAAGTCTAAAGAAGATTTCAGATGAATTCCTCGAGTTAAGCTCATTAGCTTAATAATCTTTGATTTTACGACTTAGAATATGGATAAGGAAAATATGGAATTCTTGCATTAAATGTTGAAGTTGTTAATAGGGGAAGAAACGGGGTCCACTGCGCACTTTGAGCCTAGTTGCTTGTTGCTTTTCGGACGCACGTATCGTAAATAATTAGTGATCAGATGATGGTAATTCTATCACTAGTTGTGGGGTTACAGGTGCATCATCGCAGCACAGTACGATAAATAAATATCCTTTCCTAAAGTGTATAAACACCTATCGAAGCCTAGAATGGGCATTTGTCTTGCCTTCTAGTACCCCGATAAACTCTAATTCAAACATATACTTGAACTCCTATAGCTTGTCGGATAATAAAATGGATGTCTAAAGGCACGGTCTGCTCTCAAAGTAGGGGTGTTGATCCTGAACCTTCGAGCACCTTGAGCGGGATCTTTAGGCAAATGCTTTAATCTCTAGGCGTTCTTTCTGCTCAAAAGTGGTCGATGGCTCATTCTTGTAATCACAGTTCTTCCCCTAACTTAATTCATTGTTGTTTCCTTCTCAAGAATGAGATACATAAAAAAGAAAAGGTGCATTTAAGGGCCATAAAACAATTCATGCCATAGAATGGGAGAGAAGCTTAAAAGGAAGAATTAAACAAGTATTCAAGAAGTGTAACCATTTGTTCATGGTTTTGAAAACAATGGAAATAGAACCAAGGGTTAATTATTTCATGCCAATTTCCATTAATAAAATGACATGTCGATCTCCTTAAGTTTGAATCCAATAAGAGCAGCTGATTAAAGAAAGTGCTTTGACACATAAGATTAGGGGAAATAATAAAGGTGAAATACCAAATCTTATGGTGAGTTAGATACATGATAAGTAGCTTGAAAATGGAAATGGAGCTCTTCTAGAAATGTACATAAGGATTAGGGATCCACACGAAGCATCGGAAGAACCGGTGTGGTGATAGAGAATACCAATTTTGACAAATGAAAAAACTTTCTCCATAGGTTATTGAATGTGCTAAATGAACTAGAGGAAGACATGGTATTGTGAATGTACATGATAGAGAAAAAATTGGATGGTTATGATTCGTTCTAACATTAATGGAGCAATGACATGAGTGACAATTACGCTTCCCAACTCTCTTAATTTTTATGTAATGATCTCCTTCTACACTAAAATTGATTGGATCAGGCATGACACTATTTCAATTGTTATGAGTCAATGTACGTTGTTTGTATCACATTTTAAAATTTTTGTTCAATGAAAATCATATTAGTGATTGTGATTTTGTCCAACAATTAGACTTATTAGGTAGGTCCTTATTTCCATTGTTGTTTTAAAGGAGGTAGCGAAGCACCCATTGAACCAACACATGTGATTATGTACACTATTTTTCTTGATGGTACTCTTATGATATTCTATATGATGTACGGGTTGGAGAAGGATTATATCTTTTAATTTCATGCAAAATTCGTTAGAATAGCTTTAATGTACACTATTATGCATAAAATCTTGTTGCTAAGAAGATTAAATATGCATTTTATATTTGTTTTCGTGGATTTTTATGACCATGAAGCAAAACTATTAAATGTCACACATAAGTCACATGTACATTCAAAGAAAGAAGGAAAAATTTCCTTCAACATAACAAGACAATAATCAATGAAAAAATATTTGATAACTAATTCAAATCAAACCAAAGAGGTCACTGCGTGATGGTGTGGAAATTGTTAAAACACAAATCATTTCAGAAATTTTTTGAAGCAATTTTGTTTTGAAAGTGGCACTAAAGAAATTGAAAATCTAGAAAAATGAATATCCATGTGACCTCATTCAAATCGGGTTCATAATTTAAATGAAATTGTACAAGAATTTAAGGAACCGGATACAATATCTTTCTAAATAATTCAGATTATTATCATTAATATTTTATTCTATGATAAGGAAGGTGGGTTTCACTTGGTTAGCGGAATTAATTTAATTTAATGTAAACTAGACCCATTAATTCTCAAACTAGACTTCCCCGGACACTCTATTTTTTTCAACTAAATAGTCGATACTTATTGTGGAAGCTTTTTTTCATCCATTGTCTTATGGATGCACGACTAGCTCTGCCTCCATAAGAAGGGCATGGATAAGGGGCAGAAATAGTTACATAAGGTTATACTAATTTCCATATCCATTATATTTTCTATGATGTAGACTAATTAATTGACTTGTAGTTAAGAATGAACCATTTTATTTTATGTAGGTAGTCTGCTAAGCCATCATGTAATATTGTTTATAAGGTGTCAACACTAAGGCTAATATTCTGCGGAGCGATTGGTTTCACTATTAGCTGAGAGTATTAATTGAGAGAATTATTCTTGAGATTATGTGGAAATGTAGAAAATAATTTTCAAAGCCAAAAGAGTGTGTTAGGATGGCTTTTGGTTTTCAAAAGGAGAGTGTTGATTTCCAATTTTGCTTCCTCCTTGTTTGCATACATGCTGAAATTGATTGAATTACCGTTCTTCCAAGACCAAGGTTGTTTTATAATTGTGGTTGTTAATTAATTACGATCACAAATTATTGTTGTAGGACATAAAAGAAATTGTTGTTCCTTTAGGAACAATTAGCATTTTAAATTGAAAAATGCGTCATGGTATTCTTAGGGTATAGTTCTTTTGAAACCTTGTATTTGATAGAAAATGACTCTTTTGTAGAGTCTTAACATGGAAATATTGCTTTACCCAAAATGCATTTCCATTTTGAGTTTTAGGGGCCTTTATCAATACTCAACAAGGAATTAGGAGCTCGGGGAGCTTGACAAAGGAGGCAGTAGAGTAGGAGAGTATGCTCAATCATGAAGAGGAGTCTTAGATTGATCAAATGTAGTAAAGAATATGTGTGTTTACCCTAAGAGACTAACTGAAAAATACGCATAAGGTACACTTATATATAGAAATAGAGAATTTGAAACTACGGATATAATGCTTTCCAACTAACTACACAAAACCCAAATCTAGGGTTTCCATCTCATCGACACATGCATATTGCTAATTTTTCCAAGTCAATAGTTTTTGTGTTTTGAAAAAAATTGAGTAACAACCTTGGTAAAAACATTCATGTAAAATATATAATACCACGGTGATGGTGGTTACGAGGCCAAGTTAAATGAATCAAGAACCAAGGTCAACTCACGAACAAGATGCGTCGGTACACAGTATAATGTGTGGTTAAAACCTCAAAGAAGGGAAACGAGTCCTGTTTCAGGCCAACATCCACATAGAAAGAAATTTATTAATATAAAAATAAAAGTTACATATGTTTCTCTCACTGTAAGCAGTTCCCAGGATAGATGACCCTCCATGTCTTTAAATAGAGATCATGGACCATTGGATGTTAAGCCATGGATGGTGTTGTTAATACCGAGGTGAGAAGTAGTCGTCGGTCACTACAAATCGTGACCATTGGATTATAAATTGCAAGTGTACATGGTAAAAGAAACACCTTTACCTAACTCTTGCTAGACTAAGTTATTCTAACTGTTTCCTATGTGTGAATATCCTAACATCCCCCCTTAAGAACAAATTGGGATAGGATTGAAGGATTTTACAAAAAGTGACACAATAGGAGAAGGAAAGAGAACATTAAACCTATCCCCCTTAATGACAAATTTCTTGAACTCCAAGCATGGATCGAAGTTTGGTAAACTTCGTACGCGGGCCTTTGTAAAGATATCGGCTACTTGATCATTGGTTGGACAATACGCAGAAACAAGTCATGAATGAAATTTACGATGAAGTGTGTGTGGAGTTCAATATGTTTCATCACCAGTACTAAAGCTGGATCTTTACATAGGCACGAATAGCACTACTGATTATCACGAAGTCAACAGTTGGATGCTGTTGATGAAGACCAAATTTGAACGGGATGCGGTGAAGCCATGGCTTCCTTGCACAGCTTCAGGCTGCTACATGATATGGCTGCTGTGAAGAAAAAGAGAAATGGCACTTTGTTTCTTACAATACCAAGTAACTGGGTCACAGACAGGTATGAATACATATCGTGCGATTTGACTTTCGATCATCGGTCTTGTTAATCGAAATCGATGAAATAATCAACAACGAAGATATCCTACATTGTAATGAATCCCAAAGGCTTCATTGTACCTCGAATATGTCGAAGTATTCTTTTGGCTACTTTCCAGGTGACTTTCATGAGGTTGGTGCATAAGCCAAGGCGACAAGACCAACGACAAAGGGAGAAGGTCGGGACGGGTATGGGTTAGATACGGAAGTTTGCCAACAAGTTGACGTCATAAGGTAGCATCAACTTCGGGGGTAGTACAATTTATTGAAAGCTTGACTCCAGAATGAAAGGAAAGGGTTGAGCTTCTGGGTCTTCCATGTGAAAGTGGTGTGAAATATCTGCCAGACATACTTGGAAGCGAGAGAAAATGGCCTTTTCTTGGATTTTCAAGACTTGAAGACCAAGAAAATAATGCCGATATCCTAAGTATTGTCATTTTAAGGTATTTTTGAGCTAAGGTCACATGGTTTATATAGTTTGGATCACTGCCAGTGAGATAGATGCGTAAACATAAAGAACAAGGATGGTGAGGAACTTACCCACTTTCTTAAGAATATGAGCAGTGTTTAACGAGAATGAAACCTAGAAAAAGCCATTGTCTGAAAACTCTGTCAATTTTGTCATATAGCCCAAGAGCTTGTTTGGTCAAGAGACTTCCTAAGGCAACAAACAAGGCTGCTGGGTCTTTTTGGATAAAATCTAGGGAGTTGTTCCATGTGGACTGTTGTGAAAATCTCCACATGTAAGAAGGCGGATTTAACATGCTTAAGTGGACTTGTTCCTATTTAAAGAGCGATGAGGAAAGAAACAGGGTGGATAGAATTAATTTTGGCAAAAAGGAGAAGGTTTTAGTATAGTACGATTCCTTTAACTTGTGAAAATCCTTTGGCAACAAGGCAACGAGCTTTATGTCTATCGACTTTTCCATCTGGGTCCAAACTTTGTTTTGTAAACATACGCATACGACAAGTTTTATTCCTTTTGGAAAGAGAGCGAATCCAATGTCATTTTCACAATGAGAAGCGATATTGTTCATTCATGTGTCCCAATTTGAATGACCGGAGAACTTCTTCAAAGTTTATGGATCAAGTTTTTCTAGAGCTTGACCCGAAGTAAGGAAGAAGCTCTTTGAGAGCGAGAACATGTACATCGTCGATTGGGGTCACTGTGAAGAACTGCGCGTCTCCCGATGAGCGAACCCCGTCTTGGAAGTGGTAGTGAGAACAATTACGAGGGTGGAGGATGATTTTCATCCTCGTTCATCATCATCTGAACTAGAAGGAATGCTATTAAAAATAGAAGAAGAAGGTGGCACATATGCAGGAGAAATGGGGCTGCGAAGCAAGGTAGCACACTAGTCGAGCCTTAGGCTTGCAAAAGCGAGTATATTTTCATCAAATTTTACATCTCTTTGATTATATTTTTCGTTTTGATTTGAAGAATTCTGTATCTTTGACATCTTCGAATATCAACGAAAATTCATTTTTCACTCTTAGGTTCTAAGGCTTTATGTTTCGCATACGGAATAAGAGCTGACATCACTTCCAAAAAACATTAAAGTGACTTACATCAGTTTGATTAAGCTCCAATCTTCTTGTGGAGTTATATTCTTTAAAACCTTAGTAGAGTACGTTTACTATATAATTTTTATAGTTAATAGCTTCTACCCCAAAAATTGAGACCAAGTCCTTTAGATTGAAGCATACAATTAGCCATTTCTTTAAAATTTTTGTTTCCTTTAAATTTTACACCATTTTGTTGTGGAGTATATGGAACAATATGTTGCAATTGAATGCCATGTAAATTGAAAAAGTTGATAAATTTGTTGTTAGCATATTCTCCTCTATTGATCTTTTAACTTAAAATTTTGATATCTGAATTGTTTCTCAGCAAGGCCAACAAGAGCCAAGAACACTATTAAGAAAACTTCACTCTTTTAAGTTTTAGGAAGTTGTTGAGCGGTGATTTGTCATTGATATGTTAAAACCTTTAAAGAGCTATTTAATATTGAATGGGATTTTGACCCTGCAAATTAATATATTGTGGGTCAATAATTCTTTTGATGGTTTCTACTTGTCGAGATGTTTCCATTGATATATGGCACGCCATGTAATTGTTCTGAGTTTAGAGAGATATTCATGTTTGAAGTTTGTACCCCCCGATTAGTGAGAAGCAAAACCCCATGGGGTTGAGACATGGGTCATTGAAGAAGAGTCATAATTAATATTTTTTAAGCTTAGAAAATCCACTCACGTTCACTTGTTGAAGCCCCTCTCAACTTAATCATTTATATAAATTGTGATCCTCATTTCCTCCTTGTACGAAGTTCAACTATCGAAACGAGATCATCGTGGAATTTTTCTCTAACATTTTTTTTAACGAAGGTTCGAAGGAAATTTTTGAGCGAAGAAAAAATCTTGAGGAAGCTGTGGTAAAATTTTGAATCAAGGTGCGAAATATTTTGTGAATGTAGTCTGTGGAAATCGCGGGGATTTTGTAATCACAAAATTCATCTCAAAGTGACCTTTGTAAAATCGTCATAACTATCTCTAGTGTTAGTTAGGTGCTGTAAACAATAGTGAATAGTGCATGATCTCTGTAATTTTCTCTCTATCAATTTTTAAGCCAAATGAAGAAACGATCATGCGTGACACGCCCGTGTCGTGCGCTTTAGCGAAATAGTCCATAATTAGGGCATTGTGAGAGATTGGGCATAAGTCTCTCTTGAAAAATCCAAATTAGGTTAGACACTGTGGCATTGGAAAGAAGACTGGGAGGAATATCGGGACCAAAAATCAGATATTGAGGATGTGAAGTAACGAGAATACACGGTTAATGTCGAGCTCCTAGAAGTCAAGAAAAAGCTAGATCATGTGTTGTCGCACAGGGTTGCCAAAGGACTAGACTTTCAACGACGAGGAAAAGCAAAGCAAGGTGCGGTAGCATGACAAGAGCAGCAAAGAGTGTAACAGCAGCAATAAGTTCATCATATGAAAGTCTTCCGATGGACAGCACGCATACGATCATTGTAAAGGTATCATTGTACTTAGTCATTGTAAATGCATTATTGTGCAAATTGTACTAGTATCTATCTACCAAGGGTTGGGCGGTGTTGGGAGGTCTAGGATAATCATTAGGTGGTTGTGTCAAGGGGGATTGAGGGTTATGGTCTAGTATATCTTCTTCTTCTACATCATTCTATATCATTGTAAAGTGGACCATTTTCCACAGTACGGGGTCATTCTTCTTTTATTCTTCTATATGGTGCAAGGTGGTGGTAGGGTAGGAAGTTGTAGCTCATTTGGGTGTTGGGACATCCATTTTAGTTGGCCCCTACGCTTCGAAGAATATCGAGCATTGGAGCATCCATCCGGTGGGAGTTGGAGAAGAATGCTTTTACAGATTCTAGGAAGTTGGAGCTTTATTTTTCAATTGGAGCTTGAGAAGAGATTTTAACCCAAGACCTTTATTTTCATAAACTAACTTCTCACTAAGTGAGGTAGTAAAAGGATCACGTTATTTTTTAGAAAGGAGGAAGGTTTTTTTTTTAATCCTCTTCGGTGTGCGTGCCTTTTCACCCGCACACAAAAAAAAACACAAAAAGCGAGACAAAAAAACGTATTAGAAAGCAGCACGGCATAATGTTAGATTGCAGTTAGCCTTACGGCAACTATCAAATTTTTCACTATTTTTGATTTCCCGAAGATCGCACAAACACACGGGGAAAACAACATATGTAGCGAAAAAAATCCTTCTTCCGATTTTTGATTTTAAAGGATATGCAACACTGACAAAGAGCATACACGGAAGAAGAGGGTCTAGATGGCTTGAAATAAATAAAACCTAAAAAACCAAAAATAAAAGAGAAACCAAAATAAATAGAACTAATAACAAATATAGCTGTGAAAACAGATGCTTTATACCTACAGATCTATTGTCATAACTTAGGCAAGAAACCTTTTCACATGAAGCAGAAAGGCGTTCTTGTTTATGTGTGAGGTAATGAGACATAACCACATAGTTCTCCAAGCCCAAAAGTTCAAAAATAGTAGATCTACAAAAATGACATTCACATGTAGTCAAGCCGCTTCGGTTGCAGTCAGCTTGATAGACACGACCCTCAAATAACTGCGATACCATGTAGGAATTTACGGGGTAAGTTTTGTGAATCAAGAACCAAGGTCATGCTCACAAACAGATCACAAACAAAGTACGGTATAATCATGTGGTTAAAACCCTCCAAAGAGGAAACGGTCCACGGCACGACCAACGCGGCCACTTCGAAATTTATTAATATAAAAATAAAAATTACATATGTTTCTCTCATAGCGATTAAAGGAAAAATGACCCTCCATGTCTTTAAATAGAGATCATGGACAAATCGGGTGTTAAGCCACGAGATAAGGTATCGTTAATACGAGGTGAGAGATAACTTCGTCGAATCACTACAAATCGTGACCTTGAATTTTAAGTTTAAATGTACATGGTAAAGAACACACTTTGCCACACTTTACCTAACTCTACACTAGACTAAGTTATTATTAACTATTTCCTATGTGTCGAATATCCTAACGGATGGGACACGTGTTCAGGTTGAATGGTGGGAAAACACATCCTAGTGGGTGTTCATTTAAATATTATGGCTAAAGGAAATTGGCAGAAATAAGCGAAAGGCTTTGGAAAAGGCATGAGGCATTAATTGAAATTTTATGTATGAAAATAGTAGGTGGGAGAAAAGGAGGGTAGGAGTCACGAGGTTGCATGTGAGGAGTAAAATGAAGGAAAATAATGGAAAATGAAGAAATTAGAGGCATCAATGATAAAAAAATTGCGAGAATCAATTGGAAATATTTTTCGGTTTAGTTTGGAGCTCTCATTATTTCTCTCTCTCTCTCTCTCTCTCCTTACTCTTGGAAACTTGGAAGTATTCTTGGAGCACTCTAGAAAGTGTGACATGCTTAGGTTGAATCAAGAAAGAAAAGGAAAGAAAGCAAAAAATCGCGAGAGACATCGGGATCGAGGATCTAGAATGAGTTGCGGGTGTGGGTGCGGAGATTGCATGTGTGTTTTCCTCACTAGTTTTAACGCCATGGTGTGCATGTGGATTTTCCTAGCCTTTCCATTTCATGGAAAACCATGGTATTGTCGATTTATTTACATTGGTTTATTTTATTTATTTTTATTTTTTATTTATTATTTATTATTATTATTATTATTATTTTTTTACGTAGTTCTCATGGGTCCTTTAGCTATTGGGTTCAGGTTATTAGTTTCTTAGAAACCTTGATTGGACAAACTCTGCGGAAGCCCGATGGACAATTTGTGGGTTGAGTTATAGCCCTCGAAGCCTTGGTTGGAAAAAAAACTTTGAGTCAGAGCAAACAATTGTTGGGTTGAGTTATTAGTCATGGAGCCTTGGATGGACCAAACACTGCAAGGCCCTAGGTGGGTTGAATTTTCTCTCAGAGCTTTGGTTGGAAAAATGATTTGGAACTAGAAACAAGCTGAGGTTTGAGTTACTAGTCTGGAAATGCTGGTTGGACAAACGCTGCGGAATACTTGTAATAGTTCGGGTTGAGTTACTAGTCTTGGAAGCCTTGGTTGGAACGAAACACTCTAGAGCACGGAACAACTTGGATATATATCAATCCTTGATGATTAGTGATGTCCAATGGTGAGGTGGAATTACTTATTTTTGGGGTGAGGGCGGTTAGGTCTTTGGAGCCTAGTTTGGTGTTGATTGATATGTTTGATAAAGTTCCACATTCATGCTTGGGAATATGTATACAAGGAGTAGCTTGGTTGGTAGAATTTTGTGACCATGTCGATGTTAGGGTGGAGATTTGGAAGTCCCATTCCAAGTTGGTTTTTACGTTTTCATTACTAAAAGTTTCAATTCATTGGTATTTGATGTGTGTGTGTTCTATTGCCAATGTATCCATCGTGTTTCTATTGTTGTGTACTGATTATGAGCACATATTGTAGCTGGGTGATAGGTATGTCTCTCCATGTTTTTAATTGTAAATGGATATACGATGTATCTATAGTAAAATTGATTATATGATAGCTTGTAGTGACAAGAGAAAATGTTAACAGCCATTCTCGAGATAATAAAGAGACCCCTTTGCTTAAACCGGTTGTTTATACTTGTAGATGTTATGTTTTGCAGAATATTTGGCCAGAAATGTATATATCATGGTTAGGTAGAGTCGAGATGAGTTGTAGTTGATGTTATTACTTCCATATGTTTGTTTTAATATTGTTACCCTCTCTTGGAGAAATTTACAAGTGAGAAGTGACCTAGACATAGGGACGAAAATGTGGCACAAATTAGGAGCTACAAGCGGAAAGAATTTGTTGTTTGGGAATGAGCCACTACCTTTCCAAAGCTAGCCTACGAATGTGGGGTCTAAGTCACTCCTTTCCCTTACAAGCCTGTGGATCAGCCTCAAAGGGCTAAAAATCAGTCCCCCTCCTTCGACGATAGGGCACGGGATGTTGGGTTGCCTCATGGGGATATCGATGTTGCGGTGTAAGGTGTATTGTTGGTGTTCTTGTCGGTTTCACTTCCTTAAGGTCTGGGGTGTTGAATCTAATATTGATGACCTCTCTCATCACATATTTACTGATTTGAATGGTTACTTGGATAAATGTGTGAAGAGGGTGGGGTGGTAATGAAGCGTGAATGCACTATCTTGGGTTGTGTGTGTTTATTATACATTCATGTCGATTGCATATGTGTTCCTCATGCTTATGTTAAATGTGTATGTTTTTTCTCATTTGCATGGTGATGATCAGGTTTATATGAATTTTTTATGCATGTCATGGTATAGTTCTGCGTTCTCTTTTGTTCATATACGATACCAAAAAGTGGTATCGGAGGCATGGTTCAACCTTGGGTGGATAGGAAGTGTGTTGGTAATGTATGTATTTAGTATAGTTATGGTCTATATATGCTTGTGCATCCATGTCTTTTTGACCATGGTGAAATGGTAGCACCATAGAGTGTTGATGATGTTTTTGTCGACATGTTGTCATGATTGTATGACTCATTATGTGTTGTTCTTGTATGTATTGTCCATGCATGCTTACACGTGCATGTTGCTATATTGTACATGCATGGATTTCTTATGCTAGGGTTACATATTGGTCATGCTTTGAGTTATCCATGTATGCTTGCTTGTGAGATATCATATGTTTAACATGCATTGATTTGTTCATGATTGGTTATACATGTCGAGTGGGTGCATATGGTCAAGTTTGCATTGGTTTGGTTGAGGTTCTTGTACATAAGTGTACCTCTTCCCACATCTACCCAAGTAACCAACCAACTAGGGTAAACATGTGAGGAGAGTCTAATAATATGATATTTGACCTCCTGAATGACCTTAAGAAAGTGGAACGGATGGAAACACTAAAAACACACCTTACATTGCATCATTGACATCTGAGAAGCCAACCCAACCATCTAAGGCCTTGTTCACGGGGGGATAATTTTAGCCTTTGAGCTTGACACGGGCTTTTAAGGGAGAGGAGTGGTTATAGACCCTATAGCACGGCAAGCTAGCCTTGTCTGAAGTAGCGGTTAAGGCCCAAACAACGAATTTTTCACAAGTAGCTACGGGATCTGCACACATTTGTTCATCGGTCACTACTGCACAAGAAGTTCCTGTATTTGAGAAGAGGGTAAATAGAATTAAAAAAAAAATATGGGAGGAAATCACATCAGCTGGGAGCCAGCCAACCCCACCCGATACTTGGCCAGAATTTCGTCAAACATGTCACAAACACCAGCATGTAAAAGTATAAACAACGATTTCAACAAAGGGGTCTCTTTTTTGCTGAGAATAGCTGAAGGAATTTCTCCCATACATATAGCTATCATACAATCAATTTTACCATGAATGAATTAAGTATTCATTTACAAGTAAAAACATAAAGAGAGCCATACCTCATCACGGTCACAATACATGTTCATAACAACATAATACCAAGATAAATATGATGGATACATTGAAAATGAAATCATATATAAACCATTGTATACGCATGGTACGAAGCATTGAACATAGTAATGAATGTGAAAACCAACTCGAAATGAAGACTTCATTCACACCTGACCATAAACATGGCTAAGCAAATCTCACTTCAGCGATTTACCCCCATACCCATATTCCAAGCATGAATGTGGGACTTTGTCAAACACATCAATCAACACCAAACGAGGCTCGAAAATAAAACCATCTCAACTGACAAGTGATTCACCTCACATTCGAACAACATATTTGTCACATATTTGTCTCTATCCAAGATGCTCCAGGGCTCCAATGTTTGTTCCAACCAAGGCTCCAAGACTAGTAACTCAATCCACCATATTCACGGGATCAGGTGCTTTTCTAACCAAGGATCCAGACTAGTAACACA
Source organism: Pinus albicaulis (assembly GCA_034641835.2). Lineage (NCBI taxonomy): Eukaryota > Viridiplantae > Streptophyta > Pinopsida > Pinales > Pinaceae > Pinus > Pinus albicaulis. Next base: position 550,347,247 of record CM076581.1, on the reverse strand, counting down.
ACCACCTAGGGATCGAAAGCATTTTTTTAACGAGGCTCCAAGACTAGTAACTCGCCCAACATCTATCTGTCGAGGCTCCAAAGCGTTTGTTGAACCAAGGCTCTAGGAACTAATAAATCGACCAAACACCTAAAGGAACACGGAACCAAGCTGAAAATAATCGGTAGAAATAAACCCACAGTGGCACATGGCTATCCGGAAATGGGCTTTAGGAGAATCCATTGTCAATCCCAACCATCCTCATGCCCACGACACATATCATAATCAAGAAACCACATGGAATACCATGCATGCAAAAACTAGTGAGGAAATCATACATGCAACTACGATACTTGCACTAATAACATGTTGTAGATGTTGATCCTAATATCATGCACTTTCTTGCTATTATTTTCTTTCTTGATCCAAATCCCCAAATGTACCACACTCTCCAAGAGTGTCCCAAGAATACTCTAATTGCTCAAGAGTATGAGAGAGAGAGAGAATAATAGAGAACTCCAAAGGCGGTGCGGCCAAACCTTGCTCAACTGATCCTCGGAAGCACTTTTATTAATAAGGGCATATATTTTCTTCATTTACATTACTTTCTCCTTCATTTTCCTCATCACATGCAATCTGTGACCTTTCACCTTCCTTTTCTCCTATTTTTTCATTATTTTCATAAATAAAATGACAATTAATGCCTCATTCATACATCATTTCCTTTTCTTTTTCCTTAGCCATAATAAACCAAATGGTACCCACTAGGATTTTTTTCCCACCATTCGACTTGGAATACATTTCCCATCAAAAATAATTTATTGATATGAATCTTAATTCCCAGCGTACGAAAAAAGACCGAGAATATTATTTAAATAAGGTTTAAATAATTATTCTTAGGAAATAATAAGATAAATAATGATTTGTCTAATTAATTTCCTGTTTTGGGTTAAATATAACCCGAAATATTAATTAAATTATTGTTTAATAATTGTTCCTTGAGGAGAATCAAACAAATATAGATTTATTTAATATTTCCTCATGGGGTTTCTTGTTTAGACCATAAAAAACTTAATAAATGCGGTTTACTAGTTATTTTTTTTCATAGTGAATGCAATTTTACTTAGGGTAAAATTGGTCTTACGCATGGTGTACTTGGGTCCATACAATGAAAATAGGTTAGATGACAAAAAATGGTGTATTAGATTTCCCCAGGTGTGCGAGCATTAGGAGCTAATCGTGTAGTCGAAGTACGTTGTAAGAACTCAATCGCTGAACATCGAAGGGGAAGTCACGAGAGAAAGTATAGGGTAGACCAAAGTGCGGAAAGAACTAGACCACAGGAGGTGAGACTTACGAGTGTGACAAAGTCTCTTCAGTGAGTGATGCCTATATGGGGAGGGAGGCATACCTATGCCTGTAGGGCAAAGTACAAAAAATAAGGTGTCCGATAAACAAAGGCGGTGAACAATATAGTACATCTTTGGCATAAAAATAGGCAGGATAAACAACCGATAACTGAATCCCACATACATATTGTGCCCGGGATGGCAGCTAGAGACTTGTACTAATATCGAGTACATGAGATATAAATACAACCCGGATGCCCACAGAAAACAAGGAAAAGGGCTACGAAAATTTGGTGATACATGAAAACAAAAGGCGCCACAAGCGGTTGGGTAACATCATCAAATGTGTGGATCTGCATCAAAGGTTGTAATGAAGAGGTAATACGGGTATGTGGTGGGAGCCCACCCTCTCGCGGGGGGCGAGACATCTCATACACACTGGGGAATCACCAATATCGGTATGCATCCATGAACCATCACGTATACGAATCTGGAAAATCATCTTGAAAGGAGGCCGGAGGCAAGAAAATAATCAATTCAAGGGAAATAAGGAGTCCTTTGCTTGATACGAAACCCAGAACAAGAGTGGGCGGAACCAACGTACATGGCCCTCCTAGACCCGTCTTCGAATGAATGAACGATGTCTGTAATGTTCCAAATCTAAAACCCTACTGTGATGAATAAGTTGTATAATGGTCCTGTTATGATGAATGAGCTAAAAATATACGGAAATAAACACATATAAATCATGTTTAGTTACGATGACTTGTGTTCATTTCAGCCCATAAAGTGAGAAAAAGAGTTTATGTGCCCTAAAAAGGTTATTTAAGAAATAAGCGTAAAAATAAGTAACATAAATAGTTGAATGTGATAGCTTAGGTCAAGAGGGACATATTCTCAAATTTAAAGCTCAAACTAATTCTTCTATCTATGTCCCAAACAGCTCCTCCTTTCTACAAGTCCAAATCAAGGAAATCGCAGAAGTCCAAATCTACAGCTGAGGATCACAAGGCAAGGATCCTCAAATAGGAAATCCTAGGACATCTACACAAATACCTGGGAAATATCCTCTACAAGCATGGAAATCCTCTGTCCCTCTGTCTACCCTCTCCACCCTCTGCAATCCTCTGCTCCATCTCCATCTAATCCATCTGTCCATCTGTCCATCTGTCCATCTGTCCATCTGTCCATCTGTCCATCTGTCCATCTGTCCATCTGTCCATCTGTCCATCTGTCCATCTGTCCATCTGTCCATCTCATCTCATCTCATCTCAAACTCCAGCTCCACCTCAAAAAAAAAAAAAATCTCAAAATCTACAAATACAAAATAAAATAAAATGTCAAAATGTCAAAATGTCAAAATGTCATCCGAGGCCGAGGCCGAGGTCCGAGGTCCAAAATCTCCGCTCTTGTAGCGTTTCGATTTTCCAATGGCCATTGTTTGCCGTTTTCGCATTTATCGTGAAACGCACCGCGTTTTCGTGCCGCTGATGGAGAAATATATTAAATGCATATTGAGCTAAAGAGATGAAGAAATATCTTGATGCTACGAAATTGACATAGTAACCTTTTAGAAATTGGGGTCTATTTTGTCTCGAAATGTGATGTTTTGTGGCACTAGTCCTAAAGAAGAATCTCATCTTTGTTGCAATTTTGAAGACCTTGGTTATGATGTGATCTTTGAACAGAAACCATTCCGAGACACACATATATGCATTGAATGGTCAGAATTGATTGGGGTGCGTGTGAAGAACACCAGCATAAACGATGTAGAAGGTATATTGCATTAAAGTAAGAAAAGAAAATGAAAGTAGCGATGTACGTTGAGGAAATTTGGACTAGAGATTGAGTCATTTGCGCAATATACTTGTAAAGATTACCCAACAAATAACCTTTGTTGGGCCTCATTTGTCATGATTTTTCTAATAAAACCATCCATTTTTCGCCATTCCACTCACCCATTGTCATACATTATGTATGCTTCTTTATAAGAATACCCAGGTGCAGAATACATGTTTACATGGTTTATTATTATTATTTCCATTATTTTAAATTAATTAATGAAAATTATGCATGATTTTACTAATGATGGTTTTTCTTGTGCAAGTTTCTATAGTTTAGCCAATTTTTAGGGTTGTCTCCATGGTTGGGGTAGTAGAACCACTCTAGAAGGAAATATGGCACATGAATATTGTTTCTAAAATTCAAATATAGATTTTATTGGTAAAAATACACCTAGCCTGTATGTGGCCTCCGCATCAAAATCGAGGGAAAAAAGACAACGAGTTTTAACCATTCAACTTAAAAACGCGTTTTAAGGTAAATGAAAACAAATTTCGAAAACGAAAACATGAATTTTTGTTTAGCACGAGCCCAAATTATATTTAAAAAATGAGTAATTTTAAATTAATTTCCATTTTAGAGATATTTTTGAAGATATTTGGAGACTTATTTTGCGATAACATGGATAAGCGGTTTTTCAATTTGTCATTTAATGCACGACTGACAAAAAACACCGGAACGAGTTCATTTCTTTGACAAATTCGTGGCATAGAGATAAGTTTGATCATATGCGGGTTGATATTTGATCCAAAAATCCATGAAATTTTATTTTATTTGATCTATAAAGATCCCATGACCATAATGTAGCAATAAAAATTCTAAGTATGTTGTTGCTTCACGGTCTATAAATTTCAATCTCTTTAATGAGAGGAGAGATATGGTTGTCTAAAAAAACTTGTTTTTGCAATTACAAATTCTTTTTCTTCATTCCTTTTTGGTTTGTGGTATCGATGTGTATTTGCTTGTAGAGGTTGTGTTATTTCCTACATCTCATAGCGAGGCCCCCTCGAGTTGTAAGGTTTTCGTGCTTGTAGATAATATTTCAATTCTCTTTCTGTTTTGTTGTAGCATTTCATTAGTTTGTTTAAACAATTAGTTTTGATTTTTGAATGAATTTTTAGGATTGTTTTATTAAGATTGCTTAATCATTTTTAATTTTGAGTGAAGAAAGATCTCTTGTGCATGGACGAGCATAGGTTTACATAGATGATGAGTTTACATTTCAATTATGTATATTTGGAGAGATAACATAGATACGATAACACGAGTTTTACATTTCGATTTATATATATTTGCGGTGTAGTTTCAATTCAAGTAAGTGTGCTTTCATTTTAAAGCAAGTGTGTTTTCCAATTCAAGCAAGTGTGATTTCATTTTAAAGCGAGGTGTTTTCAATTCAAGAAAGTGTAATTTCATTTAAAATAAAAAGAAGTGTGTTTGATTTAATTTTGAGTAAGCATGAACAATTGTGTGATTCATTTCAAGAAAGAGTGTGACCTTTATTTTAAGCTAGAGAAATATAATTAATTTCATTTACTTACTATTAGAAAAACATGTGCATTTTGGTATCTCAATTTAATTTATAATTGCTTGAATAATAAAGACCTCTAGCACATACAATGCATACACTTCATCGGTATACTAACAACCCGATTGACAATTTATGTAAGTAATTTTAACATCGATTAAATTACCAAACAATAATGACCTCCCTAAAGGAGCACTTGAGTAGAAGGATGTACTTGCAAATGTTACCTTTGGTAAGTATGAAATTCACATTCCATGACTAAGACAACAAAGCACATGTAGCCTTGGAAATAGTCAACTCTAATGTTTGTGGAATTTTCTTAACAACCTCCGATGCAGGACATAAATATTTGTTATTTTTATTTACTATTTATCGAGAAGTGCTAGATCCTCTTCATCGAAGAAGGATGAGACATTCTCCAAGTTTGTGGTAGTTGAGCACTAGTTGAGAGAGACCGAAAATAGGTGAGCTCTTAGGAACCATAATGGAGGTGGTATGTTTCGAATGACTTAAAGAATTTATGTGTGAAGAGGCAGCACGAAGAGATGACCAACACCTGACCCAAATCAAAATGGGGTAGCTTAGTTAAAGAACCATAGGCTTGTTGGAGCTATGAGATGTACTACATGAGCGAGGCCTACCACGCATTTTTGTAGGAAGACATGTAACACATTAGTCTGCTTACGAACCGAGGTACTCATCGGATTTTTGGTATGATTACAGGAAATGAAGCTTTCTAAAGAGAAAAGATAGATGTGTCTCACTTCAAAAATTTTGAGCCTACTACCATGTATCCAAATATTTGAGAAAAGCTTCACCAGCTTATGTTGGGAAGTTGTTGGGTGTGTTATATTCTTTCCATGACTAGTCGCATAAGCGAAGGGTCACGAAGTGGGGGAAGTGTCCCCCTTGTCGCGAGGTTGTGAAAAGAGCGGTGGCCCCATAAAGGCTGGGCGGTGCCTAAGTTTATTTTCCCTATGTGTGAGACCCAAGGATGGATGGCGGTCCAAAAGATGAGTGAGCGGACACGATGGTTTTCATAGGTTTTGCACATGGTTTTGGGCATGATGATTTTCTGCTATGGTATTTTGTGAAATGCGGTCTGAAGACTACACTTGCTCACTGTAGTCCGGGGGTTAATGGATTGGGATTTATGAATTATTTAACATGTATATATATGTCTTGTAACATTGAGAAGAAAATATGGTAGTCCATTTTGGGATCCGAGGGAGAATACGTGTATATTTTTGTATTTCTCACCATTGTTTATTTTTTTGTTTTAAGAATTTGTTTACCGAGTAATTTTTTTACGAGGGTTAAAAACCTATAGGAGTTTTTGTAGGCTACACCAAAACATAAGAATTATTGTGTGCTTACCCTCGAGAATGAAAATTTTGTCGAGGGATGTAAAGTTTGATGAGAGAAAGAGATGTGGTGCTCTTAGAAGGGACCTTCAAATCCCACCATAAGAGGAGCTTTTATCTCCAAAGGTGGAGCCTTTGGAAAGGTGTGTAGCAACCACAAATTGAGAGTAGAGAAGGAGGGTGAAGGTGGATACATCCACTCAATTAGAACCATCCATAGAAGGAAATGAAAGAACCAAGGAAGGTGATAGATTGGTGTGGGATGCGAGAGAATGTGAGAGCTCCTTCAAATTTGTGCGAGAAAGAGGTCACTGAGAGGGCACCTTTGTCCAAATGGGTCTAACATTAGGGAAATTTTGAGGTCTAAAATGGGTCTCGTAAGAAAAATGCTAAAACCAAAGTAAACTTTATAAGAACCAATAAATTTGAAGATGATGATGTCAATAGTAGGGGATGATTCAGGAATTTTTTGTGTAAAAAAGTAAAAATATTAAAAAATAATAAAATAATAAAACTACTTTTTCAAATATCTCCCTAGGTTTTACTCAAATTGTTGAGGTAATCGTTGGTGGTAATTCATCATCCAAGGGGTACCCATATTGCATTATTTTGATGGATATGTGCATCAAAGAAAAATGAGAAATGTCAAAAATGGTGCAATAAATTGTTTCATGTATTTCTCATTTTTGGTAGCCTTAGTCCATCAAAAGTATGGAATGTGGGTACTCCTTGAATGAGGAACCAATTTTCATTGGCAGTGTTTTTGCTCGGGGTTTGAGTGAGCAAAGAGATAAGTTGAAAATATGAGTTGAAAAAATAGTTTTCCTTTTTTACCTCTAAAATTTGATGATGTAATCTAATGTTATTTTATTATTTCCACTATTATTTTATAATTTCCTTACGAGGCCAATTTTAGACCTCAAATTCCCTAATGAAAAATGCGACATCCTCTTTGGAGAAGTAGTAGAAAAGGTGTTTGGGTTCATGCAATGGTGGAAGAATATGAATCCATTGTAAAAAACCGATCAATGAGAAGTGGTCCTGGGGGCACGACGAGGTGAAGTCAATTGTGGGTTCAATGTGGATCTTAAAGGTTAAACATGCAGTAGATGAAATCATGAAAAGTATAAGCCCATATTTTTAATATGATTCTCTCAAGTTGAAGAGGTGTATATGAGAAACCTTTGCTCCTTTGTAAAGGTATTCATCCATTCGTCAATTCTTGCATTGTTGTGAAAATGGTGTAGGACATCCATCGAATGGATGTAAAAATAGGCCCCTATAATGATGTTATTGAGAGGAGAGTGTACATCGAGAAACGCAAAAGGTTTTGAGACATTTAATCAAGGAAGTATCATGTGTAGACTCAAGAGAGCATTGTCTGACTCGAAACAAGCACCTCGTACTTGGTATATTAGAATCAATAATTATCTCAACGTTTGAGCTTCAACAACATTGAAGAAATGTGAACCTCCATCATATTTTAGTATAATTTAAATTTCTTATCTTTTTTTCCACATATATTGTTGATGATTTAATAATACAGCACGTGATGAGCAATGCAATCGCTCTTACAAGGAGGACCTTGAAAGAGAATTTTAGATGAGCAACATGGGTCTCTCGCACTACATCCTCATGTTTGAAGTATGGCAAGAAGTGATGGGGGGTGGATGTGTCTCGAGAAAGTATGTTGAAGATCTTTGCCAAAGATGCTGTGGAAATTGTAAACCCATGGAGACACCTCTAACGATCGATTTGAGAGGAGGCCTTGCTTCGGTGAAGACATGGATGTTACTATTCTTGAAACGATTGGTGGGTTCACTTGTGTATCTTGTGAACACATGACTAAATATGTTCTGTGGGTCAACTTTCATTGAGCCAAGCTATGTTTTGGTACAGCAATTATATTGGAAGGCAAGCCAAACATGTTTCCCGCTACCTTAGGCACTATCCAACATGGATTGCGATTAAAAAATTACGAGGGTAGGCATGGCTTCACACGTACGAAGAATGTGAAGAGGGCCCTTTCGAGCACCGAAATAGAACATTAGGTCGAATCTTGAGTTTTGGGTCTCTAACGATTTCACAGTACAGAAGCAAATATTTTTGGTGCTCGGCTCGATACAACCATAATACATGGCTACAAGTCAAGCAACATTGTGAGGTGATCTAAATAGAAAATATGTTTGTGGGGCTGTTTGGTTAGATCATGGATCTTATTGTGATCTATTATGATATTAATAGTTTCATTAAGCTCTCTAAGAATACGACATTTCAAAATCGATCAAGCATGTAGATATGTGGTGTCATCATTTACGATATTGTGTATGAAGATAATGTTGCTACAATACATTTTGATGGAGAATAAGATATTGGCATCTTGACAAAGAATTTTCAAGAAATAACTTGAAATTCCCACCAAGTGTGAGGTACGGGTGGTTGATAATCCCTTTTTTACGTAGAGGGTATTGAAAAATGGCTTGATAAAGTCTCAATTTGACAAGTTTCGTTAGTGATTGAGAAAATTCGTTCCACATTAGCAGAACAACTTTGAAGCGATTGGTGGGGTGACATAAGCTCTTTTCAATGGGTTATCTCGATCGTCAAGTTAGAAAACTTAGAGTTGAGTTAAGCATGTGTTATTTCTAGTTGCTGTAATCAAGACGATTATTTTAAGTTATTTTCGATTAAACTAGTTCTAATTGTTGATGAAACTAGTGGAAAGTCATTGTACGGTGGAAAAACGACCTAACTATGTTATCATCCATTTAATTAATCGATACGTCCCAAAATAGTTAATTAATGCATAGAATTTAGGTTCCCCGATTTATGGTAAATTCGACAATGTAACATCGATTGTAGACTAGTCTTGAGTGTACGAGTGTTGCATGTAGTCGGATAATTAACCTTGGGAGTTGCACGATCAATTGAAGAAAATTCCTACATAATAGGGCCTAATTCCTCATGATTTGTACGAGGAAATAGGAGCTCCAAGCACGAGAAGAAATTTACTAGTGCAGGTGAGAGCTTCTCATTGAGCGAGAGATAAGGTTATTCACTTACGGTTTGAGATCGAGCGAGCTAGAAATTGGAATACATTCTCTATCCATACAGTTAATGAAAGCAAGCTTAAGCGTTTTTAACGATTGATTTTCCCTAGAAAAATATTTTCATCTGTGTTATTTCTTATTCATGTAAAGATTGTTTTTCTAAATTGTGAATTAATTTAAAAAGCACAAAAGTAGAGTAGAATTGTGTCTCTTGATTTAGATTAAATTTATTAAGTAGTTGCAATTATACTGATATTTATACACTTGGGCTATTGATTTAATATGCTACTAGTTCCCTAACTAGGTTTAATGGCCTACACAATATGCGAGAGGGTGAAATGTGGGTTTATTGAGTGAAGAAGACAATCCCCCTTACTGTGTCCATGTGGGGGCATGTTGGTGGTCGACACGCGATAGATGAACGAAATTACAAAAAAGAGAAGGAAAAGGTTGACGGAGGTAAAGAGCGTTCAACGATATGCAGAGTCACATAAAGATGAGTTGTATTGTGTGTGCATGATATGTTGGAATGCACATACAATAGTGGCAAGAGAACTTGAAGAAGGAGAACACTCAAGAGAAACATCAACACAGGTAGGAGCATATTTGAGGAGCATGGGTGAAGTAAAGGTGAGAAAATAAAAGGTGGAGACACTGTGTTCTAGAGCCCTATAGGGTTGAGCGGTGGAAAAATTTTATCTTTGGATTCTTGCTTAGCAGGAGAGATTTTGTGTGTGTTTGAATACTTGCGAGGTTTATGTGAGGAAATATTGTGTGCTCGGGATACATGTAAAAAGGTGGACACATTATGGGATATGATTGCATGAGTATTTAGCGAGTAGAGTCACCATGTTCTTTAGATTCTTGTAATAGGTGCGAACACCATGAGCTCAGGATCATAAAAATTTGATATGGTTGATTGGGTTATTGAATTCCAGCAGTCAATTAACTCGTTACACTCTCAATCCGATTAGAAGTGGTCAGCGCAAGAAAGAGTACGGTGCGGTTGGCCTATGGTTGTGTGGAGAAGTGAATTCCTTCCCTCGATTTCCGGTCTCTTAAGTTAATTAGATATTTATATCAATTTGACTATAGGTGACACTATGGATAATAAATGAAGTTGTTATGTGTTATAATGATTGCATCGGCATTGTTATGGAGGAATGTATTTATTCCTAGTTGTTTATAATGGGATAAATTTATATGGATGTTCTCATAGTTTGGGGACTTTGTATCCCTATGGTTATTGATATGTTCTTGAGTTATGAGTTGATTACATGGCCTTGTATGAATTCTTGATGTGCTCGGTTAAACTATAAATGTGTGTAATTCCATTGTTTCACATGGTCACAAATGTTGACTAATTAAGACTATTGATAGTTCTTATACGTAATCTATGTTCAACAATGGATTTGATAGTATTGTGTGAGATCTATGGTGTGGTTGCATACAAGTTCATGGAGTAGTGTTAGACTTAGCTATTGTATTATGGTCATGTTTTGTTTGAAAAGGTTAGCATTGGAATGGAGGTTTTATTCTTATTGTGATAATAGTCATGAGCATTGTAGTACAAGAAAGGTTTCACAAAGCCATTGAAGTCATAGGTTCTGTTCTAGTTGTTGCGGAAGAAACATTGTTGTATTCCAAGATGAATGAGGTGTATTGAACTTGTAATATAGTCAAAGTCTGGAGATAGATAAATGTTTGTCCCCCCGAGAGGGGAACGAAGTATGTATGGGGAGAGACGAATGTGTCTCCATGGGACGAGAAACTACGCAGCCCAGGAGACAAATATATATATATACGTTATGGAAGTAGACGTATGTACTCGTGGGATAGGAAACCAAGACACTTGGAAACAAAAATATATATGTCTTTGGAAACGAGAGAAATGCATGTCTGAGAATGAAGATGTAGAATGTAGAATGTCGGGAAAACTACACTTAGGCCCAAAGATTGATTATAATGTAGAGTTATTGATTTACACGGGAATGTAGAATGTCGAGAAAACTACACTTGAGCCCAAAAATTGATTATAATGTAGAGTTGTTCGTTTGCACAAGGGGTGCAACCCTCATGAGACCCCCTATCTTAGGCTAAGGTGAGACCCCATCTTGAGCCTAAGGTGGTCGGTGCCACATAGCAAGCATTGTTAATTTTCCAATGTTCTATATTGTAACAATCCCAACTTTAACAATTTCTTCTTTAAATAATAATATTTTCCAATTTGTTTTCAATTAAACAATAACAATGAACAATTATAAATGAACTTGATAAACAATTTTCACAATAGAAAATAACCAAAAACAATAGAGACCACCAAAATAGACTAAGAAGAAAAAACCCAAAAAAAAAAAAAAAACTAACTAATTCTTCCTTCTATTAAATGTTTTATCAAATATTAAATAGAAATACCTGGTAGGGTCCCCTTCTCTTGCGATAGACTAAACCTTCTGTAAAGGGGCAATTATTGATGGAGGGCGACGCTTGTACGTGTGTGGTAGTAGTAGAATATCGAAGAATTCAAGCAGACTTATTATTGGAATATAATTTGTTGGTTCTCAACGCGCTCTACATTTACTGTTTCCGCGTTTCAATTTCATCAACTGGAGATCTGACATCAACACGGGAATCCGGATTTCGGTCGCATTTTTAGGGGCGAAGTTTTGGGAATAATCTGCGTACACACAAATTAATTAAAATTTTCAAGAGCCAAAATGATTGGAAGCCTGCAATTCTAGAAAGAAAATCAGAAATATTATATCAATATACTGATCCTTTCCAGTTGCAGACAGTGACCCACTCGGTGTACGAGCTTCTGACAAGTAGCTTTCACAAATTCAAAAATCGAAAAAGAGAAGTACTGAGCCGTAAAATCGTTGATTCGTTATTCCACTTAATCAGCACTAGCGAAGTTTTTTTTGGTTCTGTCACTAGTTTTTCTACGTAGCTTAAAGTCGTCGGTCTACGTATATTTTTTGGATGAAGTTACAGCAACAGTGATTATAATTTTTGTATTTAAGCTCGCAGGCTCTCTCCTTTTGGTATGAAGTAGAGTTTGGAAATTAGTCCCATAGTGATGAGCGATGTAGCCTAGATGGGTTAATATAGTATCGGCCCAATGTTGCCTCTGTTGGCGTGCTATTTTCAGCCCTCAATGTCCCTTGGGCGTTGTGAGGGGTTGATGATCATTACTAGAGAAGTTAAGGTCTGCATCACCGGTTTTCTTGTAATGGTCATCAGCTCTACAACACTCAATCGAAAATTCAATGATTGAATTCTAATGGCATATTATTTGAAAATTGGATTCCGTTCTTTCGAAAACTTCCATGATTTTTATTTGCGAAAATTGGTTCCGTTCTTTCGAAAACCCATGATTTTTAGTTTGTTGTTATGAGGTATGCAATGTCACAATTTTGTTATTTCTTTAGGCATGGAATGTCAATGGCATACCTGGTGCTAAAAATAAGTATTTATATGAAAACATTATAATCCTCCTGACACAGTTCTTTGTTGTGTGTTCTAATTCTCTAATTCCAATGGTTAAATTCTTACTGATTACTCAACATTTTCCTGCAGATTCATGAGGATAGCAGTTATCAACTTTGTCATACTGCACGCCAATTCTATGTAATCGAAATCGAAATTAGAGGAGGATCAAGAATATCATTTACGCAGAGAAAGATGAAGCTGTGAAACTCGAGTCCGAAAGCCAAAATACATTTGGTAGTAGAAGCATAGATCCATAGAAGCACTGGGGTTATTAGATTCGCACTCAAGAATCTAGAGTGGTCCGGTGTTTTACTACGAAAATGATGTTGTGAAATATCAACTCAGAAGATATTTCGATTACTGAGTTATGGGTTTTGCTTAAGTGCTCTGTACTTTTGAACATTGTTTTTTGACGGGCAAAATAAGAAAAGAGGTTTGGCGATTCACTTTTCCAAAAGTACTCATGCTTCACTGTTTTCTGTACCATACTCTTAAACTGTGATTCTTAGTTTATAACTCAAAACACCGGGAAAAACAAAAATGCCAAATGGATATCAGTAAAATAAAATTAACATTTCATAATTGTTAGCTTCACTTGGATTTTCTGTACGAAGTGTACCATATAAATAGATCTTAACCCAAATATATATATATATATATATATATATATATATATATATATAATTACATTAATTAAAGTTGAGTATTAAATTAAAAAAGGTAAGGTTCTTTCCAAATATGTTAGTTTATTAATTACCGTTGATTATTAAAAACAAATTTCTATTTCAAAACAGAGAAGTCCCTATTTTTGATTTTTTTGATTTTTTGATGAAAAAAAGAGTGAACCTTTCATAGATCCAGATAAATGTGACGTGATAGTATACCTATAAATAAATTGATTTTAGGTAAACATCAAAATGATGTATTAGAGATAAATGTAATCCCATATTATATTTGTTTATATTTGTAAACAAATACATAAATATAATGTGATATTATATTTAAAAATAAAATGTTTAGGTAAACATCAAAACTATGTATATGAATCAATTGACTATTTTAAAACTTAATTTATGAATAGCTATTTTTGA
>CM076581.1:550059634-550333452 GCA_034641835.2 Pinus albicaulis | reverse complement strand
CTGAAAGTGTTAGACTCCGTCTTGTCTAGTCCTCTGTCAGAGTCAAATGCATACGGGTAGCTGTCAAAGTCTCAGTTCAATATGCAAGCCAAAATGCCATCAGCTTTCACCCACCGCAATTTAGATGTTTGCAGAGCTTGTTCTTAGAATGTTTCAATAACACTCGCGGGCTAGAGGAAGGTTCAGTAAGTCTTCATTTCAGGAACGTCATCAATGTGAAATTGATTCTTCTTCAAAACCATGTTTTGAAGAAGAAATCATTAAATGTGTTTTTTTTAGAATATGTAATTTGTCAAAATGTTCCAAAGATCTACAGTTCTTCAAATGGCAGCAGTTTCATCAGCGCCTATCTCTGCATTAAAATCGAAACAAAAATTGGCATTTACATAAAGGGCTTACAGATGCATGACAGTGGCATGTATACATCTGGGTACTTAAAACTGTGGGCACAAGGAAAGATTTACATGAACCAACCACAAGCATGCTACGCAGCTTGCACTTGCAGGCAATACAGCAAGAGACCAAGACATTTGCATTACAACAATCTTATACCATTGCCATGGTCTGAAACAACTAGAAACATGCCATGTACCTGCCAATGGGGAATAATCAACAAGCAAGGCCTCTTTTAATCCTTCTTTTTCTTGATGATTCATTGGTGAACAGGATGCAATCAGTTTGGTAGAGTAAGAGCAGTCATTGGCTTTGAAGGCAGCACTATTGATTAATCAGTTACTGGTCAAGAAGCACTTTACACAGGGGAAGCATTGACAGAGTCTACACCTATAGGAGGTCCGAGCTAAAAAATGCTGGCCAAATAAAGGCCTGAGAATGGGACTAAGAGATCTTTCAAGAATTTCATCTATCTTGCAGTTGGATGGACATATGCAAGGGACATTTAACCCGTTGTGATTATTCTAACTGTAATTCCAATATAGCCTCAAGACTCTTATGTCAGTAACTCCAAGTAACACTCTCAATTTGTGGACAATATGAATCCTGATTAGAGCGTAGCCGTGAATTAATTTTCTAATTTGATAACATGACATTATCTAGATGTCGGCAAATTTCTATAGTTGCTGGGTGGGAGTCACTGGAAATTCCCTCTTTCTCTACTTTACTCGAGGCTGGGAGCTTCAACTTTCCACTGCATATCCAGTGTTGAGACTTGGATTCGACGATGGGACTACTTGAGTGCGTGGTCATGATGTTCGAGTCTCTAGATGGGACTAAAACTTTTGAAGATGATAAAAATTGGCAACTATGGTTAAATGATTCAAATAGCACATATTGTCTACAAGGTGCTCTTTCAACGGTGTTTACATATGACATATACTCAACAGCAGTTCCACTGATAATAACAAATAGTGTCATCACCAAGTACATTTATTCATTTTTCTGGGGTTTTCAGCAAATCAACACTCTGGCTGGCAATCAAGTCCCAAGTCTTTTTGTGTGGTGTTGTTTTCAATAGGAATTATTGGACTGGGCCTATTGCTCTTTGCTCTGCTTATTGGAAATATGCAAAATTTTCTCCAATCTCTTGGCCGCAGGAGATTAGAAATGCAGTTGAGACAGCGTGATGTGGAACTGTGGATGGATCATCGTCGATTGCCAGTATCTGTGCGAAGGTGAGTGAGGCAATCTGAACGGTTCAAGTGGGCAGCAAATCGGGGCGATAATGAAGAACAGTTGCTGGAGGAATTACCTGAGGACTTACGTATCACACACATAACTCAAAATTCGATAATATATTTATCTTGACATTTACGAGTGGACAGTGCTTGGAGCAAGTCAAAATCGTGCTTTGCAGAAGTGTTGACAGAATCTGGAGGTCGTGAGACCCACTTAGGCGCATGCGACCCACTTGGCTCAAATGCGACCCACTAAAACATGCGACCTATAGAGCAACAAAGACCTGCACTTCCATGTGTGCGCCCGCCTTCCTCCAAAACGACTTCAACGAATTGCAAACAAATTTGATCATTGTGGCAAAGAGATTCTTATTATGCTGTGGTGATTTTGATGTGGAAAGAATAGTGACAACGTGCAAATGGTGCTAAAAAAACTTATTCATTTTGGAGCTCCAAGATCTATATCACTGATGGCAAGCCATACTTGGGAACTGATGGATTGGTTCACATACTATCCAACTTCCGCGTAAACATTTACAAGAAATGGGAGTTCGCATAATGTTTGGTACTCGAATGGATGACCTGCTGATGAGGCAAACACAGGTTGTTGGAGTTCAGGTTTCTGACGCAGGAGGTGACTCAAGAACCAATCTGCGAAAGATTATATCTGATGCAGTCGTTCTTGCTGTTGGTCATTCTGCTCGTGATGTATATGAATGTGCTTCTTGGGCAACCTAATGTTCTTTTAATTCCAAAAGACTCGCTTATTATAAATTTGCCGATGAAGTCTCAGAGGGAAATGGAAACAGTTGTTTTCTAGCAAATGGTCCATTCGCACGTATAGTTGATGGCCGCATTGTTTATATGTTTTTCTCGCTCGTGTTATGATGTAGTTTTCCGTGAATTAAAGGTATAAGTATATGTATGATGTGGTGATAAGCACATGGAAAATGTAATGTGGCAGTCGATTGCAATCTGGCATTCGATCCATTTTTAGAATGTATGCGGTGGATTTGATCCATATTTCAGCGTTAAATATATCAAGATCTTTTCTAATTTTGGGAAAGTGGCCAACGCATTTCCAGAAACATTTGGGAGCAGTGCAAAGTGGCATTCAAAGATTCGATTGCCTATTTCTGTCCTTTGTTGGTCTACGCTCCATTCTATGTCTTTGAAATGGCCAGCAGAGATTTTCAAACAGTTAATGATCTGCGCTCCAGAGATTTTCAAATGGTAAAATATAACGTGGCAATCAAAGTCAGAAGTCAAAAAGCAGATAACTATCCCAGCAAGGAAATCGAATTGGTGGTCTATTTTGGGTCTTCAAGCTGCAGCTCAGAAAGTCTAGCTACAGGTTCTATCAAGTCATTGGTCATCAACAAACAAATATAACGCTATTTCTTTTAGAGCAGAGTCTTCCTATTTTCATGATTATTGATGTAACTGCCCCTTATTTTCATCGATTAGTTAGCACTTCTCATAGTTTATTTAATGTATTGTAAGAACATTTGAGGAGTTGGGAGCGTTGGTGTAGGAGAGAGAACAGAGCTTCATTGTATAGATTTTGACAGAGATTTTAATTAAAAATGCAGCTCTGACCCCTGAGATTCCTGTGGTATGAGATTTAACATTTGTGTCTTCTTTTGTTTCATATGTAGCATGTTATGTGTTTATGTCATTTCATGATCGTTTCCATTTGAACAAATGAAGTGTTAAGGTAGAATTCATAATTTATATGCTCTGTCTTTAAGTTTGTTCAAATTTAGTGTTTTCTTCTGTTTGACAAGGATTCATCTTCTATGCCCTTGTCAACTCCTCAGCAGTCCAGCCATTCCATTTAATCTCAATTTGATGTTAAACTTCATGCTTACCTTGCCTCAGGAGATAATCT
This sequence comes from Pinus albicaulis, assembly GCA_034641835.2. Classification (NCBI taxonomy): domain Eukaryota; kingdom Viridiplantae; phylum Streptophyta; class Pinopsida; order Pinales; family Pinaceae; genus Pinus; species Pinus albicaulis. The sequence continues at coordinate 550,329,927 of CM076581.1, read as the reverse complement.
GTGTTTTTCATTTGATCTCTGCTCTTGCTGTCTTTGCCCCACACAGCCCATAAAACCCCATTTATTAAAAAAAAAAAAACCCTTTTCTATCAGTTTACTAGCCTAAGATCAGTTATGCTTTTGGTCATCTTAGCCCTTCTGAAAACCTTTTGCTGAGATAGACCCAGAGAGAGCCCTCTCCTGTCCTCGTAGGGCTAGCTACAAGGCTAAGGTTGGTTTGATGTGGCCTCGAGGTTTGCCTTCTTGACTGTGGCGGAAGTAGATCGCTAACATGGTAAGCCATCTTGGGGAAGATCTTTCCCCGATGAGATAACAAGGATACCCAGATGCGGTAGTGATGGTGGATAAACGATCGGACACATATGAAGGTGAAACATTCCTGGCGACTCGACGATCCGGAGATTCCGGTGCTCGGCCAAGTCTACTCATGAAATGGTAGGGTATGTGGCTTCTGCACTTTGTGAGCGTAAAAGAGGTTAGAGATCGATTCGCAGATTTTGAAATTAATGAAAGATTTTTAATGTTTTGCTTCAATGTTTGAAATCTCCAAAGTTTCCTCTTGGCTAAAACTAGTGTACGTAACGAGTTAGTTGTTGAAAAGAGTTGAGAAGGAGATTAAGTGTTTAAATGATGAATCCGAGTCATACGATTTCCGAGACCCCAAGAATTTCTTGGAAACTCCTCCTCCTTCAAAACGAAATATGAGACTTGCCTACGGATGTTTGCATTGAGTGTGCGGTGGAGGTATGTATTGCGAGTTGGGGCAGCAAGGCGGGTCTGGCTTTTAAGTCTATTGCGGCATACATGGAAATGTTTTCGGTTTCAGCGATAGATCAAGGCTGTCTTATACGCCCGGATTCTTCCGTGCATGTAGGGCTGCAATTGCATACGGTCTGGTGGAAGCATTCTCAGCGGCGCCATTTTCGGGTTGCCAGATAGTTAATACGGCATTTCGGTATTACTTTGATCTATTGTTTGTACGACAAGGAGGGCGGATTTTGTAAATAGTAATAAAGCGACCAAGGGCAGCATTGTTTCATCGCAGGTTTTGAGTTTGAAGTTTGCCGTCGATTTTTCCAAATCATTTCGATCAGTTTTCGGTTAATAAGTTAATCATGATTCCATAGCCCCGATGGATGGAGACGCTGTCTTGCTCTCCCAAAGCTGCGGTTCTTGGCACCTCAGAAGCGTATTCCTCATCCCATTGGAGCCAATGTTAGACTCGGGTCTTGTCTAGTCCCTCTGTCGAGTCAAATGCGGACGGGTAGTACATCGAAGTCTCGGTTCAATATGCGGGCAAATGCCATCAACTTTCCCCACGCAATTTAGATGTTTGCGAGAGCTTGTTCTTAGAATGTTTCAATAGCACTACCCAAGCTAGAGGAAGATTCGGTAGGTGTTTATTTCGGGAACGTCATCAATGTGAAATTGATTCTTCTTCAAAACCTTTTGTTTTGAAGATGAAATCATTAATGTGTTTTTTTTAGAATATGTAATTTGTCAAAATGTTTCAAAGATGCGTTCTTCAAATGACGTGATTTCATCGACGCCTATCTCTGCATTCAACGAAACAAAAATTGGCATTTACATAAGGAGCTTACGAGATGCATGACAGTGGCATGTATACATGTGGGTGCTTAAAAGCGTAGGCCTGAGAAGGAATTTACATGAACCAACCACAAGCATGCTCTGTGACTTACTTGCGAGCAATACGGCCAAGACACCAAGACATTTGCATTCACCGCTTAATTTTATACCATTGCCATGGTACGAAACAACTAGAAACATGCCATGTACATGCCAATGGGGAATAATCCAGCAATAAAGGCCTCTTTAAATCCTTCTTTTCCTTGATGATTCATTGGTGAACGGGATGCGATCGGTTGGTGATAAGAGCGATCGTGGCTTGAAGCGAGGCACTATTGATTAATCGATTCTTGCAATTAGAAGCACTTTACACGGAGGAAGCGTTGACGAGTCTACACCTATAGGAGAATCTAAGGAGCTAAAAAATTCGACGGCTTAAAGGCACGAGAATGAGACTAAGAGACCTTTCGAAATTTCATCTATCTTACGGTTTCATATTGTGGATGGACATATGCAAGGGACATTTAACCCGTTGTGATTATTCTTGTAATTCCAATATAGCCTCAAGACTCTTGTGAGTAGCTCCAAGTAACACTCTCGATCTTGTGGACAATATGACTCCATTTTAGAGCGGGCTGTGAATTTGTTGACTTATTTGATAACATGACATTATCTAGATGTCGGCAAATTTCTATAGTTCTTTGGGTGGGAGTCAACTGGAAATTCCCTCTTTCTCTACTTTACTCGTGGGAGCTTCAACTTTCCATTGCATATCAGTGTTGAGACTTGGATTCGACGATGGGACTACTTGAGTGCGTGGTCATGATGTTCGAGTCTCTAGATGGGACTAAAACTTTTGAAGATGATAAAAATTGGCAACTATGGTTAAATGATTCAAATAGCACGGATTGTCTACAAGGTGCTCTTTTAACGGTGTTTACATATGACATATACTCAACGATTCCACGCGATAATAACAAATAGTGTCATCACAGTACATTTATTCATTGTTCTGGGGTTTTCGGCAAGTATTTTCTGGTGACGATCAAGTCCCAAGTCTTTTTGTGTGGGTGTTGTTTTCAATAGGAATTATTTAATTTGGGCCTATTGCTCTTTGCTGTGATATGCAAAATTTTCTCCAATCTCTTGGCGCGGGAGATTAGAAATGCGATTCAGGCAGTGATGATGTGGAGCGCATGGATGGATCATCGTCGATTTCCGGTATACGTGCGAGCGAGTGAAGAACTGTCCCAAGGCAGTTCAAGTAGGCGGCAAATCGGGGCGATAATGGCTTGATTCTTTGGAGGAATTACTGAGGACTTACGTATCACACACATAACTCAAATTTGATAATATATTTATCTTGACATTTTACGAGTGGACGAGTGCTTGGAGCAAGTCAAAATCGTGCTTTGCGAAGTGTTGACAGAATGCGGAGGTCGTGAGACCCATAGGCGCATGCGACCCACTTGGCCAGGTACGACCGCAGACGCATGCGACCTATAGAGCAACGGCACCGAATTTCATGTGTGCGCCCGGTCTTCCTCAGCAACCAACGAATTGCAAACAAATTTTGATCATTGTGCGATAGATTCTTATTATGCTTGTGGTGATTTTGATGTGGAAAGAATAGTGACAACGTACGAATAGTGTAAAAAAACTTATTCATTTTGGAGCTCCGGCATCTATATTGATTGATGGCAAACCATACTTGAGAGCGATGGATTGGTTCACATACTACTCAACTTCCGAAACATTTACAAGAAATGGGAGTTCGGATAATGTTTGGTACTCGAAGGATGACTGTGGTGAGGCAAACACGAGGTTGTTGGAGTTTGACGCGAGAGGTGACTCGGGAACCAATCGCCGAAAGATTATATCGATGCGATCGTTCTTGTATTGGTCGATACACTCGTGATGTATATGAAAAGCTTCTTGGGCGAATGTTCTTTTAATTCCAAAGACTACGCTTATTATAAATTTCTTGATGAAGTTCGGAGTGGAAATGGAAACTTGATGTTTTGAGAAAATAGTCCATTCGCATCCCGGATAGTTGATGGCCGCATTGATTGTTTATATAAGCGCGTCGTTTTATGATAGAAGCTTCTTGGTCGAATTAAAAGGTATAAGTATATATATGATGTGGTGATAAGCACATGGAAAATGTAATGTGGCGGTCGTTCAATCCGGCATTCGATCCCATCTTTAGAATAGCATGCGGTGGATTTGATCCATATTTCGGCGTTAAATATCGAAGATCTTTTCTAATTTTGGGAAAGTGGCCAACGCATTTCCGAAACATTTGGGAGAAGCGATTAGAAGTGGCATTCAAAGATTCGATTGCCTATTTACGTCCTTTGTTAGTCTACGCTCCGAGTTTATGTCTTTGAAATGACCGACGAGAGATTTTCAGAAACGAGTTAATGATGCGCTCCGGAGAGATTTTCAAATGGTAAATATAACGTGGCAATCAAAGTCGAAGTCAAAAGCGATAACTATCTGACAAGGAAATCGAATTGGTGGTCTATTTTGGGTCTTCAAGTGCCGGCTCGGAAAGTCTAGCTACGGGTTCTATCAAGTCATTGGTCATCGACAAACAAATATAACACTATTTCTTTTAGAGCGGAAGTCTTCCTATTTTCATGATTATTGATGTCTTGCCCCTTATTTTCTTCGATTAGTTAGCACTTCCTGTAGTTTATTTAATGTATTGTAAGAACATTTGAGGAGAGTTTTGAGCGTTGGTGTAGGAGAGAACGAGCTTCATTGTATATATTTTGACGAGAGATTTTAATTAAAAATGCGGCTACATTTTTTGAAGTTCTTGTGGTATGAGATTTAACATTTGTGTCTTCTTTTGTTTCATGTGGCTTTGTTATGTGTTTATGTCATTTCATGATCGTTTCCATTTGAACAAATGAAGTGTTAAGGTAGAATTCATAATTTATATGCTCTGTCTTTAAGTTTGTTCAAATTTGGTGTTTTCTTCGTTTGACGAGGATTCATCTTCTATGCCCATGTCGGCTCCTCTAACGATTCGGCCATTCCATTTAATCTCGATTTGATGTTAAACTTCATGCTTACCTTGCCTCGGGGAGATAATGTTGTGTTTTTCATTTGATCTACGCTCTTCTTTGTCTTTGCCCCACCACGGCCAGAAAACCTCATTTATTACCCTTTTCTATCGGTTTACTAGCCTAAGATCAGTTATGCTTTTGGTCATCTCGATAACCAAAGAAAACCTTTTGCTGAGATAGACCGGAGGAAACCCTCTCCTATCCTCGTAGAAGACTAGCTACGGAGCTAAGGACAGTTTGATGTGGCCTCGAGTTTTGCCTTCTTCGGCCACAATGGCGAAATCGATCGCTAACATAGTGGCGACCACTCTTTGAGAAGATCTTTCCCCGGTAAAGGATAACAAAGTTGCATATCTGATCTTGATGGTGGACGGCGATGAGACACATGAAGGTGAAACATTCACCGGCGACTCCGGCTTGATCAGGAGATTCCGGTGCTGTTGATCTACTCATGCAATGGTAGGGTATGTAGCGAACCACCGCACTTTGTGAAGGTTTGTAAAGAGGTTAGAGATCGGTGCTTGATTTTTTGAAATTAATGAAGAATTTTTAATGTTTTGCTTGATATTTGAAATCTCAAGTTTCCTCTTGAAAGCTAAAACTAGTGTATGTGAGTTAGTGGTTGAAAGAGTTGAGAAGGAGATTCGATCTTTAAATGATATGATCTAGTCATACGATTTCGAGACTAAAAAGTTCTTGGAAACTCTTCCTTTCCTTCAAAACAGAAATAACGAGACTTGCCTACGGATGTTTGCATTGACGGTGTGCGGTACAAAGGTATGTATTGCGAGTTAGGCCAATGGCCCGAGTACAGCTTTTCGATCCTGTTACGGCATACATGGAAATGTTTTTCGGTTTCCTTTTGATAGATCAAGGTTTGTCTTATACATAGCCGGATTCTTTACGTGCATGTGGGGCTACGTAATTGCATACGTGATGCGGTGGAAGCATTCTCAAGCGGCGCCATTTTCATGTTTGCTTGAATGGTTAATCTCGGCATTTCGGTATTACACGATCGGTATTTGTACGGCAAAGTAAGTGATTTTGTAAGTAAATAAGCGATAAGGGCGGCATTGTTTCATCGCGATTTTAGTTTGAAGTTTTGCGAGTCGAATTTTTCAAATCATTTCGGTCGGTTTTCGGTTAATAAGTTAATCATGATTCCATAGCCCCGAATGGATGGAGGCACGCCTCTTGCTCTCCCAAGCTGCGGTTCTTGGCACCTCCGAAGCGGCGGCGTCATCCCCATTGGAGCCAATGTTAGACTCGGAAGTCTTGTCTAGTCCTCTGTCGAGTCAAATGCGGACGGAGTAGTTGTCAAAGTCTCGATTCAATATGCGAGGCCAAAATGCCATCGACTTTCCCCACGCAATTTAGATGTTTGCGAGCTTGTTCTTAGAATGTTTCAATAACACTCGTGAAGCTAGAGGAAGATTCGAGTAGGTGTTTATTTCGGAACGTCATCAATGTAAAGTGATTCTTCTTGAAGCCATTTTGAAGATGAAATCATTAAATGTGTTTTAGAATATGTAATTTGTGAAAATGTTTCAAAGATGCGATTCTTCAAATGGCGGCCCGGTTTCATCGAGCGCCTATCTGCTAGCATTCAACGAAACAAAAATTGGCATTTACATAAAGGGCTTCTGAGATGCATGGCCAGGTTGCATGTATACATGTGGGTGCTTAAAAGCGCTGGGCACGAGGAAAGATTTACATGAACCAACCACGAAGCATGCTATGCGGCTTGCACTTGCGAGCAATACGGCAAGAGACCAAGACATTTGCATTACGGCAATTTTATACCATTGCCATGGTACGAAACAACTAGAAACATGCCATGTACCTGCCAATGGGGAATAATCAACAAAGCGAAGGCCTCTTTAAATCTTCTTTTCCTTGATGATTCATTGGTGAACGGGATGCAATCGAGTTTGGTAGGTAAGAGCGGTCATTGGCTTAGAAGGCGACACTATTGATTAATCGATTCTTGTTCAAGCACTTTACACGGAGACGTTGACGAGTCTACACCTATAGGAGGAATCAGAGCTAAAAAATGCTGGCCAACTAAAGGCCGAGAATGAGGCCCAGAGACCTTTGAGGAATTTCATCTATCTTGCGGTTCATATTGTGGATGGACATATACGAGGACATTTAACCCGTTGTGATTATTCTAAGCTTGTAATTCCAATATAGCCTCAAGACTCTTATGACAGTAACTCCAAGTAACACTCTCGATCTTGTGGACAATATGGCTCATTTAGAGCGAGAAGCTGACGAATTTGTTGACTTATTTGATAACATGACATTATCTAGATGTCGGCAAATTTCTATAGTTCTTTGGGTGGGAGTCAACGGAAATTCCCTCTTTCTCTACTTTACTCGAAGTGGGAGCTTCAACTTTCCATGCATATCCGGTGTTGAGACTTGGATTGACGATGGGACTACTTGAGTGCGTGGTCATGATGTTCGAGTCTGCAGATGGGACTTAAAACTTTTTGAAGATGATAAATTGGCAACTATGGTTAAATGATTCAAATATGATTGTCTACAAGGTGCTCTTTTAACGGTGTTTACATATATGACATATACTCAACGGCGGTTCCGCGATATTACAAATAGTGTCATCACCGTACATTTATTCATTGTTACGGGGTTTTCGACGAAATCGGCACTCACGGCTCGCGATCAAGTCCCAAGTCTTTTTGTGTGGTGTTGTTTTCAATAGGAATTATTGGAGTGGGCCTATTGCTCTTTGCTCTTGCTTATTGGAAATATGCAAAATTTTCTCCAATCTCTTGGCGCGGGGAATTAGAAATGCGGTTAAGACGGCGTGATGTGGAGCTGTGGATGGATCATCGTCGATTTCCGATGTCTGTGCGAAGGCGAGTGAAAGGGCAATACGGCCCAGAGGTTCAAGTGGGCACCAAATCAGAGCGATAATGAAGAGCTTGATTCTTTGGAGGAATGCTGAGGACTTACGTATCACACATTAACTCAAATTCGATAATATATTTATCTTGACATTTACGAGTGGACAGTGCTTGGAGCAAGTCAAAATCGTGCTTTGCAGAAGTGTTGACAGAATCTAGAGGTCGTGAGACCCACTTAGGCGCATGCGACCCACTTGGCTCAAATGCGACCCACTTGAACGCATGCGACCCACAGAGCAACAGCACCCAGAATTTCATGTGGGCATCAGCCTTTCCTCCAAAACGACTTCAACGAATTGCAAACAAGTTACACAAATTTGCGTAGATTCTTATTAAACATGTGGTGATTTTGATGTGGAAAGAATAGTGACAACGTGCAAATGGTGCTAAAAAACTTATTCATTTTGGAGCTCCGTGATCTATATTGACGATAAAGCCACACTTGGGAACCGATGGATTGGTTCACATACTCACTAACTTCCGTAAACATTTACAAGAAATGGGAGTTCGTATAATGTTTGGTACTCGAAAGGATGACCTGCTGGTGAGGCAAACACAGGTTGTTGGAGTTTGACGCAGGAGGTGACTCAAGAACCAATCTGCGAAAGATTATATCTGATGCAGTCGTTCTTGCTGTTGGTCATTCTGCTCGTGATGTATATGAAAATCTTCTTGGGCAGAATGTTCTTTTAATTCCAAAAGACTCTGCTTATTATAAATTTGCTGATGAAGTTCAGAGTGGAAATGGAAACAGTGTTTTCAGGAAAATGGTCCATTCGCATCAGATAGTTGATGGCCGCATTGAGTTGTTTATATAAGCCGTCGTTTTATGATAGAAACTTCTTCAGGTGAATTAAAGGTATAAGTATATGTATGATGTGGTGATAAGCACGTGGAAAATGTAATGTGGCAGTCGATTGCAATCCGACATTCGATCCATCTTTAGAATGTATGCGCTGGATTTGATCCATATTTCAGCGTTAAATATATCAAGATCTTTTCTAATTTTGGGAAAGTGGCCAACGCATTTCCAGAAACATTTGGGAGCAGTGCAAAGTGGCATTCAAAGATTCGATTGCCTATTTTTGTCCTTTGTTAGTCTACGCTCCAGTTTATGTCTTTGAAATGGCCAGCAGAGATTTTCAAATGGTAAAATATAACGTGGCAATCAAAGTTAGAAGTCAAAAAGCAGATAACTATCCCAGCAAGGAAATCGAATTGGTGGTCTATTTTGGGTTTTCAAGCTGCAGCTCAGAAAGTCTAGCTACAGGTTCTATCAAGTCATTGGTCATCAACAAACAAATATAACGCTATTTCTTTTTAGAGCAGAGTCTTCCTATTTTCATGATTATTGATGTAACTGTCCCTTATTTTCATCGATTAGTTAGCACTTCTCATAGTTTATTTAATGTATTGTAAGAACATTTGGGGAGGAGAGATTTCTGAGCGCTGGTGTAGGAGAGAGAACAGAGCTTCATTGTATAGATTTTGACAGAGATTTTAATTAAAAATGCAGCTCTGACCCCTGAGATTCCCGTGGTATGAGATTTAACATTTGTGTCTTCTTTTGTTTCATATGTAGCCTGTTATATGTTTATGTCATTTCATGATCGTTTCCATTTGAACAAATGAAGTGTTAAGGTAGAATTCATAATTTATATGCTCTGCCTTTAAGTTTGTTCAAATTTAGTGTTTTCTTTTGTTTGACAAGGATTCATCTTCTATGCCCTTATCAACTCTTCAGCAGTCCAGCCATTCCATTTAATCTCAATTTGATGTTAAACTTCATGCTTACCTTGCCTCAGGAGATAATCTGTGTTTTTCATTTGATCTCTGCTCTTGCTGTCTTTGCCCCACAATGTCCACAATGTTCTAAAACCTCTTTTATTAAAAACCCTTTTCTATCAAGCCATTTAACCTAAGATCATTATGCTTTTGGTCATCTCAAATTTTCCGAAGACCTTTTGCCAAGATAGACCCGGAGAGAGCCCTCTCCTGTCCTCGTAGGGCTAGCTACGAGGCTGAGCGTGGTTTGATGTAGCCTTGAGTTTTACCTTATTTCAGCCTAAGGTAGATTTGAGTGCTAACATAGTGGCGACCATACTGGGGAGTTTTCCCCGGTAAAGGATAACAAAGTTCAGATCTGATTGCTGATGGTGGACAGCAGTCAGACACATGAAGGCTGAAACATTCACCTGGCGACTCCAGCTCGATCCAGAGATTCCAGTGCTCGCTGATCCACTCATGCAATGGTAGGGTATGTGGAAAACCCTGCGCTGTGTGAAGCTGTAAAAGAAGTATGAAATCAATTAGCAGATTTTGAAATTAATGAAGAATTTTTCAGTGTCTTGCTTCAATGTTTGAAATCCCTGAAGTTTCCTCTTGAAGCTAAAATTGGTGTCTGTGAGTTAGTTGTTGAGAGAATTGAGAAGGAGATTCAGAGTTTAAATGATCAAATCCAATCATATGATTTCCGAGATCCCAAAAAGTTCTTGGAAACTCTTCCTCCTTCAAAACGAGAAACAATAGAGCTGCCTACAGATGTTTGCATTGACAGTGTGTAGTTGGAGGTATGTATTGCAGAGTTGGGGCAGAAAACGGAGTCTGGCTTTTGCAATCCTATTGCGATGTACATGGAAATGTTTTTCAGTTTGACTGACAAATCAAACTGTCTTTTACATGATCAGATTCATTACGTGCATGTGGGGCTGCCAGCAATTACATCTGTGTCCTGGTGGAAACACTCTCAAGCAGCGTCCTGGTCACAGTTACTTGAATGGTTGATCTGGCATTTCAAGATACCTCGATCTATTGTTTGTACAAGAAAGTAGGGCAGATTTTTGTAAATAAATGTTGCCTGGCAAGATTGTTTCTACATCGCAAGCTTTTAGTTTGAATTTTTCCAAGTCAATTTTTCAAATCATTTCAGTCAGTTTTCAGTTAATAAGTTAATCATGATTCCATAGCCCAATGGATGGAGGCACTGTCTGCTCTCCCAAAGCTCTGCGGTTCTTGGCACCTCCAAGAAGCGGCAGCTGCCATCCCCATTGGAGCCAATGTTCGACTCCGTCTTGTCTAGTCCTCTGTCAGAGTCAAATGCAGACGGGTAGCTGTCAAAGTCTCAGTTCAATATGCAGGCCAAAATGCCATCAGCTTTCCCCACCACAATTTAGATGTTTGCAGAGCTTGTTCTTAGAATGTTTCAATAACACTCGCAAGCTAGACGAAGATTCAGTAGGTGTTTATTTCAGGAACGTCATCAATGTGAAATTGATTCTTCTTCAAAACCCTGTTTTGAAGAAGAAATCATTAAATGTGTTTTTTTTTTTAGAATATGTAATTTGTTAAAATGTTCCAAAGATCTACAGTTCTTCAAATGGCAGTAGTTTCATCAGCGCCTATCTCTGCATTCAAACGAAACAAAAAATTGGCATTTACATAAAGGGCTTACAGATGCATGACAGTGGCATGTATACATGTGGGTGCTTAAAACTGTGGGCACAAGGAAAGATTTACATGAACCAACCACAAGCATGCTACGCAGCTTGCACTTGCAGGCAATACAGCAAGAGACCAAGACATTTGCATTACAGCAATTTTATACCATTGCCATGGTCTGAAACAACTAGAAACATGCCATGTACCTGCCAATGGGGAATAATCAACAAGCAAGGCCTCTTTAAATCCTTCTTTTCCTTGATGATTCATTGGTGAACAGGATGCAATCAGTTTGGTAGAGTAAGAGCAGTCATTGGCTTCGAAGGCAGCACTATTGATTAATCAGTTACTGGTCAAGAAGCACTTTACACAGGGGAAGCGTTGACAGAGTCTACACCTATAGGAGGTCCAAGCTAAAAAATGTTGGCCAAACTAAAGGCCTGAGAATGGGACTAAGAGACCTTTCAAGAATTTCATCTATCTTGCAGTTTCATATTGTGGATGGACATATGCAAGGGACATTTAACCCGTTGTGATTATTCTAACTGTAATTCCAATATAGCCTCAAGACTCTTATGTCAGTAACTCCAAGTAACACTCTCAATTTGTGGACAATATGACTCCATTTTAGAGCAGAACTGTGAATTTGTTGACTTATTTGATAACATGACATTATCTAGATGTCGGCAAATTTCTATAGTTGCTGGGTGGGAGTCACTGGAAATTCCCTCTTTCTCTACTTTACTCGAGGCTGGGAGCTTCAACTTTCCACTGCATATCCAGTGTTGAGACTTGGATTCGACGATGGGACTAAAAATTTTGAAGATGATAAAAATTGGCAACTATGGTTAAATGATTCAAATAGCACAGATTGTCTACAAGGTGCTCTTTCAACGGTGTTTACATATGACATATACTCAACAGCAGTTCCACTGATAATAACAAATAGTGTCATCACCAAGTACATTTATTCATTGTTCTGGGGTTTTCAGCAAATCAGCACTCTGGATGGCAATCAAGTCCCAAGTCTTTTTGTGTGGTGTTGTTTTCAATAGGAATTATTGGACTGGGCCTATTTCTCTTTGCTCTGCTTATTGGAAATATGCAAAATTTCCTCCAACCTCTTGGCCGCAGGAGATTAGAAATGCAGTTGAGACAGCGTGATGTGGAACTGTGGATGGATCATCGTCGATTGCCAGTATCTGTGCGAAGGCGAGTGAGGCAATCTGAACGGTTCAAGTGGGCAGCAAATCGGGGCGATAATGAAGAACAGTTGCTGGAGGAATTACCTGAGGACTTACGTATCACACACATAACTCAAATTCGATAATATATTTATCTTGACATTTACGAGTGGACAGTGCTTGGAGCAAGTCAAAATCGTGCTTTGCAGAAGTGTTGACAGAATCTAGAGGTCGTGAGACCCACTTAGGCGCATGCGACCCACTTGGCTCAAATGCGACCCACTTGAACGCATGCGACCCACAGAGCAACAGCACCCAGAATTTCATTTGTGCGCCCAGTCTTCATCCAAAACGACTTCAACGAATTGCAAACAAGTTTTGATCATTGTGCAGTAGATTCTTATTATGCTTGTGGTGATTTTGATGTGGAAAGAATAGTGACAACGTGCAAATGGTGCTAAAAACACTTATTCATTTTGGAGCTCCAGCATCTATATTGATTGATGGCAAGCCACACTTGGGAACTGATGGATTGGTTCACATACTACTCAACTTCCGGAAACATTTACAAGAAATGGGAGTTCAGATAATGTTTGGTACTCGAAAGGATGACCTGTTGGTGAGGCAAACACAGGTTGTTGGAGTTTGACGCAGGAGGTGACTCAAGAACCAATCTGCGAAAGATTATATCTGATGCAGTCGTTCTTGCTGTTGGTCATTCTGCTCGTGATGTATATGAAAAGCTTCTTGGGCAGAATGTTCTTTTAATTCCAAAAGACTCTGCTTATTATAAATTTGCTGATGAAATTCAGAGTGGAAATGGAAACAGTGTTTTCAGGAAAATGGTCCATTCGCATCAGATAGTTGATGGCTGCATTGAGTTGTTTATATAAGCCGTCGTTTTATGATAGAAGCTTCTTCAGGTGAATTAAAGGTATAAGTATATGTATGATGTGGTGATAAGCACATGGAAAATGTAATGTGGCAGTCGATTGCAATCCGGCATTCGATCCATCTTTAGAATGTATGCGGTGGATTTGATCCATATTTCAGCGTTAAATATATCGAGATCTTTTCTAATTTTGGGAAAGTGGCCAACGCATTTCCAGAAACATTTGGGAGCAGTGCAAAGTGGCATTCAAAGATTCGATTGCCTATTTATGTCCTTTGTTAGTCTACGCTCCAGTTTATGTCTTTGAAATGGCCAACAGATATTTTCAAACAGTTAATGATCTGCGCTCCAGAGATTTTCAAATGGTAAAATATAACGTGGCAATCAAAGTCAGAAGTCAAAAAGCAGATAACTATCCCAGCAAGGAAATCGAATTGGTGGTCTATTTTGGGTCTTCAAGCTGCAGCTCAAAAAGTCTAGCTACAGGTTCTATCAAGTCATTGGTCATCAACAAACAAATATAACGCTATTCCTTTTAGAGCAGAGTCTTCCTATTTTCATGATTATTGATGTAACTGCCCCTTATTTTCATCGATTAGTTAGCACTTCTCATAGTTTATTTAATGTATTATAAGAACATTAGAGGCAGTGAGAAGGAGAATTCTGAGAGCTGGTGTAGGAGAGAGAACAGAGCTTCATTGTATAGATTTTGACAGAGATTTTAATTAAAAATGCAACTCTGACCCCTGAGATTCCTGTGGTATGAGATTTAACATTTGTGTCTTCTTTTGTTTCATATGTAGCCTGTTATGTGTTTATGTCATTTCATGATCGTTTCCATTTGAACAAATGAAGTGTTAAGGTAGAATTCATAATTTATATGCTCTCGTCTACTTATGGGAGAGATTTTATTGTTTTCGCTTCTGCTTGACAAGGATTCATCTTCTATGCCTTGTCACCTCGCAGTCTGCCCATTCCATTTAATCTCAATTTGATGTTAAACTTCATGCTTACCTTGCCTCAGAGATAATCAGGCTTTTCATTCGATCTCTCGCTCTTGGTCGTCTTTGCCCCACACAACGTAAAACCTCATTTATTAAAACCCTTTTCTTTCCCGCTTACTAGCCTAAGATCAGTTATGCTTTTGGTCATCTCAAATTTTCCCCCGAAAATTCATTGAGATAGACCCCGAGAGTCTCTCCCCGGCCCCGTAGGGCTAGCTACGAGGCTAAGGTTGGTTTGATACGGTGGCTCTCGAGTTTTGCCTTCTTCACTGTAAGAACGACGCTAACGTAATAGATTGTTTTGAACCATACCACATTTGCGTGAACCATGGCTAGACTCCATTGATTGAGTATATACACTTTTCCTTCGAACTCCTAGAAAATGAAATTTATTAAAAAATAATTTATCTCACTAAATTGATAAAAAATAAATTCCATATGTATACATGTATGTACATGGGGACAAAATTATATATTCAATAAAAAATCAATTCCACACATATACATGTGTGCATGGGGATAAGATTATATATTCAAATGCCATTTAAGAACATGGACATTTAATATAAATACCCTGAACATCCCCCGATCCATGATCCCCCTCTCTCGTAGAGGCATGGGACTCTATTGATGTTCGCCTCGAAGAATCACATGCCAAATGATCATCCTCCATGATATATATATGGATATCTACAGTCGATATCTACAGTTACATAGATACACATAATGTTTAAAGCCTCAAAGAATCATGTGGGAAATGATCATCCATGATATATATGGATCTATATACAAATAAATAGATACATAATGTTTAAAAAGTTACCTCGTGCATTTATAATTATTTTTAAAATTACTATTTAAAAAAAAAATCAAAAGAATTCAAAAAAATGATGCAATTTACACAAATGTTCAGCACAAACACAAATTATGTAAAACACAAAAAATTCAAAGCAAAAATTGATGTCTAAAACTTAATTTAAACACAAAATTGTTGAAGTTCTGCACATTTTAAATTTAAATACAAAATTTTCTAAAACATGAAGTTCACCAAGTTGTGTTTTGCTTACATAGTGGGTGCACATTTTGAAAATTCAATGCTGAAAATTTTATAAAGCATGAAGTTCACCAAGTTTTGCTTACAAGGTGGGAGCACACTTGGTATATAATTGAAAAAAACACATGGTCATTAAAAATGACACATTTATAAGTGAAAAAAATAGACATACCAAAGATATGTTACAATTTCCAACAACAAATTTTGAAGGAGAGCATCTCAACATAATTCATTTTTGAGAGATGAATCATCAATAAATTTTGAAGGAGAGAATCTCAACACTAATTCATCTTCGAGAGATGAATATTGAATTGGCATTGCCCCATACAATACTAATTCATCTTGAACAGATGAATCTTAAATTGGCATTGCCCAATACAATACATCAACAGACATCTTGTTAACATTTGCACAATGTCTTATAATAAATTATTGAAATTGTCTAACAATATTGTTTAATTTTCCATGCAGTTGTTTTAGCCTCTCCTTTTTAACTTGGTACACGTCTTTCATCTGGCTGTACACAAGTTTAGAATTGGTGAAAACTACAATTCCATTTGATCCATACGCCCTACTTGTCTGCAAGCCTTCTATCAATTCAATATAATATGCTTCATTGTTTGTTGTTCTTTCAAGTATATTCATTTTCCTTTGGAGGACTTTGTTAGTCACAAAATTTCATAGCACATATGTAATCACTGCTTTTCTTGGACTGAGATAACAAGAAACATCTATGCATAATTTCCATTTTTCAAACCATGTTTAATGGTTTTTTTTATCCCTAAAAAAAAAAAACCAATTCAATAAAATATATTAAATGAAAATTTATTGAAAATTCATTAAATTTTATGGGAGAATGACGTGAACATGGTTTCCAAAAAAACTTGGACCAAAATAAATATTAAATAAACATTTATTTCAAATTCCTTAAAGTTTATGGGAGAAATGACACATACATGGTTTCCAAAAACACTAGAAAATGCTTTAAATTTTATGGGAGAAATGACATGTACATGGCTTCCAAAAACACTAGCAAATGCCTTAAAGTTTATGGGAGAAATTACATGTACATTGTTAAATTTTATGGAAGAAATGAAATGTACATGGTTTCCAAAAACACTACCAAATGCC
This sequence comes from Pinus albicaulis, assembly GCA_034641835.2. NCBI lineage: Eukaryota > Viridiplantae > Streptophyta > Pinopsida > Pinales > Pinaceae > Pinus > Pinus albicaulis. Next base: position 550,313,630 of record CM076581.1, on the reverse strand, counting down.
TTAAAGTTTATGGGAGAAATGACATGTACATGGTTAAGTTAATGGAAGAAATAAAATGTACATGGTTTCCAAAAAAACTTGGACCATCCCTACATTTAGCTATAAGTTTTATAAAGGTGACATTCATGTCATTTTGAAAGCATCCTTTCATTTAGCTATAATTTTTATAAAGGTGATAGACATGTGATTTTGAAAGAATCCTTGTTGTTAAAAAGGACAGGGGCTAAATGAGTAATAACACATCCTAGCCATTATGGTTAGTTAGGTGATAGTGGACCCCTATGTGGTGATAAACACATTTAGCTAAAATTTTTATAAAGGTGATAGAAATGTGAATTTGAAAGCATCCTTGTTGTATTTTCTAATTGCTAGGTTTCTGAGAAATGACATGTACATCGTTTCCAAACATACTAGAAAATGCCTTAAAGTTTATGGAAAAACTGACATGTACATGGTTTCCAAAAAAACTAAGACCGTCCTTGCATTTAGCTAAAAGTTTTATAATTTACTTCCAATGAAAATGAGTAACACCACATCCTAGCCATCACAGTTGGTTAGATGATAGCGGACCCCTATAAGGTGATAGAAACATTTAGCTAAAAGTTTTATAAAGGTGATAGACATGTGATTTTGAAATCATCCTTTTCGTATTTTCTAATTGATGGGTTTCTGAGAAATGACATGTATATGGTTTCCAAAAACACTAGAAAATGCCTTAAACTTTATGGGAGACAAGAAAAATGCCACTGGTTTATCTCCACTTTATGGGAGACAAGAAAAATTTCACTGGTTTGTCCACTTTCTCTCATAGTTCTTTCTAAGGGTTACATGGATCATTTGAGTTTTCATGAGCTTGAAACTCTTTATTACTTACCCCGAGTCCAATGCATTGGATGTTTACTGATTGTGGGATTCTCATGTTGTTTTTATTTTCTATTAGTGTTGATGGCCTTGGTTCTACTTCCCATTATTACCATTTTCCAGCTACGTGAAATTTAGATTCACCCTAATCCAATTAAAGGAGATGTATTATCTTTTGTAACACTTTGCAAAATGGTTGTATTCATATATGATAATATTCATTACATTAAAAAGGAAATTATTTGTAGTTTATATTCTATATACAAGTCCAATTGTCAAAGTCAAGTCCAATAGAATTTGGAAGTCCATTTGTCGTTCAACTTCTATGCGAGTAGAAGTGCAAGCATAAAAACCTTCTTCTATTTCATTTTCATCTAAAGTTTATATTTAATCCAATTATTTTGTTGGAGAGAGAGGAATAACATGTAAGGTACTGCAAATCTGAAAGAAAAATTCCACATAAAACATGATTCCTAAATAATTTTGGATCTGTGCTTTCAACAAAACAGAGGCAGATCATAAATATAGAGGTATATTAGAGGCATCAATCTCTTCATTAGAGACATGGTTAAGGTAATAAATTTGGATCTGTGCTTTCAGCAATACAGAGGTAGATCATAAATACAAAAAATTGATCAGAGGAAGAAAGCTCTTCATTAGAGCCTTGGTTAAGGATGGGTCTTCAATTGTGTAAATTTAGGCATTGTAAACAGAAGAATGGTCTAGACGATGTGACAATAAAAATTCCACTGTTTGATGGTAAAAAAGTTAAAAAATGGTAGGTGAATTATTTATGCAGAGTAACAAAAGTTGATTCTCGGTTTTAAACATGTAATTTAACAGTTTAACATAACAATTAAAACAAATTTACAATTTAACAATTAAAGAAAAATGAGAAATCATGTACTGCCATAAAGATCATACAATAATCTTATACTGCCATAAATATCATACAATAATTTTGAATTTTTCTATGTCATATGTTATGTTATTTAGATACCTAGGACCTATGCAAAATGCGAACCTATAGATCTAAGTTAAATGTTTTTTTTTCTTTCCTATCTTCCTTTGTGATGTTCTCTTTATCTCCCATTTCTTTCTAATGGATATATTGATCATTTAAGTTTTCTTAACCTTGAAACTCTTTATTTACTTACATCGAGTCCAATGTATTGGATGTTTAATGATTGTGGGATTCTCATGTTGTTTTATGTTCTATTAGTTTTGATAGCCTTGGTTCTACTTCCCATTATTACCATTTTCCAGCTACGTGAAATTTAGATTCACTCTAATCCAATTAAAGGAGATGTATCATCTTTTGGAACACTTTCAAAATGGTTGTATTCATAGATGAGAACATTCATTACATTAAAAAGGAAATTATTTGTAGTTTATATTTGAGATACGAGTCCATTTTCAAAGTCAAGTCTAATAGAATTTGGAAGTCCAATTGTAGTTCAACTTATATGTGGGTAGAACTGCAAGCATAAGAACCTTATTCTATCTCGTTTTCCTCTAAATTTTATATTTAATCCAATTTTTTGTTGGAGAGATAGGAATAACCAGTATGGTACTGCAAATCTGAAAGAAAAATTCCACATCAAACCCAATTTCCAAATAAATTTGGATTCGTGCTTTCAGCAAAACAGAAGAAGGTCATAAATACGAAGGCAGATCAGAGGCAAAAAGCACTTCATGAGAGACTTGGTTAAGGATATAAATTTGTATATATGCTTTCAGCAAAACAAATGCAGATAAGAGGTAGATCATAAATACAAACGCGATTTCAAAATAAATTTGGATTCGTGATTTCAACAAAATAGAGGCAGATCATAAATATAAAGGCAGATTAGAGGCAAAAAGAACTTCATTAGAGACTTGGTTAAGGATATAAATTTGTATATGTGCTTTCAAAGAAACAGATGCGTATAAGAGGCGTACTCTATAAATACAAAGGCAGATCGCAGGAAGCAAGCTCTTGGGGCAATTCAGGATGGGCCTTGATTATGTAAATTTAGCTATTAGCTCTATATGTTTCCAATATTTTACATAAATTTTGTTTTCACAAACATCATTGGATTATGTGTTGTTTATGCCAACATGACACAAACAAGAATATTTTATTTTATCTAATGCAAACACATTTGTGGACAACTTTGTTTTAGTTGAATGCAATTTTCGAGTCCCTTTTATTGTTTCAATGTCATTTCTAATCGATCTATCTACATCTTCGACCCCAATATGCCAAAAAAACCCATATGGAAAATTCAAAGAAGAATGTAAATATGATATCAAAATACCATCAAAGATAATCATTGTGATAAATGTACGCTGTTTAAAATTGGATATCCAATAAAAATTAAATTGAATGTACCTTCGCACTTCCCTTGATTGGTTAGTCTCATGGCTTAGTGCAACGATGCACCATTGAACAACTTCTTTAGCATCCACAAGTCGGTTTGCAGAGGGGTCCATTTGATATATTTGAAGTGCTCGTTTTATGCATGCCCCTGCACTGTCATGTTCTCCTTTTCCATTACCAGTCTGAAAAAAATTCCAATAATGTTTAATGCAGGTTTTCATGAGAAAACAACACAACCAAAAGAATGATCGTGAAAATTTGAATTGACCTACGCATCCATCTGACCATATCCAATGTTCATTGAATTTTATTCTATGACTTTTCAAGGAATCACAAATCTTTCCAAAATAGTGTTGTACAAAATATTTATCATGTGTGCGATCGTCACTGATATAAAACATATATTCTTTAATAACATGTTGATTTACATTAGTGCTTTATATATGATCAATTTTTTGTTCAACATGTCTATATAGAATATGGACGAGTATGGAGACTTGGTCAGAATGATAGTATTCACTCTAAATTTCTTTTTTTGGAACAAATGTGTAGTTTTCTGCAAAATAAATTGCTGAAAAAATGGTCCCTGGTGGAAAAAATTCACGGGAATTTTTGAATTGCATGTCCTACCATCGAGCTCTTGGGAATGCTTGGTGTATTTATAAATTTCTGATCAAACTTTCTCAAAAAATCTATCACAAAATTTTCTTCCTCTTCTAATTCAATTATTTTAGCACTATTTGAACCTTGAATCGATGTATGGATATATTCATGTCTCTTCCATTTCACTTTCATGTTGGAAAATGATTGATCATTTATATCAGTATGATATTTGTTTTGAAATTTAGTCAAATTTCCACAATCATCACATTTTTTACCACCAACACATTTATTTTCGTAAAATAATTCATCTCTTTCTCTTCCACATAGAATTTGAGATATGAAATCACAGATAGTGGAAGGAGGAGATGAATCTTTCCAAAATTTTCTACCAAAATTAAGGAATGTGTCATAATATAACTGAAATTCCAAATGATAAAGACAACAATAAGTGTCGCATACGGTGATAGGCTTTACATACCATAGGTATTAGTATGAATTCTTCGTCGAAGCGTACGAAAAAGAACCACTTTAGCTACGCAGAACTAATAGCCCTAACAACAATAATGGCTGCAAAACATCTTGAGATCTGCAATTAGTAGTTAAAGTGCTGCAACAAACAGATCTATAAATGGAAAGATATTAAGCAGTGAAGTAAAGAGTTTGCTCCATGCATCCAACAGACAAGACAAGAACACGATTTTTGAATGAATTTTTATATTACAGGGCACCTGGGAGGAAACAAGAAGGTGTATCCATATCTCCTCAATGGGATGGGTTCTTTGTAGTCCTCAGCACTTCAGATCTAAGCTTTCTCTCTCTTGTAGATGTAGAAAACCCAATGTAGAAGATAGAGCTCAATGGGAGCAAAATGGTGGGAATGAGACCAAGTGTATAGATCCAGAGTGATCTAGTAGGCAACAAAAGGTGAAGAATGATGGGGAGAACCCTCCTATTTATAACAAAATATTGGGTCATTCTAGATCTTGGTGCATGATTAAAATAATGTTAACCAAATCTAGATCCACCTCTATGGAATATTTTATTATTATTTGTTGGAGGGAAAGGGTGTTTGACTTGGGTCGAATCCCTTGATTAGTGAAAAATAAATAAATAAATGATTTATTTATCTTTTTAAGGAAGTGGTTGGGATATAATCAAATAAATAATGATTTATTTGATTAATGGTGGTTGATTTGGTCATATTTAACAGGGAATATTATTTAAATAATTATTCCTAGAAAATAATAAGATAACTATGGGTTTATCTCATTAATTTCTTTGTTTTTGGGTTAAACATGACTGGGAATAATAATTAAATTATGGTTTAATTAATTATTCCTTTTGGGGTTTCCTAATAAACATAGTGAAAGTAGTTTTACTTGGGGTAAAACTGGTCTTACATGGTGTACTTGGGTCCATCTAATGATGAAAAGGTTAGATGACCAAAAAATGTTGTAACAATGGCTTTTGTTGCCTGAAAACGCGATTGAGACATCAATTTCATGATTCTCTTCTTTGCACTTGCTGAACAACTCTATCTGAGTGGTGTCCAAGAAATTTTTTGCATGTGTTTCATACTGATTTCGTGTTATTCTTCTTCGCATCACATCCCTTGCATTTGGCGAAACACGTGAATTTTTCTTCCAATATTCATATATTGTTTTTTTAACATTTTATCCAAGTCTATATTTGTATGGTTGCATACAAATAGCCCTCCAACAAGCGAGTTCGTCATTTACATATATTTGCAACTGAAATTTCCGATGTTTCTGCAAAGTTTTTCATGAGTTTCCTAATGCTTGTGCCATAGATTTTACCAAGCGATTCTCTTTAGTACTTGATGAAACCACTGCCATATGTATTGCTCTACGTGCAATTGAAACATTTTTCTGTCTAGATCTTCTAATTGAATTTATAGCACTATTTATATTTTGTATCACATTTTCCTTCATTTTTTTATTTTTGTTGATTTTTGAATACCCAATAAAGTCGTAGCTTCTTTTAATTTCCTCAATGATAGGAGACCGTTCAACAATTGGGCTTGAACTGCCACATTTTCCTTTATGAATTACGTATAAAAAATGCGATTAACACGATATCGTATAATATGGTCAGCTCTTTTATCTCCATATGTGTGAGTGTAAACATTTTCTAACATCTCATCATCGACATTGATTTCATCTGTATATATTCGAATTAATAGTACATAATAAATTTACATGTTCAATAAATAACTAAATTAATAAATATGTATAATTCAATAATACGTGCATGTGTTCAACATATATATATATATATATATATATATATACACCTCCTTATTCAATTTCTTCACTTGAATTTCTTTCAACATTTTCACCATCTTCAATCATTGGTTCAATATCTCTTTCACTTTCTCTTTCAAAATTTTGTATCTCATCATCAATGTTTTGAGGAATATCTCTCTCTATTTACATTGAAAAATAGTTTTCAAATTATTTCATCAAATAAAATTAAGATTCACATTTTACACTAGGAAAATTTTAAATATCAAATTCATAATATTTTCATTTACATACCTGCTTCAACTTCTAGTTGAGGTTGATTTTCCCTTTCAATATTTCAGAGGACCTGTGTCGACAAAACACAACTTCAAAAATCGTTGGAAATAAGTTGTAATGTTAAAGTTAAAGTGTAAATGCGGTGAACTGCGATCAACGGTGATTGGTTGGGAGTCTTGTGGGACTGTTGATAAGAAATTCCGCATATATGCATTGTTTTGGGTTTATGTGTGTTGGTTTAAGTTAGCGTTGTTGGTCGCTTCGCATATGTATGTTTGTAAAACTTTAAAGAGTGAAATCTGCTGCGAATATTAAATTGTATGGACCCATAAACAATATAGTTCTGTGTGTATTTTGAGAATTGTGCAGTTAGTCTGCATCATCAATCTTGATTTCGAATAGGAAATTAGTATGGTGTGAAATGATAGAACAAAACCGGAGTTTGTATTTAATAGGGAAATTAAATTATTTTTCATTTCTCAAGTTTTTGGATTTAGCAGTGTGAATGTCAATAATGTTTTGCAGGACATATGAAAATGACTTTCGAGATCCCATTCAAAAGGGTTTTTGCATGCCTGGTGCAAAATACTTTCCAACTCCTTCTTGAAAAGGTTTTAGTTTTCGTCACAAGTTAAATGTTGGTACCACTTTCAAGTTTTTTTACTCCAAAATCAAATGCAATGTCAAAATAAGATTGTGAATCTATCAAAATATTCTCACATCTCATATTATTTCAATTTTCAAATAAGATTGTGAATATATCAAAATATTCTCACATGTCATATTATTCCATTTATCATAATCCTTCTTCCACATGTCTTAATTTCAAAATATAAAAATACTAAATCGAACAACATCTTGGAAGGAAATATTCCAAGAGGAACATGTTTCCAATGAAAAAATAAATTTTATGAACCACATTCATAAGAACTCGGATCAGGATGATTGTGGTTAACAATTGGAAGCTTTTTTTAAGGATTTTTATTTAGATACAAAATGTAAATAAGTCAAGCATAAAATTAGAGATCTGAGGAGAATCATGTCCATCACCCTCCAAATTGACCACATTTTTCTTAGAATTCATGGCCATTTGTATTCTACACCTAAAAAACATCTATAATGAAGCCAAAATATTAATATTCACAATACAATCAAATTTCTTTTCAAAATTAAATTTCTTATGCAGGTGTAGATATTTTGCTAGAAATAAATATTTGTCCAATGAATAACAACAGTGACTTGTAAAATGTTTCATTCTCAATCAAAACAATAAATGATATTTGAAAGCCTAATTTGAACCTTCACAATAGATAATTTTTTCTGTTTAGAGATAAATTGAAGAAATCAAATAAAAAAATATTTGACCTATGTAAAATTATATAGATACTGTAATGTGTCAAATGAACAAGGATATCAAAAAAAGGACCATACATATAACATTCAAATCTCTGCAACAAATAAAAGTCTAAATAAGTGTTGCAATTCAGGATCTTGAGTTTGATGCAATCGCTATAGTCTAGGCTACATACCTTTGAACACAATACATCCCTCTTCTCAATATAAAAAGAATTATTTCCTTACTCCATCCCTTTCACAACGTCAATCAAAGCAGTTTACATGCTATTTATAATTTAAAATATTTCATTGTAAAATATAGGTTACTTTATCCCCTTCTATAGACATAATCAATAACATCTTTCTATATGGTCCTACATATGGAGAATCAAAGAGTACCAGGCCCATAAATATTGTTCTATACTGACAAATATCACCTTGTATTGGAAGACAACTAGAAGAGTGAGCAAGAATGTTCGCAATTAGCTTGAGATAACAAGAGAATGGAAAAATAATAACCTAATAAAGTATACATGTATCGTTGTGCTTCTACATACTACAGACAACTTGTGCTCTAGGACTTTCAAGAAGTGTAGATATCATAAATATGAACATAGGAACATGTTTTATAGAAGACAACCCCATTGCTAGAACAAAACTTAGATTTATTAATTTAGGAGATTCTAAGGACAAGTTACCAAACTCAACACATCTCTTGCATATAAAATTTGCAGAACATGCATTTGAAATTATTAGAAAAAACACTAATCATCTGTTAACAACCCATTCTAGTCCAAAAATGTAAATTGATAGAATGACATGTAGTCAATTTTATTTATAGAACAATGTTGGCCTATAAAAGTTGCATATACGAGGACAGAGGCTTTGTGTTGCTTGGAATAATTTCCCTTATGACAACAAAAAAAAATACATTTGTATTTTGAGATATTTTTTAGCAATTCATGTTGTTAGTGATACTGTGACAGAACACCAAATTATGTTTAGGTTGGTGGGAAAGCCTGAAAGGACCCGAGTTCACCTAAAAATGGTTTTATTCAATATCTAGGGACTAAAATTATTGATTAACCAACTTAGAGAACCAAGAAATGAAACACATGAGGGTTACAATCTGTGCATGCTTTGGTATTGAATGCTATCTAGAATTTATTCATTTCCCAGTAGTTGCTTGCTTGCCACTTCCACTACCATCGTAGATGTCGACACTTGTAGGCAGGAGATGTTGCATATCGATGGAATTTAGGTCATACTCCACCTCTTGATTCTAATATGTTACTCTTTATGAAGTTCTAACCATATAGAAAAGAGAAAAGGTCCTTTCAAATCATGTGATTTAGTTAGTGGAGCTAAGACTCTCAAATTATGTGATTTATTTTGTCAGCTTGAAATTTAATGCCCAAATGATTACATTATGACTTCTATCTCCCTAAAATTATGTGAGATTTGGCTGCAAGATCAATTTGCATTGTTGCCTGAGATGGAGGATAGTGTAAATGTTTTCGTAGAAGAGTTAATTTTTGCAAAGGACATGTACCGAAAAACATTCACTTGTCTCCATTGTCTAGACTCTATACTTCTGATACTGCCAAACCTCTCACTTATAGAGTTGTTATTTTTAACATACTTTCAAATGGAAAAAAACCAATTTCAAGAACTAAATTTCGAAATAAGAACTTTTTCTGTCGGGAGAAAAATCTGCAGTAGAAAAAAGTAGTTTCAGTTAAATCAGCAGGTTAAAAAGGAAAACTTTTAATTCAAATGTAACCATATTAGCAAGAGAACCATTCAAACTTTGAAGTCCCATACCCAAATCCTGAAGAGATGAACCTATTTGGTGTGTTGTGACACTATGTGGTATTATCCAACAAATCCATGAAAAAAATCTCAAAATTGTGAACAGGTTCCTTGGGCAATACATAGTAATCAAAAATGATTATCATAAAGATGGTAAATAATTGCATCATATAAAGTCCATGCTTTTGTTCCTTTTGAAAGCTTTTCTCATTATGTAAATATATAAAATTGCATAAAAATTTTATTTCTATTTTTTATGTTACTCTTTCCTAATGTTTCCTTTTTCCTTTATAATATATGATGCAATGGCAAGGTATAATTTATAAAAAATATTAATTAGACTTTAAAAAAATTAATTTTTTCTAACACTCAAAATGATAAATATTAAACTTTAACCCATAAAATATGTGGTTGTAGAAATATGTAAAGATAACTAAATATGAAATGAGCATATATTTCATAATTTTTATATATTTTATTCTAATATATCAAATTTGAAACCTAAATTATTATTTCCACACTCCCACATAAAAAATAGAGATGAAATATATCTCATAACTATAAGGATTCTAAGCTTTTCAATGAGGGGATTATAGCCCGGTCATGAAGGACTAGGGACTCTGCAGGCCCTAGTTGCCCCCATCCCCCTCTAGTGGCTGGCTATGATAGGTTGCAAGAATTGGTGAAAGAGATTAAAGACCTGCAAAATCTTCCGTTGGGTTAGAATGATGCACGGTTAGGGCACTAATTCAAGGTTGTGTCTAATTTTTTTTATATTCATATTGGGTGGATTTATGTGTCGTGAGGACTTTAATTAGTTCTATTTTATTTGTGTACGTTATTGCAGCGTACATTTGGGCATTATCATTTGTGGGTAGTATTACTGACATGGATGAGTTTTAACCGTATTTATAATTTTAATAAAGTTAGCTTATAGCTAGTGTTTAATTAATGAACTTTGAAATGTATGAATCAATTTGCACATTTGAACAAGGGTTATAAATGCTATATATGGTTAATTCATTTTGTAAAATATATCTTTGTAGGCTTATGTGACCATCAACCATGTTCAAATATATACATATGTTATGATAAAATTCTACTCTATGGCTCAACTATTTTGCCAGGTTTTTCATCAATGTTATACCATGAGAAAGCTCATCCAAGTTTAAATTAAGAAGGTATAAATTAGCTACCTCAAAATGGGTGCCTGGAAGTTGCACTTTATTTGATAAACTTCCAAGAATAATGGTAACAAAATTCAGTCAGTATGTGGAAGCTAAGCCCAGTTGTATATTGGGTCATCTTCATTATGTGATTATGTAGCCATTAAAGCATAATAAGAAATCTTTCACACTACAAAATTATTTACAAAATTCACCTTCGCATGTAAGATGAACGAACTTTAACGGCTTCCAATGCTTTCCATAACATCAATTATATGACTAGTGAATGCAATGAATATATTAATATGCTAAGATCCCATATCTACAGACGATCTAGAGGAAAATCCAAGTTGACGCCAACACCTATATTTATGCACGACAATACCTTTGTGCCTTGTAGGGAGGATACAACATCTATGTGGAGGCATCATAATGTTGACTAAAACATTTTTTTTGGGAAAGCATGTTTGGAAAGTTACAAAACTCTATTACTCATTTTAAGGATGATACCCATGATAAAATATAATCTTCAAGTATTAAAGTCAATACAACAAAATACTCACTAAAATCTCAATAGTGTTGTGTGAAAATGTAATGAATGAAGAGGATATCATTAGGGGATCTTGGACTAGGCCACTCCAATTCTTAAGATGAACTTACTTTTTATGTCTCTTCTTGATTATCATGAATTTCAATCCTTGGCCACCTTACATAACGAAACCCTTGAAATAGTAGCTTGTTCTTGTAACTTAGTTAAAAAACATTGAAATATTCTTGCACTTTATGCGTGTGTATGATATCACAATATTGATTGTACAATTCCTAAATCTATGCACATTTTGCTTTAGATTTAATATAGTTAAATTATATTAGAACAATAAAGAAATAAACATTTCAACATTTTGTCATAATGGGTAGTCATAGTGAGTGTCTTAAGAGATTTAATCAAAGCTTAATTGTAAAAGCACTTCAAGTGAGCATCTACTTATATTTTTTTGTCAAGAATTAATATTATTTTATAAGAATAATTTTAAAAAAATCATAAACAAATTGAGAATAATAAATTAATTGGTGTTTGTTACTTTCCAATTATTTATAACTTCAATGTAATGTTAAAATTTGTATCATTAATTTTATAAATATGTTTTCTTCAAATTTATTACGCAAATTATTATTACCAAATTTATATATTTATATTATGGTAGTTATCAATTTAGTTTAATTACTTAAATTTCTCAATTATGATTGCATAATAAAACCAAAACAAATTAACTAATTAAACTTCAAAGAAATAAACGTAAGTTAAGTTATGATTGCATAATAAGATCAAAAGAAAGTTAATCAATTAAATTTTAAATAAATAAAATTTAAATATTTTTTAAAATAAAGAAATTGTGTATTGTAAAGTTAAACTTATACATTGGTATTTAAGGTTTTAGTCAAGCTTGATATTTTTTAAAATAAAGAAATTGTGTATTGTAAAGTTAAACTTATACATTGGTATTTAAGGTTTTAGTCAAGCTTGATATATTTAAAAATAAAGAAATTTTGTATTGTAAAGTTAAAATTATACATTGGTATTTAAGGTTTTAGTCCAGCTTGATTAATTGAAATTCAACGCATTATCAATTGCCTTGCTGGATGCTAATTATATCAATACTACATTTATCTCTTCCACAGTGTCGTATACATTCAAAAAGAATTCCTAAAGTTGAATATACACAAATCAAAGACTTGAATGTATTTTTAAAATAATTATTAGCGATAATTATTTGTTATAGTTAATTTTTTTTAAATATTTCTAAGATTATTTCGAATTTCATTTATTCAAAATTTAACAAAAATTTAATAGAATCAAGAGTTTGAATTATGAACTCTCTATCTTTCAAATACTTCAAAATTTAATCTATATACAATCAAAAACCATTTTAAATATTAAAATTTAATAAAAAAAATTGTCACCAAATACTGAAAACACTCTGCAACTTATAATATAATAATTAAACAACGCCGCATCGAAAATGGGAGATCATGGTTGAAAATGCAATTTTTGATGAGACCTCCTTTCAAAATTAGAGTGGGTTCGACGCGCAAGGGGCCGATTTATCATTTAGGTTATGGTCCACATCGTACATCCGCCCTACAAACCCTCGTTGGAATTTTAAAAATATAGGACTTTATCGGGCCCCACATTAACTTCGAACGCTTCCAATGTCATCCAGGCCTTACTACGTAAGGAAAACAGCCCATCAATTATCCTCAAATAAATATTAATAATTGGAATTCATTTATTCCGTTTTTTGTACAGAGACAGATGTGGTTGTCAATGTGACAGTTATGACGCTTGATTACTTTCATCTGTGGCAATCCTTTTGCCCAACAGTTTCCAATTACGGACAACGTTGGTCCCCATTCAATTTGAATACGAATATAATTGCCTAGTGACGTTGCTGCATTTTGATAAGACCAAAATATGCAGCGCCTTCGCCTTTCCCCATGAGCTGCAAGTGATTTTCCTGCTCAACAACACTCTCCTTTTCAATAACTGCTATACAGAACTGACGCCCCCTAGTCGATGAGCTACAGTCACAGTTGTTCGCCCCACCGTCACTCGATCCAATGCCTCCTGAACTACTTTCTCCGAATAAGCATCCAGTGCACTGGTTGCCTCGTCCCTTCTTTATAATTGCCCTTGCTATCGCTATTCTTTGCTTCTGACCTCAGACAATTGCGTTTCCCTTGTTCTCTTTGTTCGTTTCGTATCCATCCTTCAAGCACCTGAAATATATAGATTGACAATGCTCAAAATTCATTAAATTGAAAAATTTACAAGTAATTGTAATTAAGGATCGTTCTCTTCCGTCCAACCAATTAGGTTTTTCTTGTCAAGAAATTATGTAGGAGAGACCGCAAGAGAATAGTGAATATTAGACCTGAAGTTTTTTATAGTTTTAATAGAATATTTCTTTTTTTAAAAAATTAAGTAGTTGGAGTATTTGAATTGCATTTTTTTTATGGTGAAAATGGATTCAGCACCATCAAAAGCCCTTAAAACACCTCAGATTTTCAAAAATCTTAGCCAAAAATTTTCATAATCTTACAAGAATTTCTAAATTATTCTGTATTTTTTTAAACTACGACTATTGGACATACATGATATAATCTTTAGATGAATTAATATATATATATATATATACTCAATGTTGAGTGGCCTAATATAATAGGTTATTGTCTAGTGAAGTTTGTTAAATGGTCATGTAGTCCGGTGGGTAGTGTGGATAGAATCCATGTTCGAAAATCGATCTATAAAAGCTCAAATCTATGATGATGTTATGTATATATATTTTGTTTTAATTGATATATATATTTGTATATATATCATACATACACCTATTGTATACATCAACATAATATCTCAACATATATATTGATATGTTAAAAAATGGTCATTCCCTCTATTGGTTAGATTATGCCTTTTATTTATGGTTGAGAGTGATGGTGAAATATTCTTACTACATCTTTTGAGTTGGAATGTTAAAAGAAAATCTAGCAAACACAATGAGAGTAAGATTTATTTATTTATTTTTAAATTTCATAGAGCCTTTCTATTTTCTATTTTTTTTAAAGTAAGTTGTTATACATATGATGCATGTGGTAGCCTCAACCTGCCTGAAGGAAACCAGGTCTATTGGCCACCTTAGAGAGTTAAAAGCCAACCAAAATTGAAATTGTTTTTTCCTTCTACTAGCCTCTTTGACTACTTTACTATGTCCATAAAAGTTGCAATTAAAACAGAAATTATTAACCTTAGCCACAAAAAACATTTAAAACTATTACAAGCTAATATTATCCATCAGAAGAGTCAATTGGAGCCAGGTCCTTTGCACTGGATCCCGGCATCTCTACTTGTTGCATGCTTTGTAGTTGACGCTCGATCTGCCCAATTCGTGTCGTTGCTTGAAACTGTGACTTGGCAATCTCTTGAATAGCCTGTTTAATCTGTTGCACTTCAGAAACCACTGCTGGGTTTCCTTCCATTTCTTGCATGCTTGACATTGCTTTCGCTAAGACACAATTTAGCTTCCAATACGTGTTGACTGATTGATGAAATAAAGATACCCATCCGCTTGTATTTCCAGGGTCACAAATGAAATCCATGGTTGCCTCCTACTATTTGGTGTCCTCATCCTCATCATTTCTCTCTATCTCCCAGCCCTGAATGATATTACAGATATGAACTAGGTTTCCTGATTCATAAAGAGTTGATATATTTTCCAGAGCTTGCTTAGTAGTCTTTCTTCCACGCTTGCTTGGTCCTTCACTTTGTATTGTTTGCTTTTGTTTTCCTTTTATTTTTCCTACTTGACCTTTGGCCGTAATAGCTTGGCAGAAAATTCTCCCTGTAATAATGTATGGTAATCATGTATATAGCAGAAATGAATCTGTCATATTATCATGTTGAGCTTTGGTGGCTTCCTCAAGAATTACGGCGAACACAGTAGTTTGAGCAGACAGAGTTTCTGCTACACAGTCCAGTTTACCACGATGGATCTACATGTGCCTCCAGTTACAAATTGTGAACCACGGATAGCGATTTAACCAAAATAAAAATTGAGGGGAAACACTACTCAGACTACGGCTAGACCAACCATGACTTTGACAGAAAGCATTCAAACTATCCTGACAGGCCTGCTCGTAAACTTGAAAATTGTTACCCCTGAAAATTTGCCAGGCTTCGATTCCCCTAAACTGATTTTTCATATAAATGAAATAAAGAAACCATAAATTAAGACCAAACAACTTAACTCCTAGACAACACTGTAGATTATGGCATTGATACCAACCTGATTTTAATTTAGAATGAATGGAATGAAGGTGGGCAAGAGGACTTCTAAAACAGGGTTCTACATCTTGAACTCGAAATAAAATATGAAGCATGCAAGCCTCGCCTACGACCCCGACAGTTACCTTAAAACCAGAAGAACATAAAACTCTACAAGAATGGTAATATATTCCATTAAAGACACAGATCATAGCACAAACTCCATGGCAACCATCATCTTCAACATCTGTAGTTAGAGCTGGAATATTGAATTGGGAGACGAAGGTAAGAAGAGGCATAACATACCAATTATCCCAGCGTCGGCGTTGCTGCAAGCCTTCCTTCGTGTCTTCAAACTGAACTCCAGACTGGTTTGCAATGACATTCCTCTATTGTGAATAAGTTTTATTCCTTACACCTTCTCGCATTCGGCATAGTTTCCATTCCTTCCTGACATGCTTTGCTGGCTGAGGACGACTGTATTTATTTGCATTAATTTGCATTAATGTGGATCGTGGGAAAGGAAGGCCTTCTCCGCTCATTAATATTCAACCATGATGGATGGTCAGGTCTGCACCTCCAAGTGCACCTCCACGTGGCACTAACCTCCGCCCATCCCACTCCTCGTGGCACCCCGACCGAGGTTATTATGAGAGTAAGATTATTGATATTTTATAATACTATTAATTAAAACAAACCAAAAACCAAATAGATATATTTATTTTTCTTTTTAATTATGATCACTACTATTTTTATTTAGAAATATATATATATATTTTAAAAATACAAGAATTACACATCTCTTCAAATTTTTAAAAAAATTATCGTGGTTCATCTTCACTACAAGGTGAAAAGCTAGTTAAAAACTATATTAAGAAAATATTTAAAATAATTACTAAAAAGATTAAAAATAATAATAGAAAAAAATATATATTTTAATTATTTAAAAATATTTTTAATAAACATTTAAATTATTTTAAAATATTAAAAAAAAAAAATTATTATAATCACATTAGTTAAAATATAATGATGAAATTTTTTATAATCTAAAAAAGAAAAAAGTTAAGATAAAGAAAAATATATATATTAATAAAATAAAAAATATAAAAGGAAAGAAAATAATTAAAATTAGAGATAAAAAGAAGAGAAATATAGATCTAAGGAAACAAAAAATACAATGTAGGAAATCATATCTAGAGAGTTAGAATCCAGCTCTTGCAAGATTTTAGTATCTCATAAAAGTGGTAGACCTTATTGTATTCTTTGTTTCGTTAAATCTTTGTTTCCTTAAGATAATCAAAACGCCAACTCCCTCTACAGATCCATCAGCTATTGAACCCAAGGTTCCTAATTACAACATCATCCATATTAACAATCGGCTTATCTGAAAATCTTCCATATTGACATGCTATTGCCTTTTGAGTTTTTGGAACAGAACATCGACCGTGTGTTATAAGTGGATTTGGATATCTTGGGATGTCTTTTCAATTTAAGGTAAATACAAAAATCACGACATTGGTAAATTGTTATAACTCGTATTCCTTTTTTTCTTCTTCTCGGTGGTAATCTCTCCCGGCGTCCTTACCGACCACGTGTCGCAGAAATCAAGAAAACGTCAATCTTACTCTGTAGCCGTTGCAATTTCACTCACGTTGAACGATTAAATGTTGAAGTATTCGGTGAGTCCACAATGAGTATAAAGTGCATTTAGAAGATAATTGAAGATGATCAGAAACCTAATTACTGTCACTAATACAACATAATATCAAACGATACGCGATTCGTTTTGTTTTTTTGTTCCTCTATAAAGTCATATCACATGTTCAAAATACCTCCAACATATATTGTAAAAATGTAGACAGCATTTCTTACCCATATATTTTGTCGAATGTGCACTGGACTTTTGCGATAGAGGCTGTTGATAGATGCACGGATGCTGCGTAAATCGATCGACACGTTAAAGCTTAGATTCATTTCGTTCTTACTTCATTTTGGTTGGAACAATAAACGTGCTAACCTCTTTTTGCTTTAGTGTCACGGTTCCTTTGAATCATATTGATTTGGGCATCGACAAATAGGCGTTGTGTACAATTTCCTTTGGAAGGTCATCCCTCCATGGAATCTGGTCATCCATGCTTTTTTCAGTGGAAATGGTTTAGCATTAAAAAAATGTTGGGTCATCGAAACGATACAACTATAATCTGAATTTCAAAAATATAGGACTTTATCGGGCCCCACCTTAACTTTTAAGGCTTGCAATGGCATCCAGGTCTTACTCGATAAAGAAAGCAACCCATCAATTATCCTCAAATAAATAATAATAATTGGAATTAATTTATTCCGTTAATAATCCTCGGTACAGTGACCAGTGTCATTGTCAACGTGGCAGCCTGAAAACTTGTCTCCATTGTCTAGACTCTATACTTGTGATACTGCCAAACCTCTCACTTATAGAGTTGTTATTTTTAACATGTACCGAAAAACATTCATTTGTCTCCATTGTCTAGACTCTATACCTCTGATACTGCGTCTTGGTGCAATTGCTAGTTATAACTCGTATTCCTTTTTTCTTCTTCTCGGTGGTAATCTCCCGGCGTCCTTACCGACCACGTGTCGCAGAAATCAATAAAACGTCAATCTTAGTCTGTAGCCGTTGCAATTTCAATCACGTTGAACGATTAAATGTTGAAGTATTCGGTGAGTCCACAATGAGTATAAAGTGCATTTAGAAGATAATTGAAGATGATCAGAAACCTAATTACTGTCACTAATACAACATAATATCAAACGATACGCGATTCGTTTTGTTTTTTTGTTCCTCTATAAAGTCATATCACATGTTCAAAATACCTCCAACATATATTGTAAAAATGTAGACAGCATTTCTTACCCATATATTTTGTCGAATGTGCACTGGACTTTTGCGATAGAGGCTGTTGATAGATGCACGGATGCTGCGTAAATCGATCGACACGTTAAAGCTTAGATTCATTTCGTTCTTACTTCATTTTGGTTGGAACAATAAACGTGCTAACCTCTTTTTTCTTTAGTGTCACGGTTCCTTTGAATCATATTGATTTGGGCATCGACAAATAGGCGTTGTGTACAATTTCCTTTGGAAGGTCATCTCTCCATGGAATCTGGTCATCCATGCCTTTTTCAGTGGAAATGGTTTAGCATTAAAAAATGGTTGGGTCATCGAAACGATACAACTATAATCTGAATTTTCAAAAAAATTCATCATATAAAATTAAAATTATTTTTCAGAGCCCAAGTATTTCATGCTTTTTTGGTTTTTAATTTGAGAAATTTAATTTATATATAACATAATTGATTGATAAATGTGTTATACATCAATAAATATATTAATATTTAGTTAATATATATTTTATATTATTAAAATTTAAAAATTATAAATATTTATTTTTGTAATATAAGAAAACTACATTTTCATCATATCTATTATATTAGTTTATAAATTTAGAAGAATCAGAAATTGAAGCATAATGACTTCACATTAAAGAATGTCTTAACAAAACAAGCAATAATAATTTATCCAAAACCATGTAAATTATTACTTAATTTATAAATTTATTTTAAATTATTATAAAAAAATTATATATATATTATTAATAAAAACATAAATAAGATAATAATAAGTCATAAAAATTTAATACTAACCATTATACTTAAAAGTGCAAAGTACACTTAAAAGAAATAGAAGCATAGAACATTCAATGTAATAAATTCTATAATAACTATTTTTTTTTTCAAATATAAAAAATTATAACTTTTACATATTATAAAAAAAATAAAATAATATGAATTATTAAATCTATTTTTAAAAAGATTATATATATGAATGATAAATGAAAGATTATGCAAATTTACTTTATTATTTAAAAAAAAAAGATGGTAATGTATATTTTAATTGTATTATTTATGGTTATTATTTATTCATTCTTCATAAATTTTGTTTTACCAAAACAATCATTTTGTAAAATCATTTTATAATTTATAATAAGTTTGTAAAAAAAAAATTTCAAATATAAAAATTATAAATTTTACATATTATAAAAAAAAAATAATAATATGAATTATTAAATAAAATGCATGTAATATATTATTTAAGATTTTTTTTAAAAATAATCTATTTAAAAAAAAATTATATATATGAATGATAAATGAATGATAAAATATTCTTGCTTAAAACTTTGAAATTCTCTTTAATTTGCAGGTTGAACTTAACTCAGATTGTAAATTTTAGAAATACCTTTTGGAATTTGATTCATTGAACATAGAATTCTATTGTTTTTGAGGTCATCTGTCTCATTCAAAAATATTTTTCAATTGTTTTTGAGGTCATTTATCTCATTTTTAAAATATATTTCAATTTTTTTTGAGGTCATCTGTCTCATTTTTAAAATATTTTTCAAATTTTTAATTTTCAATGGGTGCAAAATGTGTGGGTGTTGATGGTATTTGAGCTAAATTTCTTTAAATCTTATTTTTTCCCATCTATTTTTGGGATTTTGTCTCCAAATTGTTTCTAATTAATTAGAACACCGTCAAATATAATTTAACTAGTTGATGAACCTTAAACTTCTTGCATCAAGTTGAATCATCCTAACCAAGATTTAGTTTGCTGAAAACTGGTACAAAACAGCGTAATCACATATAACTAGCTGATGAACCTTAGACTTCTTGCATCAAGTTGAATCATCCTAACCAAGATCTAATGTGTTGAAAACTCCTACAAAACAGAGTAATCACACAAAACGTCTGTTTCCAGATCATAATCTCCTGTAAAATTGCAGTCAAGTGTAATTAAAAATGACGTGAAAGTGTCGAAAAAATTATATTAATCCACCTTTACATAAAATTTGAAGATTCGTAAATATGTTATATAACTTAATTGGATTTCTCAACCCTTTGGCCACTAAAGATTACTTCCTAACCATATGTGCCAAATGGCTCCACTTACAAAGTCCTATGTGGTTTCTGGCCAAGTCTCAATAAGGAATATAGAATGAATGTTTCAGATTCAAATGTTACCTGTATGTTTTAGATTCACTATATCACTCTAAGATCCTAGTAAACAAAATACTATCATCACAATAACAGTACTTGTAGTAGCATCAGAGGGTTTTTTGGGGCCATATATTGTTAGTATATATTTATTCTTCATATTTCCTCTTATTTTTTCCCTATTCAATCTTATCCTCATATATGTTTGGAGATTAATGTCCTAAAAAAAACATAAGCGAAATTACTAGGTTTGACTATTGAACTAGTGTGACGGTATTTACATAATTAAGTTAAGAAACTTTCTATACAGTGGGCATGGTTACAATGTTACTACAAGTCAACTTAGCTCACTACAACTTTATCAAGAAGAGTAATCATTATTTTCAAGCACAGTACTTGTACAGACTATCTGAGAGGCAGTCTCTAGATGTCTAGATGTATCTGCTCTTCAATTTTTCTCCAAGAAACATACAATACCTTTGTCATCCTCCCTAGTATTTAAACCACATGGTACATTCATTGTTAGTTATATCCCTCCAACATCTGACATGGCTGTATTTTATTAATGTACCTAAATTTACACCTTCTGTGATGCTTCTAATATTTTAAAATGTTAAAAGTGGAGTGTTTGTTAAAAGTGGAGTGTTTTATGATGTAATGGATATAAATAATCTAGATTGACATTGCTATATTTTATTAATGTACACCTAAATTTACGTCTTCCATGATGCTTCTAATCTTATAAAATGTTAAAAGTGGAGTGTTGTATGATGTAATGGATATTAATAATCTAGATTTACATGGCTGTATTTTATTAATGTACCTAAATTTACACCTTCCATGATGCTTCTAATCTTGTACAATGTTAAAATTGGAGTGTTTTATGATGTAATGGATATAAATAATCTAGATTGACATGGCTACAGTCATATGATGATAGTGTAAGTTGATGTTCAAGTTGTAAAATTCTTGCACATATCAAGGATGAATGATAGTACAAGCCAAAAATGACATTATTATAAATTATTAAAAATTTTGATATAGATGTCAAAGTAAAGGTTTCTAGATGTGATTTATCCCATAAACTTCAAGGAAAACTAAACGGAAAACTAAATTCTAAGGCAAACCCTGTACATTTCATTTCTCCCAAAAACTCATAAAGGTGTGAATTTTGACATGTGTCATTTCTATGTCATTTCTTTGTCACTTCTATGTCATTTATCCCATAAACTATAAGGAAATTTAATTTCTCCCATATACTATAAGGCAAACTATGTACATGTCAATTCTATCTTAAACTCTAGGCAAGGCAAACTTTAAGGCATGTCATTTCTAGATATTATTTCTCCCATAAAATTTAAGGCAAACCATGGACATGCCATTTTTCCCACAAAATAAAGGATTTCCCCTATAAATTCAAGGGAAACTTTAAGGCCTAAAAACTGAACTTAAAGTGGCTAAACTTGCATAGGATTTTGAACTTTCATAGGATTTTAGTCTGTCTATTGAGTGTTAACTTCTACAATTTCTAAAGGTAGAGTCTGTAAAAAGGAAGGTAGCATCTGGATCTCCTCTTTTATGAAAGGTGACATATCCAATAAATGCCCCTACAGTCAATCTATATAACAAATCTAAATAGAATTTTTTCATTTTAATATCCATAAACCACTACAAGATATAAATAGAAGTTATTCATTTTAATATCCATAAACCACTACCACTTTAAGGCAAACCATGTACATGTGTCATTTCTCCCATAAACTCTTAGGAAAACTTTAAAGCATGTGTCATTGGCTTTCTCCCATTAACTTTAAAGCATGTGTCATTTATCAAGGCTTTCTCCCATTAATTCAAGGAAAATTTTAAGGGCTAAAAACTGAACCTAAAGTAGTTGAACTTCCATAGGATAGGATACCCCAAAATCAAGGCTTTCTCCCATTAATTCAAGGCAAACTTTAAGGCCTAAAAATTGAACCTAGTTTGTTTGAACTTCTATAGGATTTTAGTTTGTTTAAACTTCTGTAGGATTTTAGTTTGTCTGTTGAGTGTTAACTTCTACAAGTTCTAAAGGCAAAGTCTGTAAAGGGCCAGGTAGCCTTTCTCCCATTAATTGAAGGCAAAATTCAAGGCCTAAAAGCTAA
Organism: Pinus albicaulis; assembly: GCA_034641835.2. NCBI lineage: Eukaryota > Viridiplantae > Streptophyta > Pinopsida > Pinales > Pinaceae > Pinus > Pinus albicaulis. The sequence continues at coordinate 550,290,960 of CM076581.1, read as the reverse complement.
ACCTAGTTTTTTTGAACTTCCATAGGATTTCCAGATGTGAATTCTACCACAAAGTTTAAGTCAAAATTTAAGGTAAACCATGCACATGTCATTTATCTCATGCACATGTGTCATTTTTCCCATGCATTTGCAATAAATGTTAATTTAATATATTTTACTGATTTTTTTTTTTGTCAAGGATAAAAAAAACCAACTAAATATGGTTGAAAAATGGACATTATGCATATATGTTTCTTGCTATCCCAATCCAGGGAAAGTAGTGATTACATATGTGCTTTGCAATATTGCGACTAGCAAGGTCCTCCAAAGGATAATCAATAACCGGGAAGAACAACAAACAATGAGGCATATTATATTGCATTGATAGAAGGCTTGGGAACAGCTAGGGAGCATGGATCAAATGGATTGTAGTTTTCACCAATTCCGAACTTGTGTGCAAACAAATGAAATGTGTGTACCAAGTTAAGAAGGAGAGGTTAAAACAACTGCATGGAAAAGCAAACAATATTGTTAGCCAATTTCAATTTTTTAGTATAAGAAATTGTACAATGTTAATAAGATGTATGTTGATCTATTGCGTGGGGCAATGCCAATTCAGGATTCATCTATCAAATATGCATTAACAGATGAATTAGAATTATACGGGGCAATGCCAATGCAAGATTCATCTCTCAAAAATGAATTAGTTTTGAGACACTTTTCTTCAAAAATTCAAAATTCATCTCTCAAATATGAATTAGTGTTGAGACGCTCTCCTTCAAAATTTATTGATGGAAATTGTAACATATCTTGGATATTTGTATGTTTTGTACTTATAAATGTGTCTTTTTTAATGACCATGTGTTTTTTTCAATTATATACCAAGTGTGCTCCCACCATGTAAAGCACAACTTGGTGAACTTCACATTTGTAACAAGTGGTGAACTTCATATTTTTATAAAATTAAAATGTGAGGGCTTCAACAATTTTTTGTTTAAATGGAGTTTCACGCTTATTTTTTAATGACCATGTGTTTTTTCAATTATATACCAAGTGTGCTCCCACCATGTTTTCAATTATATACCAAGGGTGCTCCTACCATGTAAAGCGCAATTTGGTCAACTTAACATTTTTATAAAAATTTTACTTAAATTAAGTTTCACACATCAATTAGTGCTTTGAAAGTTGTGTTTTACATAATTTGTGTACACTAAATTACATTAATTTTTTGAAGTTTATTTTGAATTTATTTTAAATAGTAATTTAAAAAAATAATTGTAAATGTCCACTGTAGATATATATATATATATATATATATATATATATATATATATATCATAGAGGATGAAAGGCGAAGATCAACAGAATCTCATATCTCTACGAGAGAGGGGAATCAGGGATTGAGGGATGTTCATGGTATTTAAATATAATATTAAATCTCCATACATATACATACATGTGTGTACATATGGAATTGATTTTCTATCAATTTTGTGAGTTAAAGTAGTTGTTAATAAATTTCATTTTTTATTTTTTAGGAGGTAGGAGGACAATGGTGTCTACTCCATCAATGGAGCATGGCCATGGTTCACGCAATCATGGTATGGTTCACTCAACTTAATCAATTAATATGTATTTGTATTTATATGTATGAATGTATTTTTGAATTGATTATAAATTTATATTTTTTTATAAAGCTTCCCTCTCGTCTCGTGAGGTTGGTGATGGTACACATTCCCTTGAAGGGCCATCAATAGGTGTTGGCGAATTGCATGAAGGTGGTGACATGTATTCCCCCAGAGGCTAATCAATGAATGGTCATGTTGGTTCTCAACCAATCGGTGGTCGTTCTGGTTCTCAACAAGGTCATTCTGGTTCTCAACAGTCTCACGGTGGGCAAGATGCTAGCCAACCATATCGAGGTGGCCATCAATTTGAATATTATTTTCATTAAATTTGTAAAAAAAAATTTACATGTGTTTTTTTAATATACAAAATTTTATATATTGATGCAGAGGCTGAAAATGCTGCTCCAAATGTTGCTCCGAAAAAGTGTAGGACAAAATGCGTCATTCAAGAATAAGATTGTACACCAACCACGACTTATCTGTCTAACATTTCTGATATACCTAGAATAAAACATACAACAATGCCCCTTAAAAAGGTGTCAACATCTTCATGCAAAATTGAAGAGAGATCTCCTGGCTTTGACTCTCCCTACTGAGAGTCGACAAAGCTTGGAAATAGTTACTCACTCTTTAAGCAAACTAGTAGATGTGTACCTAAAGCTTGGGCCAACTACTGATACTTTTGTAGAAGTGATGAGAAAAATAAAGGAAATAGTGATGGGTCCCGATACATGGGAGGTTGTTAAATAAAGATTTCCAACATAAATGGCCAAGTCTATGTTTAATTTCAAAGGAGGGCTAAAAAGAAAGATGTTGAAGATGCAATGTTTCAAGCACCCTCATATAGCTCGTTATTTGTATGATAGACACCTTGCAGCCTATGGAAGACTCCCATGGAATGACGAGGTTTTGCTTTATTTTGAAAAATTATTTCATGAAGAATTCTTTTTGCAAATGAAACCCAATTACAATGACCTTCCCTTTGAATTTTTTGGTCTTGGGAAAGGTCGATTGTGTGACCGTGGGGGCGCTAGGCGTGATGTTGAGTTGCCTCGCCCTGAGCCACCAATGGTTAGTCGACCTCTTCATGTCGAAACTTTGCAGTCAAAGATGGATGCCACTTCTCAAATTAGTCGATAATCAAGGGATCCCATCATTGACAATGTTCACAGTGGATTGGGTGGAGCCGATGTTTGTCTGAATCGACAAAGAGCACGTGAGAATGCACATGCCAATTTTGTGTATTATATAGATGAAGAGATTGACAACATGAATGTTGAAGATCTCAAATCATATGCAAATAATTGTCGCAATGGTTGGCAAGACCTAATTTTTCATGAGCAAGATGACATGGAAACGGTAGGTGTTAATGGTTAGGGTGATTATTTTAACACATGTACAATTTGTAATAAATACATATATACATACATTTATTTGTATACATTAATCTAACAAAAATGTATCATTATATGTTAACACCATTTAAAGTTTCCACGCTTGATGAATGAAGAAGATGTTAACATCACGGTTGGAGCCTCTGGTTCAAACAATAAAGATGGGTCTCACCATCAATCACACAATCAAGGTGGTTCTCACTATCAAGATATGTTGGAAAATGTTACTATTTTTAAAGTGAACATGATGATGTAAAATTATTTTGTATCTACTATTATATATTGAAACATGATGAGATATTCTTAAAATAAATAATTGTGCACACATGTACATGTATATATATAATAAAATGTTTTAACAGATTCTTATTCTGTTTGATGTTTTTGGAATGGAGGTACCTTCTTCTTCTTTGGGAGATGTGCCAAATCCACTATCATAAGTATGAACAATTTTTCACTTTTAAATATGTTTTAAGTTATATATTCCAGCTCGAAAAGTTCCATTAAAAAATGAGATATCTAGATCTTGAGTTATTTTAAATTTTTTTAATTTTAGGTTTTTGGAGATTTTCTTTTTGAGCCACTCTTAAGAGATGTGCCAAATCCACTAGCACAAGTATTCAATTTCTCAGTTAAATATATATATTTTTTAAGTTATAAGTTATAAACTAAATTTCAAAAGTTTTATTATAAATTGAGATCTAGATCTTGAGTTCTTTTAAATTTTTTGAATTTTAGGTTTTTGGAGATTTTCTTTTGGAGCCTCTCTTAGGAGATGTGCCAAATCCACCAGCACAAGTATTCAATTTTCACCTAAATATATGTTTTTAAGTTATAAGTTATAAATTGAAGTTCAAAAGTTTTATTATGAATTGAGATCTAGATCTTGAGTTATTTTATACTTTTAAATTTTTTGAATTTTAACTTCCTAGAGAGGATTTCTTTTCTCCACAGACTCTAGCGATGGAGTGTATGATGGAGATAGGAACAGCCACACCATTTCAACCATTTGAACAAGTTGTCTAACTTGTTTTTAATATTATTGAAAATATGTTTATATATGCATTTTCATTTGAAATTTTTTAATATATATATACTTGTACATGTATATTGTACAGTTTACTATTGAAGATGTTCCAGTGGTGGAATTTTTAGTAGACGAGCAACAAATGGAGAGGGAACCTCATGAGGTATTGGATGATTGTTTTTTACATTTTGTTTTTTTTTACATGAAATTTTATATATTCTCATTCAATTTTAAAACATTAAATTTTAATTTTTATACACATCGTGTACAGGTTCCCCATGCTTCGCAGGATAGCTCGAGGATCGTGAATTTTTTGGGAGAGATACTAGATCCATTTGTATTTGATGGATGATGCATATGCACGTGTGACAAAATATTTTCAATAGATTTAGTCTTAAATTTACTTTTTTATATATAGTATTATCTAGATGCAGTCATATATAACTTCATCATTTATACTTGATACTTGTGAGATACAAATTTTGGACATATTTTATGTGAAAAAAATTTGGTACATGTGATTGTGATATAATGTTTTGTTTTTATTGGATAGTTGAACTACATTTGGCATGTGAAGTAATGTTGTGATCTATAATGTTTTGTTTTTAAAACTCAAGTTTTGGATGGTTGAACTACATTTGGCATGTGATTTCACGATATAATGTTCTGTTTTTATTGGATAGTTAAACTACATTTGGCATGTGAAGTAATGTTGTGATATAATTTGTTTTGTTTTTAAAACTCAAGTTTTGGATGGCTAAACTACATTTTGCAAGTGAACTAATGTTGTGTTATAATTTGTTTTGTTCTTAAAACTCAAGTTTTGGATGGTTGAACTACATTTGGCATGTGATTTCACGATATAATGTTTTGTTTTTATTGGATAGTTGAACTACATTTGGCGTGTGAAGTAATGCTGTGATCTATAATGTTTTGTTTTTAAAACTCAAGTTTTTGATGGTTGAACTACATTTGGCATGTGAAGTAATGTTGTGCTATAATTTGTTTTGTTTTTAAAACTCAAGTTTTGGATGTTTGAACTACATTTGGCATGTGATTGCACGATATAATGTTTTATTTTTATTGGATAGTTAAACTACATTTGGAATGTGAAGTAATGTTGTGATATAATTTGTTTTGTTTTTAAAACTCAAGTTTTGGATGGTTGAACTACATTTTGCATGTGAAGTAATATTTTATTATAATTTGTTTTGTATTTAAAACTCAAGTTTTGGATGGTTGAACTATATTTGGCATGTGATTTCATGATATAATGTTTTGTTTTTATTGGATAGTCGAACTACATTTGGCATGTGAAGTAATATTGTTATATAATGTTTTGTTTTTAAAATTCAAGTTGTCATTTTCCAAACAAAAAAGTTGAATATATGTATATAGAAATGATTTAAGTACATGTTTGAATATATATGTTAAAATGATTGAATTACAATACATATCGGCATGTGTGTGTGTGTGTGTGTGTGTGTGTGTGTGTATATATATATATATATATATATATATATATATATATATATATATATATATATATATATATATATATATATATTTATATATATATATAAACAATCATAAGATTCTAGGTCTTGTTAGATGTGTCAAACAATCATAAAATTTTAAAATTTCATTCTATAATGTATATATATCCAGTACGTGCAACATTTTTCATCAATGCACATACAAAAGCTACTTTCAGTTAATTTCATTCTAGAACATATATATCCAGTACGTGCAAAAAATTTCATCAATGCACATAGAAAAGCTACTTTCAATTAATTGCATTCTAGAACATATATATCCAGTACATGAAACATTTTTCATCAATCCACATAGAAAAGCTAATTTCAGTTAATTGCAAAATAGAACATATATATCCAGTACGTGCAACATCTTTCATCAATGCAAATAGAAAAGCTACTTTTATTTAATTGCATTGTAGAACATATATATCTAGTGCGTGCAACATTTTTCATCAATGAACATAGAAAAGCTACTTTCAATTGATACTACTGTGCATGTACCAAAACAATGTACATGTGCAAACACTTGAACATATAACATAACAAGGCAATTCAATTTTTAGTTGAGTTCTGGAAGTTCCAAAACATGAATCAAAAGAGAAGAAATTGTTGGGTAGTTCAATAAAATAAAATCCAATGGAATTCCATCTTCAATGATCTGTTCATGATCGGATTTTGACATTTTCCATTTCTTATTTTTCATTTTTTTATTTTATTGAACCTCTATCCACTTTATGCGTGTTGCACACAACAAGTGACGATATTAAAAACTTATGACATCAGGTTCATAGTCTTCAAAGTAAACAAAATCCCCACTTTGACTAGCATGTCTGAAAAAATAACCTTTCAGTATAATAGACCCTCTGTCATATGGAAACCCGTGATCATTATAGTTTTCTAATAATTTCATCTTTCGTTCAGTGCAACGCATCAAATAATACTTCACATTTTCATCATTGATAGTATGTGCAATTACAGCAAAAACATCTCCTGCACAATAAAACAAACTTATATGTATTTAAATTTAGATCATAATTAACATGAAAAATTAACTTTAAAATTATTTTAGTATCTATTTCTAGATCTCTATCATTTGAAAGCAATTCAAATGTTACATTCTCTAACAATATCAGAAACTGGATCACCATCAAATGGTATTGTAGTCTCCTCTAATTCCATTTCTTCAAACATTGCAACGGACATTTTCCCCTTCGTATTTAGCTCTATATGTTTCCAATATTTTACATAAATTTTGTTTTCACAAACATCATTGGATTATGTGTTGTTTATGCCAACATGACACAAACAAGAATATTTTATTTTATCTAATGCAAACACATTTGTGGACAACTTTGTTTTAGTTGAATGCAATTTTCGAGTCCCTTTTATTGTTTCAATGTCATTTCTAATCGATCTATCTACATCTTCGACCCCAATATGCCAAAAAAACCCATATGGAAAATTCAAAGAAGAATGTAAATATGATATCAAAATACCATCAAAGATAATCATTGTGATAAATGTACGCTGTTTAAAATTGGATATCCAATAAAAATTAAATTGAATGTACCTTCGCACTTCCCTTGATTGGTTAGTCTCATGGCTTAGTGCAACGATGCACCATTGAACAACTTCTTTAGCATCCACAAGTCGGTTTGCAGAGGGGTCCATTTGATATATTTGAAGTGCTCGTTTTATGCATGCCCCTGCACTGTCATGTTCTCCTTTTCCATTACCAGTCTGAAAAAAATTCCAATAATGTTTAATGCAGGTTTTCATGAGAAAACAACACAACCAAAAGAATGATCGTGAAAATTTGAATTGACCTACGCATCCATCTGACCATATCCAATGTTCATTGAATTTTATTCTATGACTTTTCAAGGAATCACAAATCTTTCCAAAATAGTGTTGTACAAAATATTTATCATGTGTGCGATCGTCACTGATATAAAACATATATTCTTTAATAACATGTTGATTTACATTAGTGCTTTATATATGATCAATTTTTTGTTCAACATGTCTATATAGAATATGGACGAGTATGGAGACTTGGTCAGAATGATAGTATTCACTCTAAATTTCTTTTTTTGGAACAAATGTGTAGTTTTCTGCAAAATAAATTGCTGAAAAAATGGTCCCTGGTGGAAAAAATTCACGGGAATTTTTGAATTGCATGTCCTACCATCGAGCTCTTGGGAATGCTTGGTGTATTTATAAATTTCTGATCAAACTTTCTCAAAAAATCTATCACAAAATTTTCTTCCTCTTCTAATTCAATTATTTTAGCACTATTTGAACCTTGAATCGATGTATGGATATATTCATGTCTCTTCCATTTCACTTTCATGTTGGAAAATGATTGATCATTTATATCAGTATGATATTTGTTTTGAAATTTAGTCAAATTTCCACAATCATCACATTTTTTACCACCAACACATTTATTTTCGTAAAATAATTCATCTCTTTCTCTTCCACATAGAATTTGAGATATGAAATCACAGATAGTGGAAGGAGGAGATGAATCTTTCCAAAATTTTCTACCAAAATTAAGGAATGTGTCATAATATAACTGAAATTCCAAATGATAAAGACAACAATAAGTGTCGCATACGGTGATAGGCTTTACATACCATGGTTTTTGTTGCACAAAAGCACTGATTGAGACATCAATTTCGTGATTCTCTTCTTTGCACTTGTTGAACAACTCTATCTGAGTGGTGTCCAAGAAATTTTTTGCATGTGTTTCGTACAGATTTCGTGCTATTCTTCGTTGCATTACATCCCTTGCATTTGGAAAAACACGTGATTTTTTCTTCCAATATTCATATATTGTTTTTTAACATTTTCTCCAAGTCTATCTTTGTATGGTTGCGTACAAATAGCTCTCCAACAAGCGAGTTCATCATTTACATATATTTGCAACCAAAATTTTCAATGTTTCTGTAAAGGCTTTCTTGAGGTTCCTAATGCTTGTGCCATAGATTTTACCAAGCGATTTTCTTTAGTACTTGATGAAACCACTACCATATGTATTGCTCTACGTGCAAATGAAACATTTTTCTGTCTAGATCTTCTAATTGAATTTATAGCACTATTTATATTTTGTATCACATTTTCCTTCATTTTTTTTATTTTTGTTGATTTTTGAATACCCAATAAAGTCATAGCTTCTTTTAATTTCCTCAATGATAGGATACCTTTCAACAATTGGGCTTGAACTACCACATTTTCCTTTATGAATTATGTATAAAAAAATGTGATTAACACGATATCATATAATATGGTCAGCTCTTTTATCTCCATATGTGTGAGTGTAAACATTTTCTAACATCTCATCATCGACATTGATTTCATCTGTATATATTCGAATTAATAGTACATAATAAGTTTACATGTTCAATAAATAACTAAATTAATAGATATGTATAATTTCAATAATACATGCATGTGTTCAACACACACACACACATACACATATATATATACCTCCTGATTCAATTTCTTCACTTGAATTTCTTTCAACATTTTCACCATCTTCAATCATTGGTTCAATATCTCTTTCACTTTCTCTTTCAAAATTTTGTATCTCATCATCAATGTTTTGAGGAATATCTCTCTCTATTTACATTGAAAAACAGTTTCAAATTATTTCATCAAATAAAATTAAGATTCACATTTTACACTAGGAAAATTTTAAATATCAAATTCATAATATTTTCATTTACATACCTGCTTCAACTTCTAGTTGAGGTTGATTTTCCCTTTCAATATTTCAGAGGACCTGTGTCGAAAAAACGAAACTTCACAAATCATTGGAAATAAGTTGTAATGTTAAAGTTAAAGTGTAAATGCGGCAAACTGCAATCAACAGTGATTGGTTGGGAGTCTTGTGGGACCGTCGGTAAGAAATTCCGCATATATGCATTGTTTTGGGTTTATGTGTGTTAGTTTAAGTTAGCGTTGTTGGTCGCTTCACATATGTATGTTTGTAAAACTTTAAAGAGTGAAATCCGCTGTGAATATTAAATTGTATGGACCCATAAACAATATAGTTATGTGTGTATTTTGAGAATTGTGCAACTAGTCTGCATCATTAATCTTGATTTCGCATAGGAAATTAGTAAGGTGTGAAATGATAGAACAAAACCTGAATTTGTATTTAATAGGGAAATTAAATTATTTTTCATTTCACAAGTTTTTGGATTTAGCGGTGTGAACGTCAATAATGTTTTGCAGGACATATAAAAATGACTTTCAAGATCCCATTCAAAAGGGTTTTTGCATGCCTAGTGCAAAATACTTTCCAACTCCTTCTTGAAAAGGTTTTAGTTTTGGTCACAAGTTAAATGTTGGTACCACTTTCAAGTTTTTTTACTCCAAAATCAAATGCAATGTCAAAATAAGATTGTGAATCTATCAAAATATTCTCACATCTCATATTATTTCAATTTTCAAATAAGATTGTGAATATATCAAAATCTTCTCACATGTCATATTATTCCATTTATCATAATCCTTCTTCCACATGTCTTAATTTCAAAATATAAAAATACTAAATCGAACAACATCTTGGAAGGAAATATTCCAAGAGGAACATGTTTCCAATGAAAAAATAAATTTTATGAACCACATTCACAAGAACTCGGATCAGGATGATTGTGGTTAACAATTGGAAGCTTTTTTTAAGGATTTTTATTTAGATACAAAATGTAAATAAGTCAAGCATAAAATTAGAGGTCTGAGGAGAATCATGTCCATCACCCTCCAAATTGACCACATTTTTCTTAGAATTCATGGCCATTTGTATTCTACACCTAAAAAACATTTATAATGAAGTCAAAATATTAATATTCACAATACAATCAAATTTATTTTCAAAATTAAATTTCTTATGCAAGTGCAGATATTTTGCTAGAAATAAATATTTGTCCAATGAATAACAACAGTGACTTTTAAAATGTTTCATTCTCAATCAAAACAATAAATGATATTTGAAAGCCTAATTTGAACCTTCACAATAGATAATTTTTTTTGTTTAGAGATAAATTGAAGAAATCAAATAAAAAAATATTTGACCTATGTGAAATTTTATAGATATTGTAATGTGTCAAATGAACAAGGATATAAAAAAAAAGGACCATACATATAACATTCAACTCTCTGCAACAAATAAAAGTCTAAATAAGTGTTGCAATTCAGGATCTTGTGTTTGATGCAATCGCTATAGTCTAGGCTACATACCTTTGAACACAATACATCCCTCTTCTCAATATAAAAAGAATTATTTCCTTAATCCATCCCTTTCACAACCTCAATCAAAGCAGTTTACATGCTATTTATAATTTAAATTATTTCATTGTAAAATATAGGTTACTTTATCCCCTTCTATAGACATAATCAATAAAATATTTCTATATGGTCCTATATATGGAGAATCAAAGAGTACCAGGCCCGTAAATATTTTTCTATACTGACAAATATCACCTTGTATTGGAAGACAACTAGAAGAGTGAGTAAGAATGTTTGCAATTAGCTTGAGATAACAAGAGAATGGAAAAATAATAACCTAATAAAGTATACATGTATCGTTGTGCTTCTACATACTACAAAAAACTTGTGCTCTAGGACTTTCAAGAAGTGTAGATATCAAAAATATGAACACAGGAACATGTTTTATAGAAGACAACCTCATTGCTAGAACAAAACTTAGATTTATTAATTTAGGAGATTCTAAGGACAAGTTACCAAACTCAACACATCTCTTTCATATAAAATTTGCAGAACATGCATTTGAAACTATTAGAACAAACACTAATCATCTGTTAACAACCCATTCTAGTCCAAAAATGTAAATTGCTAGATTGACATGTAGTCAATTTTCTTTATAGAACAATGTTGGCCTATAAAAGTTGCATAGACGAGGACAAAGGCTTTGTGTTGCTTGGAATAATTTCCCTTATGACAACCAAAAAAAAATACATTTGTATTTTGAGATATTTTTTAGCAATTCATGTTGTGAGTGATAATGTGACAGAACACCAAATTATGTTTAGGTTGGTGGGAAAGCCTGAAAGGACCTGCGTTCACCTAAAAATGGTTTTATTCAATATCTAGGGACTAAAATTATTGATTAACCAACTTAGAGAACCAAGCAATGAAACAAATGAGGGTTACAATTTGTGCATGCTTTGGTATTGAATGCTATCTAGAGTTTATTCATTTCCCAGTAGTTGCTTGCTTGCCACTTCCACTGCCATAGTAGATGTCGACACTTGTAGGCAGGAGATGTTGCATATCGATGGCATTTAGGTCATACTTCGCCTCTTGATTCGAATATGTTACTCTTTATGAAGTTCTAACCATATAGAAAAGAGAAAAGGTCCTTTCAAATCATGTGATTTAGTTAATGGAGCTAAGACTCTCAGATTATGTGATTTATTTTGTCAACTTGAAATTTAATGCCCAAATGATTACATTATGATTTTGTATCTCCCTAAAATTATGTGAGATTTGGCTGCAAGATCAATTTGCATTGTTGCCTGAGATGGAGGATAGTGTAAATGTTTTCGTAGAAGAGTTAATTTTTGCAAAGGACATGTACCGAAAAACATTCACTTGTCTCCATTGTCTAGACTCTATACTTCTGATACTGCCAAACCTCTCACTTACAGAGTTGTTATTTTTAACATACTTTGAAATGGAAAAAACCAATTTCAAGAAGTAAATTTCGAAATAAGAACTTTTTCTTCCAGGAGAAAAATATATAGTAGAAAAAAGTAGTTTCAGTTAAACCAGCAGATTAAAAAGGAAAAATTTTAATTCAAACGTAACCATATTAGCAAGAGAACCATTCAAACTTTGGAGTCCCATACCCAAATCATGAAGAGATGAACCTATTTGGTGTATTGTGACACTGTGTGGTATTATCCAACATATCCATGAAAAAAATCTCAAAATTGTGAACAGGTTCCTTGGCAATACATAATAAGCAAAAATGATTATCATAAAGATGGTAAATAATTGCATCATAGAGAGTCCATGCTTTTGTTCCTTTTTAAAGCTTTTCTCATTATGTAAATAAATAAAATTGCATAAAAAAATTATTTCTATTTTCTATGTTACTCTTTCCTAGTGTTTCCTTTTTCCTTTATAATATATGATGCAATGGCTAAGTATAATTTATAAAAAATATTAATTATATTTAGAACAATTAATTTTTTCTAATAAACAAAATGATAAGTATTAAATTTTAACCCATAAAATATGTAGTTGTAGAAGTATGTAAAGATAACTAAATATGAAATAAGCATATATTTCATGATATTTATATATTTTATTCTAATATATCAAATTTGAAACCTAAATTATATTTCCACTCTCCCGCGTAAAAAATAGAGATGAAATATATCTCATAACTATAAGGATTCTAAGCCTTTAAATGAGGGGAATATAGCCCAGTCGTGAAGGACAAGGGATTCTGCGGGCCCTAATTGCCCCCATCCCCCTCTAGTGGTTGGCTATGATAGGTTGCAAGAATTGGTAAAAGAGATTAAAGGCCTGCAAAATCTTCCATTGGGTTAGATTGATGCAAGGTTAGGGCACTAATTCAAGTTTGTGTCTAATTTTTTTTTATAATCATATTGGGAAACATTATGTGTCGTGAGAACTTTAATTAGTGATATTTTATTTGTGTACGCTATTGCAGTGAACATTTGGGCACTATCATTTGTGGGTAGTATTACTGACATGCATGAGTTTTAACAGTATTTATAATTTTAACAAGGTCGCATAGCTAGCATTTAATTAATGAACTTTGAAAGGTATGAATCAATTCCCACATATGAACAAGGGCTATAGATGATATATATGGTCAATTCACTTCGTAAAATATATCTTTAAAGGCTTATGTGACTATCAACCATTTTCAAGTGTACACATATGTCATGATAAAATTCTGCTCTATGGCTCAACCATTGTGCCAGGTTTTTCATCAATGTTATACCGTGAGAAAGCTCATCCAAGTTTAAAATAAGAAGGTATAAATTAGGTATGCCAAAATGGGTGAATGGAAGTTGCACTTTATTTGATAAACTTCCAAGAATGATGGTAACAACATTTAGCCAGTCTGTGGAAGCTAAGCCTAGTTGTATATTGGGTCGTCTTCATTATATGATTATGTAGCCATTAAAGCATAATAAGAAGTCTTTCACGCTACAAAATTATTTACAAAATTCACCTTCCCATGTAAGATGAACGAAATTTAACGCCTTCCAATGCTTTCTATAACATCAATTATATGGCTAGTGAATGCAATGAATATACTAATATTATAAGATCTCATATCTACAAGTCGATCTAGAGGAAAATCCAAGTTGATCCCAACACCTATATTTATGCATGACAATATCATTATGCCTTGCAGGGAGGATACAACATCTATGTGGAGGCATCATAATGTTGACTGAAACATTTTTTTGGGAAAGCATGTTCAAGGGAAAGTTACAAAACTCTGTTATTCATTTTAAGGATGATACACATGATAAAATATAACCTTCAAGTATTAAATTCAATACAACAATATACTCACTAAAATCTCAATCGTGTTGTGTGAAATTGCAATGAATGAAGAGGATATCATTTGGGGATCTTGGACTAGGCCACTCCAATTCTTAAGATGAACTTACTTTTTATGTCTCTTCTTGATTATCATGAATTTCAATCCTTGGCCACCTTACATAACGAAACCCTTGAAATAGTAGCTTGTTCTTGTAGCTTAGTTAAAAAACAGTGAAATATTCTTGCACTTTATGTGTGTGTGATGTCACAATATTGATTGCATAATTCCTAAATCTATGCACATTTTGCCTTAGATTTAATATAGTTAAATTAGACTAGAACAATAAATAAATAAACATTTCAACATTTTATCATAGTGGGTAGTCATAGTAAGTATCTTAGGAGATTTAATCAAAACTTAATTGTAAAAGTACTTCAACTAGACATCAACTTAGATTTTTTTGTCAAGAATTAATACTATTCTATAAGAATAATTTTTAAAAAAATCGTGAACAAATTGAAAATAATAAATTGAATAATAAATTAATTCTTGTTTGTTACTTTCCAATTATTTATAACTTCAATGTAATGTTAAAACTTGTATCATTTTTATAAATATAATTTCTTCAAAATTATTATGCAAATTATTATTACCAAATTTATATATTTATATTATGGTAATTATCAATTTAGTTTAATTACTTAAATCTCTCAGTTTTGGTCGTTAGGGTAATAATGAACTTAGCCTCTCGGTTGGTCGTCTAATAACTCAGTGTCCTTACGTAAGTTATGATTGCATACTAAGACCAAAACAAATTAACTAATTAAATTTTAAATAGATAGATGTAAGTTATGATTGCATAATAAGATCAAAAGAAAGTTAATCAATTAAATTTGAAATAAATCAAATTTAAATATTTTTAAAAATAAAGAAATTGCATAGAATTTTGTAGGTAATAATTACAATTCAAATGAATTTTGTTTACACGTTTTGAACCAATTAGTATGATTCATCATCAAAATTAGGTTAAATAATTTTATTTTATTTTTGTTATAAAATTAAATTTATACATAGATATTTAAAGTTTTAGTAAAACTTGATATGATCGCATAATAAGATCAAAAGAAAGTTAATAAATTAAATTTTAAATAAATAAAATTTAAATATTTTTAAAAATAAAGACATTGTATAGAATTTTTTAGGTAATAATTACATTCAAATGAACTTGTTTACGTGCTTTGAACCAAATAATATGGTTAGCCATCAAAACTAGTGTTAAATAATTTTTTTTTTGTAAAGTTAAACTTATACATTAGTATTTAAAGTTTTAGTCAAAATTGATTAATTGAAATTCAATCGAAGTTGAATCTTCAGGTTGGTGTATATGTTTTAATTATGTTGAAGAATTAGTAGAAATGATAAGCATGTATATTTATATTTTTAAATGGAATTTTTAAAATTTTAATTTAATTATTAATAATTATTAGGTAGATAGTTAAAATTTAATTTTCATATAATATTTAGGAATATTTTTAATAATATACACAAATCAAAAATTTAAATTTATTTTCAAAATAATTTTTAGTTATAGTTATTTGTTGTAGTTATAATTGGTTCTTTTAGAAATATTTCTGAGATATTTTTGAGTTTAATTATTTAAACTTAATGAAATCAAAAGTTTAAGTTATGAACCTCTACCATTCAAATATTCTAAAATTTAATTCATATAAAAACTATATACAGTAAAACATTTTAATGTTCGAACTTATTTAAAAAAATTAACCAAACACTGAAAATTCACTCTGCGACTTCTAATATAGTAATTAAACAACGCCACACATCCAAAAAGGAGATAATGGTTGAAAATGCAATTTTTGATGAGACCTCCTTCAAAATTAGAGTGGGTTCGACGGGCAAGAGGCCGCTTCATCATTTAGCTTATGGTCCACATCGTACATCTGCCCTACAAACCCTCATTGGAATTTTAAAAATATAGGACTTTATGTACCCAGTTTAACTTCGAAGGCTTTCAGCGTCATCCAAGTCTTACTACGTAAAGAAAACAGCCCATCAATTATTCTCAAATAAATGATGATAATAATTGGAATTCATTTATTCCGTTTTTGTACAGTCACCGCTGTGGTTGTCAATGTGACAGTTATGACGCTCGATTATTTTCAATTATGTACAACGTTGGTCCCCATTCAATTTCCTAGTGACGTTGCATTTTGACGCCTTTTTTCCATATTTTGCAAGTGATTTTCCTGCTCAACAACAATTCCCTTTTCAATAACTGCTATACACTCAGCATTCTGAACTGACGCCAGTCGATGAGCTACAGTCACAGTTGTTCGCCCCACGGTCACTCGATCGAATGCCTCCTGAACTACCTTCTCCGAATAAGCATCCAATGCACTGGTTGCCTCGTCCAACAGCAAGATGTTTGGATTCTTTATAATTGCTTCATTTTTTTTTCAACATGAAAAACCTCTGGTTTATTTTATTTACTAGCACAAAAATTTAGTAGAAAATTTCAATTAATTCATACGTTGTCTGTAAGTTAAACCTCAAAAAGCAAATAAGTTTCTATAAATCATTATTTCAGCCTCTCTTCCCTGTGAGAACATTCTGGATTTTCGATTGTCTTCAGGAATTTCTTTGGGCACACACAAAAACGTGGAGCCTGTCTTAATAAAAACAGTCGTGTGATGGCAACCAAAAAAAACCTTTCTTTCCGCCCAAACAAGAATAGACCCTCAATAAAAATTGTCCCCTGATGGCTACCAAAAAAACCTTTCTTTGTTTGAATATATTTCATTTTCCTCTTTCTGCAATATTGAAAACTGCTCTTCTCCACCCACTATCCGCATTCCACCTTCGCAGCAAAATCTGTAATATCGTCCCTCCATGGATGTAGATGAAAAATATATTAGAAAATATGTATTGTGCCCTTAGCCCCTATACACCCTGCCTCAAACAATTCATAGTGGAGGATACCTAGAGGTCCGCTCAGTCCACGTTTTGACAGTCGATCAGCAGTCAAGTTCTTTTCTCGATAAATATGAGAAAGGTAATGGACGTGAAAGTGCGAGCCATCTCGCAGATGCATTCAATCCAGGGCAGTAATTGTACAAGTGCCAGATTATTTTTCTTATCTAGGAAGTCTATTAACACCTTCAAGTCACCATAAACCCGGATGGATTCAATACACAGATGTTTTGTGAACCAAAGCAGGCCCCATAAAGCCAATGTTTCATCCCTTGTGTTTGAGCCTATGCCACCGTACCAATGCAGTTTATAATGGCATAAGGGATTGATCATCAGCCACGCCCCGCATCCACATCTCCATTATGTGCTGCTCCGTCGAAAAACCCTGGAGGATAAGTAACTTCAAATAGTTTCACTCTAATCGTTAGGTCCCTCGGCGATTTCTGCATTGTTTTTGAGCTCTCCTAATACTAGATGATCTGAGAAGCAATTTCAATATGTTTCACTTTAAGATCCTCGAAGATAATTTTCTGCACTTCCATATTTTTCAATGGAAGATAAGGGGGATGATGCAATAATTCTTTTCCTTTGAAACCCACGAGCTTGTGCAATCTTTAACCGATTGATAATCATTGACTCCGACATTTAGTGCTTTACATAAGAGATCTCTAACTTCCTTTGAGAAGATGCAATTGTAGAATAGATGTTTATTATCTTCCTCCTCTGAATTACACGGAGAACATCTCACTAGACCTATCATGCCTCTCTTTCTGAGACCATGTTAATTTTTTATCTCGCCAAACACACCACAAACAAATGATAATTTTTAGCTGTGTATTTACCTTCCACATATTTGTAAACCAGCTGTCTGTCGTCTGTTCATTTAGTCTTTTCATGAGCTCCCTGTTCATTTAGTCTTTTCATGAGCTCCCTGTATGTAGCATGTGCACTAATGTTTACTTTCTTATAGGTGCCTCCCCATGTTATAGTATCGCCTTTCGTGGATAGCTTCGAGCCCATCCCTCTGACTTTTTCCAAATACTCTGTCCATTGAAATGACATTAAACTCGGCATATCAAGAGATTTAGCATCTCTCCAAATGGGAACTTCGTCATGCCATATTTTAATAACCTGTGACAATAAAGTTACACCCCTTCTATGTAAGAAATCTATGATATGCTCATCCAGAATTGGTTCATTTTGAAAACCTCAAATAGAACCACCCCCAATCAAGATTTTTTGACCACACCCAAAATTCCATTTTAGATTCTCTTTGAA
The DNA here is from genome assembly GCA_034641835.2 of Pinus albicaulis. Lineage (NCBI taxonomy): Eukaryota > Viridiplantae > Streptophyta > Pinopsida > Pinales > Pinaceae > Pinus > Pinus albicaulis. The sequence continues at coordinate 550,272,562 of CM076581.1, read as the reverse complement.
ACACGGCCATATTTTGATAAATCCCTTTCGAATCTGAGAAGACAAAGCCTTTTTTCTCCATCCACCTCTTTATAACTGCCCTTGTTATTGCTATTCTTTGTTTCTGACCCCAGACAATTGTGTTTCCCCTGTTCCCTGTGTTCGTTTCGTATCCATCCTTCAAGCACCTGAAATATATATATTCACAATGCTCAACTTTCATTAAAGTTAAAAATTTACAAGTAATTGTAATTAAGGATCGTTCTTTTCTCGCCAACAAATTAGGTTTTTCTTGCCAACAAATTAGGTAGGAGAGACTCAAAAGAATAGTGAATATTGGATATGGAGTTATTTACAGTCTCAATAGAATATTTTTTTTCTCAAAAAATCAGGTAGTTGGAGTGTTTGAATTGCATTGTTTATGGTGGAAATGGATTCAGCACCATCAAAAACCCTCAAGACACCCAAAATACTGAAGTTTAACTACTGTAACCCAAATTTTCAAAAATCTTTGCCAAAATTTTTCATAATCTTACAAGAATTTCTAGATTATTATGTAATTTTTTGAGACTACCGCTATTAGACATACATGGTATAATTTTGGATGAATATATATATATATATACACCAACAACACATATAGATATCAATATGTCAATCTATCAATTTATAACAATATATCAAATATTATATATGTTCAATGTTGACGTGGCCTAATATAATACGTTATTGTCTAGTCAAGTTTGTTAAATGGTCATGTAGTCTGGTGGATAGTGTGGCTAGTGTGGCTAGAATAAGTGATTGAAAATGGGTTTATAAAAGCTCAAATCTATGATGATGGTATGTATATATATTTTGTTTTAATTGATATATATATATATATATATTTGTATATATATCATACATATACTTATTGTATAGATCAATATAATATATCAATATATATATATATATATATTGATATGTTAAAAAATGGTCATTTCGTCTATTGGTTAGACTATGCTTTTTATTTATGGTTGAGAGTGATAGTGGAATATTCTTACCACATCTTTTGAGTTGGAATGTTAAAAAAAAAATCCAACAAACACAATGAGAGTAAGATTATTGATATTTTATAATGCTTTTCATTAAAACAAACCAAAAACCAAACAGATATATTTATTTTTCTTTTTAATTATCATCACTACTATATTTTATTTTTTTATTTTAAAAATACAAGAATTACACATCTTCATAGGTTGTAATAAGACAATCACTTTTAGAAAATTAAGGAAAAAATCAAATTTTATAAAAAAATAACATTCAATATACTGTTAGTTCCAAGACTTTTGTGATTCATAAAGTGGATAGATGTCTTTGGGATTAATCACATTATTAATGTGGTTCATCCTCACTATAAGGTGAAAAGCTAGCCTTTAAAAACTAGCCATTATTAAGTTAGTTAGTTAGTTATTAAGAAAATATTCAAAATAATTACTAAAAAGATTAAAAATAATAATATACAAAATTATTTTATTATTTAAAAATATTTCTAATAAGCATTTTAATTATTTAAATTATTTAAAAATATTTTTAAAAAAAATTAAAAAATTAATTATTATAACCATATTAATTAAAATATAACGATGAATTTTTTTATAATCTAAAAAATGGGAAAAAGAAAAAAAATTAAGATAAAGAAAAAAATAGTAATAGAAAAAAATATAAAAGAAAAGAAAATAATAAAAATTAAAGATAACAGACCTAAGGAAATAAAGAATACAATGTGGGAAATCATATCTAGAGTGATGGAATCCAGCTCTTGCTCAATTTACAACTATCATCCATATTTAGATTTTAGCATGTCTCTCCATTCCAATAGTCTTAAGGAGTTTCCTATAATAAAAGTGGTAGACCTTATTGTGTTCTTTGTTTCCTTAATATAATCAAAACCCCAACTCCCTCTAAAGATTCGTTAGCTATTGAACCCAAGGTTCTCTCCATTTCAATAGTCTTTGGGAGCTGCCTATAATAGAAGTGTAGACCTTATTGTGTTCTTTGTTTCCTTAAGATAATCAAAACGCCAACTCCCTCTAGAAATCCATCAGCTATTGAACCCAAGGTTCCTAATTACAACATCATCCATATTGACAATCAGCTTATCTGAAAATCTTCCATATTGACATGCTATTGCCTTTTGAGTTTTTTGAAATATTTCCGCATTGACATGCTATTGCCTTTTGAGTTTTTTGAATAGAACATCGACCGTGTGTTATAAGTCGATTTGGATATCTCTGGATGTCTTTTCAATTTACGGTAAATACAAAAATCGCGACATTGGTAAATTGTTATAACTCGTATTCCTTTATTTTTCTTTTCTTCACGGTGGTAATCTCTCTCGGCGTCCTTACCGACCACATGACACCCCTAGGAAATTAATCATTATGGTTCTAGTGGGATTTTCCATAAAGCATCCACCGTGTAGTAATGTCTAGTCACGAACTTAATGTGACTAGTTTTCTCGTGGGCTTTCTGGCAAAAAGCATCCACAATGTAAATATTTTATTATAAAAATCTTTGTACTGAGATTTCGTCTTATCTAGAGACTCGGAGCACTTCTCCGACATATGGTGAGGTTTTACCCCACATCTCTTTGAGAGATGGAAATAGGACAGGAATTTGTTTGTCCGATTGTCTGATGTTTGTCCCCTCTGTTTTCTTATATAAGGAAGCGAGTAAGGCCCATTAGAGACATTCAAAGTTGGAGTTTGGAGTCTGAGTTTTGGAGTTATTTTGAGTCTAAGATTGAAGAGTGAGGTTTTTCTTTGTTTCTCTTCATCTGTGAACAATTGTTTGATCTTCTTGCATCACGAAGGATATCTTGCCTTTATTTTTTTAAATTTTAAATCCGAGAAGCCTGCGCATCAAAGTGAGAGCTCTGGTGAGAACCTAAAGTGGCCGGATTTCTAGGTTATATGTGTGTTTGTGTCAGAAGTTCTGGGACGGAGTCTGTGAAAGGCCAGGAAGCCTTCAGATAACTTCTTGTTCATCAAGTAGCAGAGTCTGATAAATGCCTTAACAGTCTATCTCTGTAAAGAACGATATCTCTCTATAAAAAGCTTGTCTATCTTAATAAAAGAAGTATCCATTTCTGAAGTTAACTTCCACATATTAGTACTATACTATGTCTGTGTTAATTGATCTGTTGAGGTACTATCTGTGAGGAAAGAAGTTCACTTGAGGTTCACCAGAAGTTCGCCGAGGTCTAAGGAACACTAGTCCGTTAAAGGCAGGAGGCCGTGTGAAGGATGATAGAATGTGAGGTCCAGAGGTTCATGTAAAGGTTCGTGTATTGCTCATGGAAAAGAGACTCAACAAGGCCGAAGAGCTGAAGTGAAAGCTTCTTTGAAGCCCCTGTAGCAAATTGGTGTCAGAATATATGGTTCATTACGGTTAGTACTCATAATACTCTTCTCATAGAAATGGAAAATACTAGGAGATCTGTTTCCTTCAAGGAAATTGATGATAGAGAACATGCTAAAGAAAATCCTTTGAGAGATATGTTTGCTTCGTCATCCAAAAGAATAATAAACTCAGCAGAACTTGAGTATGTAGAGAGTTAGCCTGCACCTAGATGGTGTTTTCCCAGCATAAAATCCTCTGAAGTTTATGCAGATCTATCTATGTTTCATCTCAAAGTCGTAACTAGAATTTCCGTTAAAGAAAGTATTTTTCAGATTCAGGAAAACTCAGATGTTGTCCAAACAATTCCTTTGTTGGACCCAAAACAACTCTAGAAAGAAGCCAGGAGGATGGGAACTAAATATCTTCATTCGGGGTGAATAAGAATAGGGATAAATGCCCTAACACATAGAGGGTTGAATACATTTGTCTTTGCTACTGTCAGAGATATGACACACAATAAGTATTCAGATTCATTGATAGGCGGGATGGTTGCTCCATTGTCAGATGGAACTGTATATTTTGATTTCTATCCTAACTTCTTTGTTTATACATTCGATGAGCATATCAAAGATATTCTACAACTCCAGATCCAGAAAACTGGATTTGACATGATGAAAAAGTAGAATAACATAGCCATCCAAACTCGTGGGTGTTTCAGACATACCAACACCCTCTACCCTGTCGTTCTCCATGCCCCCAGTAAAGAATAAAAATCCAGTGTGGTTGTTCTAACAGATGCCCAAAATAAAAAAATAGAACACCAAATCCTTAAATGGGAAGATCTTAGTTTCCCAGAACACTGGGTTGTAAACAATCCAAAACCTCCTACACTTCAAAATATCACTTCGGCTAGTATTGAAGAAGGCCCTTCCTCTGTTGTCTTGTCCTTTCCCAGAAGATCCACAATAGACCGCATAAGAATTGATCAAGCATGTAAATCCTCATCCCTGTATATAGATCCACAAGAAGTCAATACCGCCAGTTCTCAGCTTTCATTTGTAAACTGTACCCATGTTGATTTGTTTGAATTTGCTCAGCTTGTAAATTTTTCCTCTCTGCAAGTTATTTGCCCAAATTGCAAAAGAAAAGTAAATCTCAGTAGTCTTGCTGAACTTTTTATCCATCAAAATCATCATCCTAGGACAGGAGAATCTCCTCCAACAACTTCTGTTTCTCCTTGTCCTAATCCTAAATGTTCAGACATCACATTTCCCCATGATTCTGATCACATAATGATGATTCATGAACTTCCTTCTCTTGAGAATGAAGATCTGCGTCTTAAAGAAATGTTCAACAAGATGAGACCAATGAATATGCCCAAGTATGGTCTAGGATACCTTGAACAACTTGATGAGCTGATTCCGATATCCAAATTTGAAAATTTTGTTCCTGAAGATTGCAAAAAACCATCTAAGCCTGAGATGCATAAATTTTTCTCCATAATGGAAGGATGTAAAAAGTATACAGTAGATACCCAATGGATAAATAATATGTTAAATTTGGATCTATATACTCATCCAGAAGCCAATGCCTTCGATCTTGGTACCCCTCACCAAGAAAAAATCAAGATGTCAGAAAAATGGAAAGCATACATGACAAAGACAAATACATGGTTGTCTTTCTATGAATGGAAGAAAAAATGTGAACCCTCAGATATTCTCATTACAGATGTTGAATCTTCCTATGCTAAACATTCTTGGACTGCCATTGATGGCAATAAAGTTGAAACTCCTACCACTTTTCCTCCCTATAAGGGAATCATCTCGGGAGAAGCACAAATCAATGAAAAAGATATTCCCCTGGTCCTAAAAGATGACAATGCCCTTGGCATTGATGGTAGAATTCAGAAAGAAAGTGAACAACTAAATTGGACTAATACAGCAGTAAAAGGATTAGAGATGAATTGTGCCAAAACTGCTGAAATAAAAGATCATTTTGATAGTTTCAGAGTTTCTGTAAATAGCATTAACAGATCCATGAATGATGTTAATTACTCTTGTACTGTTTTAAAATGTTTTGTCAAAGAATCTCTATCTAAGATTGAAGATGTTGAAAAGAAGGTAGAGATAGAAATGCATTCTACTCAAGGTCTTATTACTGAATTAACCAAGAATTTTAATAGATTGCATATAGCCCCTATAGATAAACATATTCCTTCTTCTTATCTCTTTAAGGGATCTGTAAATATTTAACACCCTATAAAACTTGTTGATAATTTTCCCCAGTTGTTTCCAAAAGAATTTCATACAGAAAAATCTGAGCCCATCACTATCTCCTGTTTATTTAAAGAACAAGAATAGGAAATTTCTGAAAGCTCAAAACCCCATTTGTTCCCTATCTATGAACCTCTTGAGAGCCAATATACCAGGTACCCTGCACCTGATCTCAGTGGCAAAGGAAAACTTCCTGAAACCCATAACTTCCATCCTGAATCACACGAAGAATGGAATATTGATAATTTGAGTGTTGGTCAAATAAGGCAAATGATAGATATCATGTTCACAGAATATAAACGCATGTGCCTTAAGGGAAAAAATGAGGTTGAAACCTGCAAGTCTATCATCCAATGTTTTACTGGAACATTACTAAGATGGTGGGAAACTGAAACATCTCCAGCCTTAGTAACAAAAATGGAAAATGAAATTTTAAAAGATGAAGCAGGAGACATTATTCATAATTCTGATGGGACTCCACAAAGAAATATGATTGGAGCTTTGACTTCACTCATTCTAGAGCACTGGTGTGGAGGCAAGATTGAGCTTTCAAATAAACATGAGATGATTCTCATGAATCTCAAATGCCATAAGATGTCTCAATATGAAGATTTTCATAGAGACTGGGTTCAAAGAATATATGAAGTAAAGGATAGAAAAAATATCTTATGGAAACAGGTTTATTTGGCAGCCTTGCCCTCAAAATTTGTTAACTATCTCAGACAACAAGAGGCTTTCCAATTACCATTTGAATCCTTTACTTGGGGACAAATATATAACATTGTTACTAGAACCCTTGTAGGGCTATGTACAAATATGAAAGTAAATAAATCCCTGCAGAAATTATCCAGGTTACCAGATAGCAAATCTATTTGTAGCAGGTATGGCTTGTCTATAGATGATCCTATAGTAAAAAGAAGAAAAGCCAAAAAGAAATCCAAAAAAGCAAAGAGGCAAGAGTACCCACAGAAGAAAAAGAAGGGAACCAAAAAAGGGTACTACAAATATGTCCCCAAAACACGTTATTACCAGCCAAAAGATATTCATCTTCAAACTTCAAAGAGAGAACAATAGAATAAATTAACATGTTGGCTATGTGGCCAACCTGGTCACACATCAAACAGATGTCTCATTTCTGATGAATCCAAGAAAAATAGAGGGAAAAAGTCACAGGAATTAGAAAAGAAGAAAAAGACTGTAAAAATAGAGGGATCAATTATGTGCTTTAATTGTGGCTCAAAGAACCATAGGTCTGAAAATTGTCCCAGTTTTTGAATTAGGGAACAAATCCAACAGAAACAATTAAATTTCTCTTCATCCTCTTCTGAAAGCTATTCCACAGAATCCTCTGAAGAAGAACTAAATATGCATATGAATGAATGCAACTGTATAGATTCTGATGATTTTCATTGTGATACAAACACTGAATCAGAAATTTCTTCTGGTGAAGACAACTTCATTTCTGACAAACAAGAGAAAGAAAAAATTCTTATGGCTCAAACCATAAATGATGCTGAAACAAAACTACTCTCCAAAATTAGAGCATTAGGAGTGGGAGAGATGAAAGAAAGGTTGCTAGAAACCTTCCTAAACACGATGCTTAAAAGCCAAGGGAGTAGCAGCAAGATCATTCGCAAATCAGAAAGCAAAGCATTATTCATTGATGCTTCATATGAGAAAAACAAAAAAACCCTCCAAAGAAGCCAACAACAAGAAAAAGTCAGATCTTTGACTTTAGGAGAAGTTAGCCAAGAGATTCATAATCTCAAAAAATAAATCTCCTCCTTAAAACTCAAGGTTTATGCATTAGAGAAAGGGAAGATGCCTGAAGAATAAGAAAAATGTTTTTCTAATCCAAACATAGAAATCTTTGAAGTAAAAAGAGATGAATCTATGGGCTTTAGAGACATGAGAGTCACGACTATACAATATTAGCAACACCATGTTATGCTAGATATTTGTATACAAGGAGAAATGTTTTCTCTTCGGACATTGATTGATACAGGAGCAGATGTGAATGTCATAAATTCAAAACTAATACCAGCCAAATATTGGGTCAAATATTTCAGACAAGTGGTTGGGTTGGGAAACAAAAATTTACTATATGAAGTTTCCCAAGCTTCTATATGTTTTAATGAACATTGTATGAAACTAAAATTTGTAGTTGTTGACATTCCTATTGACTGCATTTTGGGGAATGTATTTCTAGTTGTCATAGAGCCTCATGGTTCAACTAGATTGAAAGGAAACAAAGCTGGCTATTTCATAACTGTACCAAGCTCAGATGGAAGTTTAAAAGTCATCAAATTACCTTTTGTATCTACTCCCAAAGTATCCACCATGGTACAAACTATGCAGCAGATTGAAAAAGCTAGCAATAAGCTAGTTGAACTCAAAGATTTGAAAGCCACTACGAAAATAGGAGACTATCTTCAAACTCCTATCATTAAACAAAGGATCTCTCTTCTGAGATCACAAAAAGAGAAGGATTGATGTGCAGAAGAACCCAATGCTTTTTGGCATCGCAAGCAGCATTATGTGGAACTACCATACAAAGATGATTGTAAGAGTAGAGTAATCCCCATGAATAAAGAATATATAGACCTTTGTCAAAAACAGATAGAAAATCTATTGGATAGAGGACTAGTTAGAGAATCCAGTAGCCCATGGAATTGTTATGGATTCTATGTGAATAAACATTCAGAACATCTAAGAGGAGTTCCGAGGCTAGTCATAAATTATAGACCTATAAATTGTGTCTTATCCGATGATACCTATCCAATACCTCATAAAGGAAATATGCTTGCTCGAATTGCAGGAGCCAAAGTATTTTCAAAGTTTGATATGAAGTTAGGATTCTAACAAGTTGCAATTAAAGAAGCAGATAAATTCAAAACAACTTTTAGCATGCCTGTTGGACACTATGAATGGATTTTATTCCTTTTGGTCTTAAGCATGCACCATCCAAATTTCAAAAAGTTATGGGTACCATTTTTAAACTTTACTTTGATTGGTTGATTGTATATATTGATGATGTTCTCATTTATTCCAAAAATGTCCATGATCACTTTAAGCATATTCAGAAATTTCATCAGTTGGTCAAGAACAATGGGTTGCTACTCAGTAAGAAAAAGATAGAATTATTTCAGACCACTATTAAATTTCTTGGACATACAATTAAAGATGGCCAAATCTCTTTACAAAGGCATGCTCTGGAATTTGCAGATAAATTCCCAGATATCGTCATAGACAAAACTCAGTTGCAAAGATTTTCAGGTTACCTGAATTATGTGAGCAGCTTTTACAAAGACTGTGCCAAAGATATGATCTGTTAAATCAAAAAGTTACGGAAGAATCCAAAACCACGGATAGCAACACATGCGGAAAGCCGGTTAAAAGAATCAAAAGATAAGGTTAAGACTCTTCCAGTCCTAACATTGTTGATGAACACTCTTTTAAAATTGTTGAAACAAATGTGATTGATGTTGGATGGGGAGGAATCTTAAAGTAGAAAAAGGACGAAAAAAAGAGAATATTATAGGTTTGTTTTAGCTACATGGAGTCCTTAGAAAATTACTCTGCTATTGAAAAAAGTCAAGGCATGGAATTGGTGATAAATTTGATATTCATCTTGTTCATAAGAAATTTCTCCTAAGAACAGATGCATCTGCTTTAAAGAAAGCTCTTAGCAAAGATATAAAGAAACTCGGAGAGGCAAAATTTGTTAGATGGCAGGCCCTGTTTGCAAATTTTGACTCTGAAGTTGAACATATCAAAGGTGAGAAAAATTGTCTGCCTGATTTTCTAAGTAGAGAATATTTAAGCCCTAAAGATACTATCATGTTGATAGTTACAGAATGGGATCCTTCCCAACAAGTTGAGACCTTAAGAAGTATTCCTGAAACACAAGAATGGAGAGAATATTGTTCAAAGTGGAAGCCTACCTGCAATTGAGAAATACAAAGATACTGGATGCAAACCTCCAACCTCATACTGATATACAGCATCTAGTATCAGAAAGGAGAGTATACCCAAAAGGCAGTAAGTGGATACATGATATGGTCTATGAGAGTATGCTTTCTGCACACTTGGCCGAGGAAGCTTTGAGCAAATATTTTCATGACATAAGTGTCATTTGGACAGAGAGAAGCAGCCAAAGAAGAGTCTACCACAAGTCTTTTGCTATAAATCGTACCAGAGTTCCAACTTGGTATGACATGCCAGAAATGTGGCCACAAGGAGATCCATCCATAATTTTTCCAGATACCATATATAATTTCTCAGATTATAAAAAAAATATGATGGGATATTATGAATATAAATGGGAAAAATGAGACCCATTACACCAAAGTAATGTTTGGTCCTACATGGGCTACGCAAAGGAATAGACAAGGCGAATGGCTCCAAAATTGGTGGAATGATTTTGGTCTCAACAAAACAGCTATGGATCTTTTGTATTTTGAGACATATTTCCAATCTGATTGTAATATTTGTGGTATAGCAGAATGTTTTCATTCTCCATGTAAAAATGTTGGAGATTTAAACAATGTCCCTGAAATTCTGGAACAATTCATGAAAAGGCATCATGAATGAATGGTTAGTGATGAAAAAAATCAAGCACAAGATGATTGTAAGGAGAATCTACACCAATGCCTGGGATGATGTCAGGTACAAACAATTCAGATTTCCAGAGGCCACGAAGTCAAGAAAACGTCAATCTTACTCTGTAGCCGATGCAATTACGTGGAACGATTAAATGTTGAAGTATTTGGTGAGTTCACAATGAGTATAAAGTGCATTTAGAAGATAATTGAAGATGATCAGAAACCTAATTACTATCACTAATACAACATAAAATCAAACGATACGCAATTCGTTTTGTTTTTTTGTTCCTCTATAAAGTCATATCACATGTTCAAAATACCTACAACATATATTGTAAAAATGTAGACATAATTTCTTACCCATATATTTTGTCAAAAGTGCATTGGACTTTTGCGATAGAGGCAGTTGATAGATGCATGGATGCTGCGTAAATTGATCAACACGTTAAAGCTTACATTCATTTCATTGTTAGTTCATTTTGGTTGGAATAATAAACGTGCTAAACTCTTTTTGCTTTAGTGTCATGGTACCTTGATTTTTCCTTTCAATCATATTGATTTGGTCATAGACAAATAGGTGTTATGTACAATTTTCTTTGGAAGGTCATCTCTCCATGGAATCTGGTCATCCATGTTTTTTTCAGTGGAAATGGTTTAGCATTAAAAAAATGCGGAAACAATAAAAATAATTTATGATTTCTAAAGTGGATATAAAATTAAAATATTTTGAGCCAGTATTGTGTTTTGGTTTTTAATTTGTGAAATTTAATTTATATATAACATAATTGATTGAAAAATGTGTTATACATTTTATAAATATCAATAATATTTATATTAATATATATTTTATATTATTATTACAATTTAAAATTATAAATATTTATTTTTGTAAGTATGAGGAAGGGACTACATATTCATTATATTACGTTATAAATTTGGAAGAATAAATTAAGAAATTACCTTTGACTTCACATTAAAGAATGTCTTAACAAAACACTGATAATCATTTATCCAAAGCCATGTGAACTACCAATTATAAATATTACTTAATTTATAAATTTATTTTAAATTATTATATTATATATAATAAAAACATAAATAAAATAATTACCTCTAGCTAATATTTATTTTTTTAATTTGAACATGATTTATTTTATGCATATTTAGTTTCATTGTGACACCCTCATTAAGAGACAATTAGTCACTATTGGTTAAAGACTGTTAGTTTAATTATTTTCTTTGGTTTTGTTTTATTTTCTTTTATTATTCAGGACAAGGAAAGTTTAATGTAAAAGTATTCATGACATAAAGTATTATTTGGTTATTAAGTTTTAAAAGGAAAAAAAAAGAGGTAACCTTCTTAGACTGTGGGTGAAGTTTCTAGAAATAGGAAGTGGTTGGAAAAAAGTTGGGAAAAACAGTTACCTACCCTCTAGGATAAAAGGAATTCCAGAAGAAGGGTAGGGGTTTTGTGCTAGTGCTAGTTGAGGGTGAAGTGTTTCTAGAGTTGGTTAGTGGACCAGTTGAAATGACTTCTGCAACCCTTATGAGCAAGAGTTTCTGTCTGTTGACTGGATTAATTATCCTGAGGTCACAGAAGAATGAAGCTAACCACTGATTTTCCGCGGCACTATCCAAGTTCTGGAGCTCGGGGGCAGGGAGAGGACGTCATTGCCTCGCTTGATGGTTGGGTGGACCACAGTTTAAAAAAAGGGATTAATTCCAGTTCAGATAAGTATACAGATTGACTGTTTATTACTTTGACTGCTAAGAATGTTTAAGGTTGTTGTGCTGTTAGTGAAACGGACCAAAATGTTACCGTAGCAGGTTTAGTAGATGGAAAAGGTTCTGTGTATGTTCGTGCAAGAAAATATAGGCGGATTATTAACTTTCTGGACTGGAAAGTTTGTTAATTTTTCTCTTTATGAATGAGAGTTTAATTCTCGTAAAGACTGAAGTTTTATTTATTTACTGTGAAATGCAAAAGTGTTATTTAGATCCAGTTTTTCTTTAAAGAAAATAGAACTGTAAAACTGTTTTCTAGAAGATGCTCTTAAAAGTTATTTTGTCTACTTGTATTAATAGAATTAAAGAATTCGTATATTTGACTACCTGACAAAGAACCCTGAGAAAATTTGAGTTGACAAGGGTTCTTGAGAATCTAGAAAGTTTGTAGTGCATGACAACGATAACAGTATTAAACCAAAACAAAACAAACTGCTTAATCACAAGAATATAAAGCATCGGCGTTTGCATGCAACCAATCATATGAATGTAAGTCGTCATTCTTTTAAAATAAGATTCACAAACACAGGAGTAACCGAGGGAAGGGTTTTGGAAAAGAACTTCCAGAGCTGGAGTAGTTCAAAGAAATTCATCCTGCCCCTGTTTGTGAGTTAAAAACGCTATACTCAGTCCTTGATTTGGCGGACTGGCGCCATTAACCTAGAGAAACTCCTAGCCAGTATTTTTTCCTCATTAAAATAGCCAACAGAGTTGTGTTCTTAACATTTAACAAATCTGTTGAAATAATATTGCAGACAAAACTACCTTCATAAGAAGAAATTTCGGACGAATGCATGTACAGAGCTACCGTGCTTGTAAAGACTATAGAGCAACGAAAGAGTCACATACATATATATATTTTTCCATAAAATCTTTACACATTACCATACGTTCTCTTTCGCAGAATAGAAACGGAAGATTTCTAGAGTTACACGCAAATAGAGCTCATAGAAAAATGCAACTACACAGCATGCATCAGATTTAGAGAACAAGAAATCGGAAAATAAAGTGCCCCATAATTTTACTCACGAGCAGTGAAGCTCTGAAGCTGCAAACACGCTAGTCTGATTTAATACATATTTAGGGTTGAAAAGAAAAGTAAAAACCCGTCTAGAGACTTCTTTATAACGAGTTGGAATAACAGAACAACTCAGTCTTAGCGTATATTGACCGGAATGAAATAAAAATTGGTTATACAAGCTGACAAGCGTTCAATCCCTCAAAACAAGCTGTAAATGATGCTTAAGGAAATTGTGCATAGGTTGTCCTAAGCTCGACGAGCTAGATAAATTATCGGCGTTAACACCGGACAAAATTTACAGTGTAGCCATTTGTTTTAGGCCTACTCTAACCCTTGTAGCACGGCCTTTAGAGTTCTACTAACCTGGCTCCTGCAATATGATTTGGAAGTGGATTAGAAAACGTCAGTTGTTAGTGCAGCCTGAGGAAGAGACTCTAAGGTTAAACCAACCTGCACATTTCACAGTTAACAGGAAATTAGTATCTCGAAGGGTTGTATATTCCTACTGAACCAGTTAAGTGAGCATATAACCCGAGGGTGGTCCAGTTAATTACCTGGAAGTTCATGCCATGGCCATTTTGGAAAAACCTGCATGTAAGTGCGGGTGAGAACAATATGTTAATACACAAAACGATAAGCCAGGAATGGTCATCAAACTAAGCCTTTGGGGAAGAAATTAAAAAAAGAAACCAAATTTCTTACCTGGCAGTGTTCCTTGAAGAAAAACGTAGATGCTTAGTCCACAAACGGAGTCTGGAAATGCTGAGCTTTGGAATTCTGGGGTTTCTCCGACGGATGGCCATCTGTTCTCCCGGAGACTTCATCGGTGGAGAAAGAAAAAAATCCAGCAAGCATTTAGATGATTGTCTTTGGACCAAGACCACGGCTTAATTACTCAGAAAAGAACAAGATTACAGATCGAATTGGCATACCTCGGCCTGGCATCACTTGTAGAACGAAAGAGAAACGAACCCTGTCTACAACAGTGAAAAACAAAGATAGCACAATGAACCTGTGTTTTTCCTTCCCGCGAATGTTTACCCTCGCAATTATCGAAACCCTTGATTACACCTGTCAGTGGAGTTAACTCGCATGTACATCCGGTGCAGAGAAGTCGAGAAGCTAGCCTTGGATATCGAGAAGCGCTACAGGTGGCAAAGTCTGCAGTCTCGTAGGACTGGATAATTAAGGGTATATGGATTGTCGAGAATCAAGTTTTGAAATGAGTGAAGTCCGGCGACAGGCGAAATTAAAATTCACACCACAACGGTTACCATATCATTTATTTCTTGTAAGAGCTGGCAACACGGAAAACTATATACACATTTTTATATGCCCAGGATTAATTCCCAACATTCAAAGGAGTCAGATTTAAAACATATGTCTATGTAATCATTACGTACTGAAATAATAATCCATGTCAGTTTGGTGTAACGATAAACAAGTTTAAGTTTCAGTACGGGATAAATACGAAGTTATATCAAAGGAAAAATTATGATTAAGTTTATATTAAAAGGAAGATTATGGTTAAGTGGTAGATAACGAGTAATTAATTTTACAGATCTAGAAGGGTAAAAGAAATTTATTTTTTATATACATGTAAGTGTATGAGTGATTGTGACAAGTGGTATCAGAGCACCAAGTTGCTACACTGGGATCTTAAGGGTCTACTAACAGTGTGCTTGTGATTAGTGCACAAAAGGGAGCAAGAGCGATGGCAAACCAATCGCCGCCTGAGGGGACTCAAACCCCCACAGTTTTAAACCCAGAAATGTGGGTACTGTTGACGGTAGAGCAGCACCAAAAGACTAGTCGATTACTTGAAGAACAACAGCAGCAAACTACATTCCTGTTAAGTACGGTACAACAACTTCAAGAGGAAATGTTACGAGTTCGAAGGGACAATGAGAGGTTGCTACAGGATCAAGAGAAGATCCTGAAAAGTTTGTCTGATAAGCAGAATCAGGGGATGAAACACCCTAGTGCTGAAAAAGAATTAACTACAGAACTAGAGGACCAGCAGACTCAGAATAATGCTGACGACAGAACTGAAAGGAGCCCCTCCCAGAGGAGTAAAAATAGGAATTATAATGAGAAAGAGTCGGGCAATTTGTCTGGCCAGCAAGATTCAAAAAGGAAAAAAATGGAACTGCAGGGAGAATTTCGTAAGATTAAACCACCGACATTTGATGGTGAGGCTGAAGAGGCGGCTGAAGCCTGGTTAATAAATATAAACAAATATTTCCAGGTCTATGAATACAGCAGCAATTTGAAGGCCAGACTGGCTATATATCAATTACGGGAAAAAGCCACCCTGTGGTGGGAAGAAGTGAAGAATGTGCGCATAATTGATGAACGCGACATAACCTGGGAACTGTTACAGCAGTATTTTAAGGATAAATACCTGACATAAAGATTCTATGATGACAAAGCAAAGGAATTTCATGATCTTCGGTTGGGACAAATGACGATAGATGATTTTGTGACAAAGTTCACTTCGCTGCTGCGATATGTACCTTATCTTCGAGAAGAAAAGGCCAAGGTACAGAGGTTTTTAAGCAGTCTACCTGCTCATATGAGAGAACGAATAGAATTCGTTAACCCCCAGACTATGGATGAGGCTATCCGAAAAGCACGGTTGTGTTATCAGCAAAATAAAATTAAGAATGATGTGGGTAAAGGCTGGCAGCCGAAGAAAGGGCAGAAAAGTAACTCTACCTTTAAAAACAGTAAAAACAGTAGCTTCAGGAATGCAGCATGAAATACAATCAGCAAACAGTTTGGGAAGAACCACCAAAGAATCAAGTGGCCAGCTGAGGAGAAGCCCACAGAAGCGTCAAGTAAACCTGAGCTTGGACAGAATTCTAAACCTCCCTTAGAGTGTTGGGGCTGTGGGGAAGCTCATTATTATAAGAACTGTCCCAGACGGAACAAAAGTGAAACTGTAGGAAATCTGCAGGAGGCATCTACAGTTGGAGACGTGGCACGTAGCGTACATCGTATCAATGCAGCGCTAGAAGATCGGCAAGCTGATTTTCAGCCTACGATGATTGAACTTGAAGGTACACTACTAACTAAACCTGTTTCAATTCTGGTTGATCCTGGAGCAAGTTTGAGTTATATCAGTCCTAAGTTGGTAGAATTATGTAAATTAAAAGAACAAAAGTTTAGGAACTCATGGCTGGTACAGTTAGCCACTGGGGCGAAACGTAAGGTAACAGCAAAAATTCCTAACTGTGTGCTGGAAGTGGCAGAACAGCAGATAGAAGTAGATCTAAATATTTTACCGTTAGGATCGTACGATGTGCTGTTAGGTATGGATTGGCTGGAAAAACATTGGACAGTGGTAGACTGTAAGGAGAAGACCATCACATTTAGAAAACAGGATGGTACACGGAAAATGGTTCAAGGGGTTAAAAATCCTGTACAATTACGACCAATAACAACATCTCAGCTGGGTAAGTGTATTAGGAAAGGGTACCAGTTGTATGCTATTCAAGTAGGATACACCGACTCTAAGGAAAAGGCACCAATGCTGGAAGATATTCCTGTGGTGCAGGAATTTTTAGATGTATTTCCAGAGGAAATTCCTGGTCTACCACCCAGAAGGGATATTGATTTCACTATTGAGTTGCTGCCAGGTGCCTCACCAGTATCAAGAGCCCCGTATAGGATGAGCGTGCTAGAGTTAACAGAATTAAAAATATAGTTACAAGAGTTGCTAGACAAGGGCTATATACGTCCAAGTGTGTCACCATGGGGTGCACCAGTCCTTTTCATTAAAAAGAAAGATGGGACAATGCGCATGTGTATGGACTACAGACAACTTAATAAGCTAACTGTCAAGAACAGGTATCCCTTACCAAGAATTGACGATTTATTTGACCAGGTGCGAGGGGCTAAGGTATTTTCCAAGATTGACTTAAGATCCGGATATCATCAAGTTCGGATTAAAGATGAAGATATCTGCAAAACAGCCTTCCGCACCCGATATGGTCATTATGAGTTTTTTGTGTTGCCCTTTGGATTAACAAATGCGCCAGCAACTTTTATGAGGCTAATGAATGGTGTGTTTCATCA
Source organism: Pinus albicaulis (assembly GCA_034641835.2). NCBI lineage: Eukaryota > Viridiplantae > Streptophyta > Pinopsida > Pinales > Pinaceae > Pinus > Pinus albicaulis. The sequence continues at coordinate 550,255,436 of CM076581.1, read as the reverse complement.
ATTTCTAGATAATTTTGTACTCATCTTTATTGATGATATTTTGGTGTACTCTAAAGATGAAGCAGAGCATAAGGAGCATTTTTGTCTTGTGTTGGAAACGCTAAGGAAGCATCAGCTCTATGCTAAATTCAGCAAGTGCGATTTCTTTAAAACAGAAATCCAGTACTTGGGACATGTCATAACAGCTGAAGGGATAGTTGTTGATCCCGAAAAGATCAAAGCCATCATGGAGTGGCAGGTTCCTCAGAATGTGGCGGATATTAGATCATTCATGGGCCCAGCCGGGTATTATAGAAGATTCATAAAAGGGTTCTCCAAAATTGCCTTCCCCATTACATCTCTGCAGAGGAAGGGCAAGTTGTTTAGATGGACAAAAGAATGCCAAGACAGTTTTGAAAAACTAAAACAACTTCTAACTACAGCTCCAGTACTGAAGGTAGCTGACCCGGAAAAAGACTACGAAGTCTGCACGGATGCTAGTAAAGAAGGAGTTGGAGCAGTATTAACTCAAGAGGGAAAAGTAGTAGCTTACGAGTCAAGAAAACTTAAGGATTATGAGCAGAAATATTCTGCTTATGATTTGGAGCTTACGGAAGTAGTCCACGCCCTCCGAGTATGGAGGCATTATCTTCTAGGTAAAAGATTTGTGCTGAAAACTGATCATAGTAGCTTGACTAGCTATTTCAAGCAAGCAGATTTAAACTCTAGACAGGCGAGATGGAATGCATTTCTGAGCGAATTCGACATGGACATTCATCATGTCAAAGGAAAAGAAAATAGAGTTGCTGATGTTTTAAGTCGGAAAGTGCACAGTCTGTTTGCTTTATATTTTAATCAATTGGAAAGCCAATTGTTGAAGCAATTGAAGGAAGAAGCTCAAAGAGACCCAGAATACAAGTTTCTGTGGCAGCAGATGAAGAATGACAAACAGCATAGCAAGGCAACAAAGTTTGGAGAGAGTGAAGATCAGGCTTTGACCTTTCGCGGAAAGATCTTTGTACCTAACCGCGCTAATCTTAAAGGATTAATCCTGAATGAATTTCACCGCAGCAATTACGCTGGTCATCCGGGATATCAAAAGATGCTTACAGCAGTAAGGAAAGTATATTATTGGCCAGAAATGCGTAAGGACATTGCCGAATATATAAGCAAGTGCTTAGAGTGTCAGCAGGTTAAAGCTGAGCATCAACATCCTGCTGGGTTATTGCAGCCTATACCCATTCCTGAATGGAAGTGGGAAGTTATCTCTTTGGATTTTATCACAGGGTTACCGCGAACAAGGAGGCAGAATGATTCTATTATGGTAGTGGTGGACAGACTAAGTAAATCCGCCCATTTTATACCTGTGCAATCTACCTATAAAATGGTACAAATTGCGGATATATTTATGAAGGAGATTTTTAGGTTGCATGGCATACCCAAAACTGTGATTTCAGACCAAGATGTTAAGTTTACGTCTACTTTTTGGAAAACTTTATTTTATGGACTAGGAACCCAGATACACTTTAGTACTGCTTACCATCCTCAAACAGATGGGCAGACAGAGCGTGTAAATCAGGTTCTATAAGACATGCTGCGAATGTATGTAATGCAACAACCCACTAAGTGGGAAGACTACTTGCACCTGGTAGAATTTGCATACAACAATGGGTATCAAGAGTCCCTGAAAATGAGCCCCTTTGAGGCGTTATATGGTAGGCAATATCGCACACCTATAAACTGGAGCAGCCCTGAAACAAAACTGTTGTTGGGACCTGAAATGTTGGCTGAAATGGAGGCAGAGGTAAAACGAATAAGGCAGAATTTGAAAGCCGTGCAAGATAGGCAAAAATTTTATGCAGATCGGAAGAGATCCTACGGAGAATTCAGGGTAGGAGACCACGTATATGTACGAATTAAGCCTAAAAGAAGCACTATGAGGTGGACCTCTTGTGCTAAGTTGGCTCCTCGGTACTGTGGCCCTTTCCAAATATTGGAAAGAATCGGACCAGTAGCCTATAGGTTGGCATTGCCCAGTCACATTCGGGTACATAACGTGTTTCATGTATCCTTACTGAAGCGATACATACATGATGAGAAACATGTAATTCATTGGCAGAATATTCAGGTAGGAAGAACGATAAAATAATCCTAGTTTGTAGATTGAATATCTCTAAATGTTCTGATTTGAAATTTTTTTTGTGCCTTTCAGGTAGAACCGGACGGAGAATTCCTGGTAGAGCCTCTACGCATACTTGATCGGAGGGAAATTGAACTCCGCAAAAGAGTAGTCGTTCAGGTGAAAGTGCAGTGGAAGCACTTTGGACCAGACGAAGCTACCTGGGAGGAAGAAAAATTTATGCAGGAAGCATACCCCGAACTTTTTCCAGAGAGGGGCTGAAAACACCGAGGACGGTGTTGCTTCCAGGGGGGAAAGCTGTGACACCCTCATTAAGAGACAATTAGTTACAATTGGTTAAAGACTGTTAGTTTAATTATTTTCTTTGGTTTTGTTTTATTTTTCTTTTATTATTCAGGACAAGGAAAGTTTAATGTAAAAGTATTCATGACATAAAGTATTATTTTGTTATTAAGTTTTAAAAGGAAAAAAAAAGAGGTAACCTTCTTAGACTGTGGGTGAAGTTTCTAGAAATAGGAAGTGGTTGGAAAACAGTTGGGAAAAACAGTTACCTACCCTCTGGGATAAAAGGAATTCCAGAAGAAGGGTAGGGGTTCTGTGCAAGTGCTAGCTGAGGGTGAAGTGTTTCTAGAGCTGGTTAGTGGACCAGTTGAAATGACTTCTACAACCCTTATGAGCAAGAGTTTATGTCTGTTGACTGGATTAATTATCCTGAGGTCACGACACTGGGTTCTAACCATTTGATTTTCCGCGGCACTGTCGAAATTGCGGGCTAGAAACAAGGAGAGGACGTCATTTGCCTCGCTTGATAGTTGGGTGGACCACGAGTTTAAATAAAAGTTTGTTCAGTTAGGATAAGCATACGGATTGATGGCTTTTATTATTTTTAGTGCCTGAAATGTTTAAGAGTTGTTGTACTATTAATGAAAGGACAAAATATTGTCGTGGTGAGTTTAGTAGATGGAAAAGGTTCTGTGTATGTTCGTGCAAGAAAAGATAGGCGGATTATTAACTGTCTGGACTGGAAAGTTTGTTATCTTTTTCTCTTTATGAATGAGAGTTTAATTCTCGTAAAGACTAAAGTTTTATTCATTTACTGTGAAATGCAAAAGTGTTATTTAGATCCAGTTTTTGTTTAAAGAAAATAGAACTGTAAAACTGTTTTCTAGAAGATGCTCTTAAAAGTTATTTTGTCTACTTGTATTAATAGAATTAAAGAATTCGTATATTTGACTACCTGACAAAGAACCCTGAGAAAATTTGAGTTGACAAGGGTTCTTGAGAATCTAGAAAGTTTGTAGTGCATGACAACGATGACAGTATTAAACCAAAAAAAAAACCCAAACTGCTTAATCATAAGAATATAAAGCATCGGCGTTTGCATGCAACCAATCATATGAATGTAAGTCGTCTTTCTTTTAGAATAAGATTCACAAACACAGGAGTAACCGAGGGAAGGGTTTTGGGAAAGAACTTCCAGAGCTGGAGTAGTTTAAAGAAACTCATCCTGCCCCTGTTCGTGATTTAAAAACGCTATACTCAGTCCTTGATTTGGCGGACTGGCGCCATTAACCTAGAGAAACTCCTAGCCAGTACTTTCCTTATTAAAATAGCCAAAACAGTTGTGTTCTTAACATTTAACAAATCTTTTGAAAATAATATTGCAGACAAAACTACCTTCATAAGAAGAAAATACGGACGAATGCATGTACAGAGCTATAGTGCTTGTAAAGGCTGTAGAGCAACGAAAGAGTCACATACATATATATATTTTTCCATAAAATCTTTATACATTACCATACGTTCTCCTTCGCAGAATAGAAATGGAAGATTTCTAGAGTTACACTTAAATAGAGCTCATAGAAGAATTCAACTACACAGCATGCATCAGATTTAAAGAACAAGAAATTGGAAGTAAAGTGCCCCATAATTTACTCACGAGCAGTGAAGCTCAGAAGCTGCAAACACGCTAGTCTGATTTAATACATATTTAGGGTTGAAAAGAAAAGTAAAAAAAAAACCCGTCTGGAGACTTCTTTAAAACGAGTTTGGAATAACAGAACAACTCAATCTTAGCATATATCGACCGGAACGAAATAAAAATTGTTTATACAAGCTGACAAGCGTTCAATCCCTCAAAACAAGCTGTAAATGATGCTTAAGAAAATTGTGCATAGGTTTATCCTAAGCTCGACGAGCTAGATAAATTATCGACGGTAACACCGGACAAAGTTTACACTGTAGCCATTTGTTTTAGGGTCTACTCTAACCCCTGTCACATGGCCTTTAGAGTTCTACTAACCTGGCTCCTGCAATATGATTTGGAAGTGGATTATAAAACGTCAGTTGTTAGTGCAGCCTGAGGAAGAGACTCTAGGGTTAAACCAATCTGCACATTTCACAGTTAACAAGACGTTAGTATCTCGAAGGGTTGTATATTCCCACTGAACTAGATAAGTGAGCATATAACCCGAGGGCGGTCCAGTTAATTACCTGGAAGTTCTGTCATGGCCGTTTTGGAAAAACCTGCATGTAAGTGCGGGTGAGAACAATATGTTAATACACAAAGCGATAAGCCAGGAATGGTCATTAAACTAAGCCTTTGGGAAGAATTTAAAAAAAAACCCGATTTCTTACCTGTCAGTGTTCCTTGAAGAAAAACGTAGATGCTTAGTCCACAAGCGGAGGCTGGAAAGGCTGAGCTTTGGCATTCTGGGGTTTCTCCGACGGATGGCCATCTGTTCTCTCGGGGACGTCATCGGTGGATAATGAATAACCCAGCAAGCATTGAGATGATCGTCTTTGGACCAAGACCACGGCTTAATTACTCAGAAAAAGAACAAGATTACAGATCGAATTGGCATACCTCGGCCTGGCATCACTTGCAGAACGAAAGAGAAAAGAACCCTGTCTGCAACAGTGAAAAACGAAGATAGCACAAAGAACCTGTGTTTTTCCTTCCCGCGAATGTTTACCCTCGCAATTATCGAAACCCTTGATTACACCTGTCAGTGGAGTTAACTCGCCTGTACATTCGGCGCAGAGAAGTCAAGAAGCTAGCCTTGGATATCGAGAAGCGCTACAGGTGGCAAAGCCTGCAGTCTCGTAGGACTGGATAATTAAGAGTATATGGATTGTCGAGAATCAAGTTGTGAAACGAGTGAAGTCCGGCGATAGGCGAAATTAAAATTCACACCACAACGCTCACCATATCATTTATTTCTTGTAAGAGCTGGCAACACGGAAAACTATATACACATTTTTATATGCCAAGGATTAATTCCCAACTTTCAAAGGAGTAAGATTTAAAACATATGTTTATGTAATCATTACGTACGGAAATAATAATCCATGTCAGATGTGTGTAACGATAAACAAGTTTAAGTTTCAGTACAGGATAAATACGAAGTTATATGAAAGGAAATATTATGATTAAGTTTATATCAAAAGGAAGATTATGGTTAAGTGGTAGATAACGAGTAATTAATTTTTACAGATCTAGAAGGGTAAAAAGAAATTTTTTATATATAAGTGTATGTATTAATTACCGTGACAAAAATAGAAGCATGGAACATTCAATATAATAAATTCTTTAATAACTATATTTTTTCAAATACAAAAAATTATAACTTTTACATATTATAAAAAATAATAATAATAATATGAATTATTAAGTAAAGCTCATGTAATAAAGTTTTTTTTTCAATAATTTATTTTAAAAAAAATTATATATATGTATGATAAATGAAAGATTATGTAAATTTACTTTATTATTTAAAAAAATGGTAATGTATATTTTAATTGTGTTATTTCTTGTTATTATTTATTTATCCTTCATAAATTTTATTTTACCAAACCAATCATTTTATAAAATAATTTTATAATTTATAATAAGTATGTAAAAACTTTTTACAAAATAAAATTATATTTAATTTATAAAAAACACTTATTACAAAATAAAATTAATTATATTTAATTTATGGAAAAGCTTATTACAAAATAAAATTAATAATAATTTTTATTTTATTATAAATTTTACTGAGTGTTTTTAAATTTAATTTAATTAAAAATAAACATTATATTAGTTTTTTTTTGAAATTTTACTTTGTAAACTAATAAAAATGCGAAATATCCTACGGTCAAATCTTTGAACTAATTAATCCGTGACCCTGTGTGGGGACTTTCTGACTCACGTAAAGGTTATAGTAGTAATGATGAGAATCAACTTTGTCTCGATTGTCATGCCTATTCTACTCCACGGCTCGAATGGAGTGCATTTGTTATAATGACTCTGGCTGGTTCAAGTGGGATGTCCCCTCGTGACTAGAGAAATACCGAATTATTGGATATATAATATATATATATATATATATAGTTTTATTAATATGTTTAATTGATGATTTTGGAAATGTTATTTTATGTAAATCATTAAATACTATGAGAGGAAACAACCTAGAGTAACCCATATTCGATTTCTTGAATTTGTAGATTTGAATCTGTTTTAATTATGTTTTGTTTTAATTAGATTGAAGAATTATAAATGAATGATAGTTATTTCAATATGTATATTTGAAAGATGGTTTGAAACGTGGATATAATTTTAATGATGTGATATATCTGAAAATATTTTTATCTATATTATAGATTACAAAAATCTTAAATCTAACATATATATTTATGTTCAATATCTATATTTATGTTGAAGTATTAGTAGAAATTAATATAGTTATTTTACTATGTATGTTTATTTCAAAATAATTTTTTTTTTAAATTTAATTTAATTATTAACAATTATTAAATGGATGGTGATAATTTAACCTTCATAAAATATTTAACATAGAATAAGGTTTTAAAAACAAACTTTAATACTATTTTTGCTTTTCAACAGAGTTTAATAAACACGTAGGCACGAACTTCAACTTGAAATTAAGCGTATTGCATTCTTTTGAGGAACAAATAGACCTTACGTCGGCGGTTGAAACCAACGTAGACAACTTTGTGATTGTTCGATGGTAGGACTGCTTCGTTCAAAATCAAAAATTAAATCATATTGGATTCTTTTCTTAGGCGTGGTTGATGGGCGTTGCTTTAAAATGGACGTGATAGGTGTGATTGGTTGATGTGTTCGCTAGGTTGGCATGTGGAACCAAATCGCATCGGCGATCGGTTGGTGGGGTGCAACGAGTGATTGCGGTGTCTGATGCGGACCGCGCCCGCAATATCGATATCGCACGATAACGACGCTGATTGCGGATGGTGGAGTGAGATTCGTGCGGAGATGTGCGATGTAGCGATAGTGGTAGGGACCACATCGCATCGGCGCATCAGCGATGAACATTTGCGGAGGTATGAAACACTGTCTGTTGCGATGTGCAATGTGCGATATCACAACATCGCATCGCATCGGGACTTCACATCAACAAGACACTAAAACAAACATTTGCGATGGGCGATGACTAGTGAGGACCACAATGACTTGGCCCTTTCATAAACTTAAAGACTTAGCGTGTTTGAACAAAAACTTTTTTGTTTGGTTGGTGAGGGCTTTATGGCCCGACAAGACTTTTCTTTAATAAACCTGCTGTTGCGTGGTTTGAACCACGATTTCCTTCAATTCTCCTCTGCAAAAATGGCTGCGCCCATAAACATAAAATTCATCCTTACGATTTCATTTAAACTCTGTTAAATGCACAGAAGTGTGCACTCAACCTTCTGCCCCTTTTGTACTTTGTCTCCCTACACAGATATGCAGGGTACTTTAATATTTTCAACACAAAACGCCAACTCCATCTAGAGATCCATCCATCAGCTATTGAACCCCAGGTTCCTAATTACAACATCATCCATATTGACAATCGGCTTATCTGAAAATCTTCATATTGACATGCTATTGCCTTTTCAGTTTTTTTGAACAGAACATCGACCGTGTGTTATAGGTCGAAGTCGATTTGGATATCTCTTCGATGTCTTTTCAATTTACGGTAAATACAAAAATCATGACATTGGTAAATTGTTATAACTCGTATTCCTTTCTTTTTCTTTTCTTCTCGGTGGTAATCTCTCCCGGCGTCCTTACCGACCACGTGTCGCAGAAATCAAGAAAACGCCAATCTTACTCTGTAGCCGATGCAATTACGTTGAACGATTAAATGTTGAAGTATTCGGTGAGTCCACAATGAGTATAAAGTGCATTTAGAATATAATTGAAGATGATCAGAAACCTGATTACTGTCACTAATAAAACATAAAATCAAATGATACGCGATTCGTTTTTTTTTTTGTTCCTCTATAAAGTCATATAACATGTTCAAAATACCTCCAATATATATTGTAAAAATGTAGACAGCATTTCTTACGCATATATTTTTGTCAAAAGTGCACTGGACTTTGCGATAGAGAAATTATGAACAATTCTTTTGTCAAAAAGCAAGTTATTTTAGTTTAATGCCTTTGGTGATTTGGGTGTTAAGCGACTAGATCACATCTTAACTCGGATCTGTCAAAAGCGGCAAGAGGGATCGAATCTATCCAGTGCGCTACTAAAATTGAAAACTTGAGGAAATTTTTTCACCTTGAGAGATTTGATCCCTCTCGGCGCTTGATAGATCTGGAGTTAAGATGGATCTAGGTTGGTTTCACTCATGTGCGACCAAGGAAAATCTATAGATAATATGAGGAACATTTGCTTAATTTTATCAATAATATGTAAATAAATCTAATATTAACATAACCATTTTAAATATGTTAAATATGTCTGAGACTTATTGAGTCATTTTAATTTTAAATTTGATTAGTTACCTCAGTTTGTTGAGATGATAAATATTGTAAAATAACTTTAATGATGAGATAAAATTTTGAATGCAAAGTGACAATGTAATAATATTGAATGATAGAAACTGTGAATAATAAGAATGTAGTCAATTACGAATAGTCTTCATTGTGATCGATTTCAAACTATTGTCTTCTACTATTCTTATTTTCACCCATGTTAGTTTTGTCATATTTTCATATTGATTATTTGAAAATGACAGTTGGAATCGTAAACCATTTAAATATTTAGCTCAAGCTGTTCTAGTAAAAATCATACCTTGTCTCTCTTTCTCTCCAATATTAATAGGTTGAATTACTATAACACAAAAATCGGTGTACATTGTCAATAATTTTTTGTTCTTACACTGAAATCATTGCACACACACTATTAATCCAATGACTTTAAAATTAATGTACCATCATACATCCCATTATATCAAATTAGAAATCAACATATACAGTGAAATCAATGCAACTAATGCAAGAAATCAAATAATAATAGAGAACAACATCTACACTAAAATCAATGCATCTAATGCAAGTAATGAAATATGATTAGAAATCAACATCTACACTCAAATAAATGAGTCTAGTGCAAGTAGGAAAATAGGATTTAAAACCAACATCTACACTGAAATCAATGCATCTAGTGCACACAATCAAATAGGATTAGAAATCACCATCTACACTGAAATAAATGCATTTAGTGCAAGGAAGAAAATAGGATTATAATTCGTCTACATTTAAATCAATGCATTTAGTGCAAGCAATCAAATGTAATTATAAATCAACATCTACATTGAAATTAATGCATCTAGTGCAAGCAATCAAATAAGATTATAAATCACGATCTACACTAAAATCAAGGCATTTAGAGAAAGCAATAAAATAGGATTAGAAATCACCATCTACATTGAAATCAATCCATTTAGTGCAAGCAATCAAATAGGATTAAAAATAATCTACATTGAAATCAATTCATCTAGTGAAAGAAATCAGATATAACAAAAAATCAAAATCTACATTAAAATTAATGCATCTGGTGAAATCAATCAAATAGGATTAGAAATCATCATCTACACTGAAATTAATGCATTTAGTGCAAGCAATCAAATAGGATTAGAAATCATCTACATTAAAATCAATCCATCTAGTGTAAGTAATAAAATATCATTATAAATCAACATCTACACCAAAATCAATTCATCTAGTGCAAGAAATCAAATAGGATTAGAAATCACAATATACACTGAAATCAATGCATCTACTGCAAGAAATCTTCTTCCCTCTCTCCCCCATATATATCTATATATCCCTCCATCTCTCCTTAATTTTCTTTTTATCTCACCCCATAATACACACACTCTCTCTCACTCCATATCTATCAATTTCCTTGTCCCTCCCTCCTTCTCTCTGTCTATCTTTTTTTCTCTTCACCTTACATCTATATCTATATCTCACTCTATCTCTCTATATCAACTCCAAAACATAAACTCTCTTTCTCCAATCTATATATCTATCTATCACTCCCTCTTCCTCCTCTTCTCTCTCTCCCTCTCTCTCTTTCTCTCTCTTCTATCTCTCTTCCTTCTTGCTACCCTTTATCCCTCTCTCCCCATCTTCTTTATCATTCCCTCTCTCTCTCTCCCCACCTTTCACCCTCTATGTCTTTATTCTTACCTCCCCCTCTCTCCCTCTCCATCTTCATATCTCTTTCCCTACCTCTCTTCACTCTCTCTCTTCCTTTCTCTCCCCCCCCCCTCTCTCTCTCTCTAAGTTCACCTTCCAACTTTGTCACCATATGCCTCTCTCTCTCCTTCTCTCCCCCCTTCTCTCCATATCTCCTTGTTTGTCTCTTTATCTCACCCCAAAACATACACACTCCCTCTTCATCTCTCCCTTGTCACTCCCCCTCTCTCTCCACTACTTTCTCTCTATGTATTTCTTCTTCCCTCCCTCTCTCCTCATCCAGCTCCATCTCTCAATCCCTCCCTCTCTCCCCCTCCAAATCCATATTTCTATCCCTCCCTCTCTCCTCCTCTCTTTCAAGTCCCCTCTCCTTTCCTTCCTCTCTCTCCCTTTCTCTCCTACCTCCCTTTCTCTTCCCCCATCTCTCTCTCTCTCCAACTCTCAATCCCTCCCTCTCTCCCCCTCCAAATCCATATTTCTATCCCTCCCTCTCTCCTCCTCTCTTTCAAGTCCCCTCTCTTTTCCTTCCTCTCTCTCCCTTTATCTCCTACCTCCCTTTTTCTTCCCCCATCTCTCTTTCTCTCTCTCTCTCCTACAATCCTCTCTTCCCCCATCGCTCTCTTCCTCTCTCTCATCATTCCTCTCTCGCCTCCTTCTATTTGACCCCCCAACTCTCTCTCTCTCTCTCTCTCTGTCCTCCAATCCTCTCTCTTCCCCCATCACTCTATCTCACTCTCCAACTATCTTATTGTTTCTCTCCCTTTATCCTTCTCTCCCCCCTTGTCTATATCACTCCCCCTTTATCCTTCTTTCCCCCCTTGTCTCCATCACTCCTATGTATCTTTATCCCACCCATAATCATACACATTCTCTCTCCATCTCTCCCTTGTCACTCCCTCTCTATGTATTTCTTCTTCCTTTCCTCGCTCCCCCTCCAGCTCCATCTCTCTATCCCTCCTTCTCTCCTCCTCCTCTCATCCTTTCTCTCTCCCTTTCTCTCCTACCACCCTCTCCCTTCCCCCTTCTTTCTTTCTCTCTCACTCTCTACCCTCCAATCCTCTCTCCTTATCCCTCCCTCTCTCCTTATCTCTCTCCCACCTCCATCTTTAAGTCTCCCTCTCCCTCTCTTACCCTTCTCTAACTCTCTCACTCATCTCCCTCTCTCTCTCTTCATTCCTCTTCTCCCTTCTCCTTCAATTTATCTCCATATCTCCCTTGTCACTCCCCCTATTTCTCCACCTCTATCATATATCATGATATATTAATATATATTACAATATAATAAATTTAATATTGTATTAATCTAAACATATTAAATTTAATAATATTAATGTTAGGGTTAATAATGTTTTTTTTGGCATGGTATTAATAATAATTTGGTCCATGGTATTTGACCCTTATATTTTATATATAATTAGATCTTGATTTCTAATCGTATTTGATATATTTTTATTTATTTACCTTACCTCTTTATACCTCTTTTATATTTATTTATTTACCACACTTCTTTTATAAATATATTATTTGGCCTATGGTATTTGCCTATGGTATTATTAATAATTTTTTCCATGGTATTTGGCCCATGGTATTAATAATAATTTGTCCCATAGGCTTCACCTAAATAAAACTTCTTTTTGAGTTTTTGTAAATATAAAGTGGTTTATTGAGTAAATATAAAAATCAGTTTTATTTATTTACCATACCTCTAGTTTATTTATATTTTTATCTATTTACTATACCTCCTGAGTAATATAAAAAGAGGTTTTATTTATTTACCATACCTATGGTTTATTTATATTTTTACTTATTTACCATATTTTATTTATTTACCATATCTCTTTTTTGAGTGTTAGTAAACTTCTTCATATTTTAATTTTATATCGTTTAAATTTATTTTTAATAAATTTTTAATTGTTCATTTATATGTTTATGTAAGTTATTGTTCAAGCCGACATTTTTTTTGGCTTCTGACATACTTACACATCGGGGTCATACTGGGCTGTAAAATGCCCCTCTCGGCGCAATAACTTTTAATAATATATATATAATACAATCTTAATAAAGTATATCAAATCACGGTAATTTGGAGAAATTTTTTATAAATTTGAGTTCAATCATTTAGAAACGATGAGGGAATCACTAAAACTGAACTATATTCATATAATTTATATTATGAATTATAATTAAATATTTAAACATAAATACATAATTAACTCAAGGTGTTCACCTATTTTATATGTGATGTCATTTATAATCTACGAGGGAATCCAGAATCCCGTGAATCATAATACAACCAGTGTTTTTTTTTAAATGAGGGAATCACTAAAACATAACTATATTAATATAATATACATAACTATATTAATATAATTTATTTTATAAATTATAATTAACTTAGGTTGTTTACGTAATTGACATGTTATGTGATAGTAGGAAAAGAAAACCCGGAGACATAACTTCAGGTTTAATTGTTTTATTTTTAGATTTAGATTTTTTAGTTTTTAATTAATTTCTTTAAAATTTAGAAATTATAGGTTAATTATTGAAATTATATAATTAAATGCTTTAATTTTTATTATGTTAAATTAATTTATATATTTAAAAATATAATTTAAATAATGAAAAAAATCTCATTATTACTGTATTATTTAATTTTAATAATAATTATTAAAAAGACGTAAAACTTAAAAAATATAAACCTATTCAATATATATTGTTTTTAATAATAATTAAAACATAAAAATTAAAGTAAACTCTCTCAGTGTGATTAATAATGATAATTAAGGTTTACTAAGATTAATATGGTCTATCAGACTTTAAGAAAGAAGTTGTTAATTAAAATTATATAAAATTTTATTTTTGTGATAAAAAGGGAAGATTTAAAATTTTATTTTTGTGATAAAAAAGGAAGATTTAAATTTTTTTTTTTTGTTAAAGAAAAAGGGAATAAGATTTGTCTGGTCACTATTATTTTCTTGACTAAACAAGTAGAAGAGGTTGAAAGTGGGGAGAATGTTTTGGAAATGAGAGCGGATGTAAGGGTTGGGCAATCCAAGAGAAAGTGCTTTTCATGTTCCACTCTCTTAGTATGGCTAAGGAGGTATATTTTCTCGTCCCAATGATAAAATTAATGAAATGGCTCTCCAAGTGAGAACCTAGAGAGTATACAAACACACTCACACAATCTAATACATACAATCAAGAGAACAACCTAGTACATATAAGATTTCTCACAAATGGGTGGTTTGAACCACTCCTTGAAGATTAGGATCTGAGATCTAGAATTAAAATCTCAATCCTATCCTAACTTAACTTTCTCCATTAATTTCTAACACTCCCCCTTAATGGAGAAATGGTACAGAACAATAACATATGATAACATACGCTTGCTGGTCTAGTCTCAGCTAGGCTTACAATGGTAAAAAACATAAAAAAAAAACTTGGTAACAGAGTTTTCATCTTAGTCTTTATGCTTCTGAGACCATATTTGTTCATTCGTGGATGAGGCTTCATCTTCACTTTCTTTGCCATGAGATAGTGATGTATCTTCACCTCATTTCTTCCCTTGTGAAGGAAACCTTGATTTCTTGTTCCAATCCTTCTCAGAATTATGGCAGGCTCAATAGGAGACTGTTCCTTCTCACTATTTCTGGTGTCAATCATTTGAACATCGGCGATGATATCTTCACCATTGATTACAGAAATTTCTGTGTTAATTTCATAAAGACATGGTGTTTCAAGCCATGCTTCAAGAAACTTCAATTCTTCTTCAAAATTTGTTGTTGATTCTTGCCTACCAATATTTTCATCTTCCTGCTCCTTCAGAAGAGCTTTCATTTCACCATCTCTCCCTTCTTCATCCTTTTCTGTTGACATAATTATGCCTTCACCCAGTTCTGTCGCTACAAGTATGTTCTGCATTTGATCTGTATGTGAAGATAGGCCTTCCTTCTCACCAAACAGTAATTCATTAATTCGATGTTTTTCAATCATCAAATTGATCCACTCATCATGAGATATATAAGTCTCATCAAACTTGATTTCTTCATCAAAAAAAATTTCAGGTTCTACATCAGGAAAACTTTTAGGTTCTACAATAATGGATGTGTTTTCATCATTACACGTTTTAATTACAGATACACATGCATCACCCATCATTGCATCTTCAGTTTCATAATCAAACATGGGATCATTATCAAGAGAAATATCTTCAACATCATTGCTCTCATTCAAACAGTATTTCATCTCAAAAACATCCCATAAAAAATTTGTACTAGAAATCTCTCCATATTCATATATTATGCTTAATATTATGTTGTCATCTACTACAGATGTTATAAGACTTAATGCTACTGTATCTCCACTATCATTAATAACATCTTCAACATAATCCAGTAAGTTTAACTTCCATAGTACTGTTTTCATTTTATTTGTTCAGCTTTCATAATTCATACCTAAAAAAGATGGTAAATCTGGCATTAATAATTTAATTATCTCACCAAATTCTAAATCTACACCTTGATCAGCAGCTGGTCCATCACCGTCAACCTGAAACAAATCACAAAATTCTACAACACAATATTTTGCACTTCTCCGTTGATGCTTTCTCCTGAATTTTCTTCGAGCCTATTTCAATTTACTTTGATGACCCATTTTCTCCTTCACATTAACTAATGTCCAAGAGCTTTATCTTGATCAACAGCCGGATCTCAATTTCCGTGCCTCATTCCGTCTCGCACACTGTCACCGTGCCTCACGAATCTGGTCACCGAGCCCTCCTATGGCTCATGCACTCCTCCAACAATCTAGCACCTCAAAACTGAGGCCGAGCACCAACACTCCTTTTCGCAGCAATCCACGCTTCACAAAACATTGTTTGCAAGGGATATACCACCAACGGAAATTCTCCACTTATGCGGCAACCACCGAAATCAATCTTAATAGTTTCATAACCATCAAATAAAGAAATCAACACAATTGCAAAGTGCCTTGCAGTCACGTTGAGGTGGCCCACGATTCACATCAGGTTCTTGACTAGACTTCACAACTAACAATGGAAGCACAAGTTTGATATGTTGGGCAATGAGCAAAGAGCATACAATCTCTCTAACTCGCTCTCCAAAGTCGATTGTCCAACTCCCAACGACAGCAACACAAGCACTTCGACTAAGCCTCCTTCACACCACGCAGATTCAACGCTCCTCCTGGCATCTCCACGCTGCTTGACCCACACACTCCTGCGCACTCTGTCCAGGGTATGAACTAGACAAAAATTGTGGACAAGGCTTGCACACACACCAAATCGAAAAAAATCCAATCCTCTATAAACTCAAATTGCCAATTTCACTTCAGATATTTACTTGACACTGCAGCCGCACATTTTTGAAGCTTTTAATATCTTAAAAAGTACGAATTGGCTTCTGAGGTCAGGCGGAGCTTATATTTGTCATTTCCCCTGCATTTTTCTTCCAAGCAATGGCCTAAACCTGTCGGCCTGGTGATCTGCCTTGTGCAACTAGAAGAGGCACTGATCACAAAAGCTGCCCACAGTAAAAAAAAAAAACACACAGCCTCATTACAGCCTCAAATATGATTGGTGTTGTAGGTGCTGCTTGTATTTATCCATAGAAGAAATCGAGAGGAAAATATTCAACTCGGGGTTGGGGCTGCGAGGTTCGAACATGGGCACGCTTTCACTGCAACTCACCAGTAGCCACGAGGGTACAACTTGGCTCATCTCTAGCCTCCACGCAGGCTCTCGGCCCAACTCTTGTCCGGGCGGCGCCACCGCCTCTTCTGCCTCTGCAGGTTTAGGCTTAAAGAGCTTACATGTTGCTCTCCGTCTCTGCACTCACAATAACTAATTGATCGGCTTACAAGCTCACAGGCTCCGTTACCACGGGCTATCACAGCCTTCACACAACCTTCAGGCTCAATGCAGTAGCTATCCACTTCCTTTCGCCTGCTCGCAACTTCACGTAGGAACACCGATCAATAACACAGAAACCACTGCATTGCTGTTGTTGTTTAACAACAGATCGAATCTGCAAATCGACTATCTCACCTCATCCCATGGCTCTCTGTGCAACGAGCAACCTTCGACACTTTCACTGGTCGATTCAACCACCCACAGACTCTGTTGTTGAGCACAGCCTTCATGGGCTCCACTCCACGATGCCTTATGAACCGGCAGAATAAATGCCTTCACAGCGTTCCAGGAGTAGGTAATGGCAGCGCTCCTCACATAGGCTCTTGGCCTCCCAACGCACAGGTCTCTGATATTTTTGCGCTTCGATACCATGATAAAATTAATGAAATGGCTCTCCAGGTGAGAACCTAGAGAGTGTACAAACACACTCACACAATCTAATACATACAATCAAGAGAACAGCCTAGTACATATAGGCTTTCTCACAAATTGGTGGTTTGAACCACTCCCTAAATATTAGGATCTGAGATCTAGAATTAGAATCTCAATCCTATCCTAACTTAACTTTCTCCATTAATTTCTAACACCCAAGGTATCTTGGGAATAGACCAACATCTGGTTTCACTCCAAAGATCATGAGAATTAGTTCTAATCCTTGCAATATTAATTCTCTTCTTAGCACTGGTTGAGACATAAAGGTAATTCTGGTTAGCAAGCATATGGTTGATAACCTCATTATAATATCTTAACTTTCTTTTCCCTCTAACTCCTTATCACTCCGTAACTTATCCTTAAATTTAGAAGTAATGACGTTTTTAATATTATCCTTATTCCGTAAGATGATCTCCTCCTATACCTCCTAATGATCCATCTATGACTTGACATCTTTGTGCCACCCTCACTTGAGTTGAAGGTGGTTTTGACTAGAGTTAGAAGCAATTTTTTGGGGTCTCTTGGCTTTGATGAGGGAGAGGCTAACCTCAATTAAGAGTATAGGGTAGGGAGTATTACCTTTAATCTTGAGGTTGTAGGTTATGAATTGTTTTTGGATCATTTCAATCTTTCTCCATGAATTTCTAGATAGACTGCAACCCCACACCTCACATCCATATAAAAGAACAGGAGTGACGAGAGTCTAGAAGAGAAACTTATTTTTACTCTAAACCCAATGATCAATGGTCTTATTATAAATACTTAATAATAATTTGAAAGTAGTTTGTGAAACATGAATGTAATTCTATAGGATAATTAATTTTTTATTTTAATTAATCAATATAGATTTATTTTAAATTTTAAATTTTAATTTACCAAGTATTTTGAGGAATCAAATCTCTCAAAATGCAAAACTCTTTTTAACTGTAAAATTTGAAAGAAAATTTGCACCTTCAAAAATTTAACTCACACTTAATAAACATATATATATATATATATATATTAACATATTTTATAACTTTTTTTAATATGATATATATGTTATATATTAAAAATATATATCTATATAATTTTATTAATAAAAACAAAATTATGTGAGGGGATCTTGGATAGATGGTGATATTGAAACAATAAAAAAAATTAAGAAAAACTCAGATGTTCAATATCACGAAAAATATATTAATGTATTTTTAAAAAGAATTTTACATCTTATAAATAAACAAGAAAGGTTGCATGGCAGCTATTCCCTGCCTTGAAATTTAATTCACACTTAATTTAAGGCCCATAACCATAAAATAGATCAGGCCATAGAATGGGAGAGAGCACATGAAAAGTAAAAGATACATTCAAGGCCCATAAAACAGATCAGGCCATAGAATGGGAGAGAGCTCAAAATGCAAAGAATAAGACAAGTATTCAAGAGAAGGGTAACCATTTGTTCATGGTTTTAAAAACAATGGAAATAGAAACAAGGGTTAATTCTTTCATGCTAATTTCCATTGATCAGATGACATGTGAGTCTCCTTAAGTTTGAAGCCAATAGGATGCAACCTGATTCCGAGACACTGCTTCCCAACACATGAACTAGGGAAATAATAAAGGTGAAATACCAAATCATATGGTGAATTCAATGTATGATAAGCAGCTTGACAATGGCAATGGAGATCTTCTAGAAACGTACATAATTACTAGGGATCCACACGAAGCATCGAAAGAACCAGAAGGTGTGGTGATAGTAATTGTATCTAGAATGCCAGTTTTGACAAATGAAAAGAGCTTTCTCCAGCCAATTTATTAGATGTGCTAAATGAACCTGGAGGAAGACATGGTATTGGGAATGTGTACATGATAGAGAACAAACTGGATGGTTATGATTCGTTTTTTTGTTGGAGTAATGACATGGGTGACAATTCTGCTTCCCAACGCTCTTACTTTTTATGTAATGATGCCCTTCTACACTAAAGTTAATTGGATCAGGCATGACACTATTTCAACTGTTATGAGTGAAGGTGCAATTGTTGGATCATCTTAGGGAAATTTTTGTCCCAATGAAAATCATACTAGTGATTGTGATTTTGTCAACAATCACACTTATTAAGTGAGTCCTTATTGCTATTTTTGTTTTAAAGGAGGTAGCCAACGCCATTGGAGCAACACGTGTTGTGATTATATTCCTATTTTTTCCTTATGGTACTCTTGCAATATTCTATATGATGTACTGGGTTGGAGCAGGGTTATATCTTTTATGTTCATGCAAAATTCGTTAGAATGACTGTAATGTACACTATTATGCATAAAATCTTGTTGCCAAGAAGATTAAATATGCATTTGATATTTGTTTTGGCGGATGCTTATGACCATGAAGCAAAACTATTAAATGTCACACATAAGTCACATTTACATTCAAAGGAGGCAAAGTTTCCAGCAACATATAATCCAATAATCAATGAAACATATTTGATAACTAATTCGAATCAAACCGAAGAGGTGACTCGTGATGCTGTAGAATAATTCAAGAACACAAATCATTGAAATTTGTTGAAGCGAAAGATTTTTGAAAGTGACACTAAGGCAATTGAAAATCCAGAAAATGAGTATCCATACCCAGCCTCATTCCGATCACGTTCATAATTCAAATGAGGTGTACAAGAAATTTAATTGAACCAAACATAATATCTTTGAATAAGTCATATTATGATCATTAATATTTGATTCTATGACATGGAAGGCGGGTTTCACTCGTGTAGACTTCCCCAGATACTGTATTCTCAGCTAAATAGTCGATACATACCGTGGAAGTTTTTTTTCATCCATTGTATTATGGATGCACGAGCGAGCTCTGCATCCATAAGAAGGACATAGACAAGGGTAGGAAATGGTTACGTGAGTGATGCTAATTGCCATATCCACTATCTGTTTTGAGGTGTATGCGTTTTATATTATGTAGACTAATTAATTGACCTGTAGTCAAGAATGAACCATTTTATTTTATATCAGTAATCTATAACCCATCATGTAATATTCTTTGTACGGGTGTCAGCACTAAGGGTAATATTTTCTGGGAGTAGATATTTTTTTTCACCTTATTAACTGAGAGTAGTAATTGAGAGAAGCAATTAATGAGATTATGTCGAAGTGTGCAAATAATTTTCCAGAGCCAGAGAGTATGTTAGGATGGATTTTGGTTTTGCAAAAGTGTGTTAGGATTTCAATTTTTCTTCCTCCTTATTTGCATACATGCTGAAATTTGATTGAATTACCGATCTTCCAAGACCAAAGTTGTTTTATATTTCTGCTTGTTCGTTAATTACGATCACACATTAATGTTTTGGGAAATCAATGGAGTTGTTTGTTCCTTTTGGAACAGTTAGCATTTGTAATTGAAAAAGCTACAGGCTCATGGTATTTTTATGGTATAGTTCTTTTGAAACATTGTGTTAATGAGAATGACTCCTTTGTAGAGGTCTGAGGGTGCAATATGATTCGACCATTTTGAGTTCTAGGGGTACTTTGTCACTACTCAACAAAGAATTGGGAGCTAGGGAGCTTGTTAGGAGAACCCAAACAGAGTAGGAGAGTTTTCTCAAGCATGAAGAGGGTGCCAGTTTGATCAGATAGCATAATTTAGGTAAGAGACCTTTGAAAAGTGCATATCAGGTGCACTTATATACAAGAATAGAGAAGTTGAAACTACAGATGTAATGTTTTCCACCCTAAATACAAAACCTATATCTTATGTTCCATCTCATCAACACATGCACATTGTTAATTTGTCAACTCAACACTTTCTATGTTTTGAACAATTTGTGTAACAACCCTGGTAAAAACATTCATGTAAAATATATAAGACCACATTGATGGGACATGTATTCCATGCTGAATGGTGGGAAAAAACATCCTAGTGGGTATTCATTTTGGTTATTATGGCTAAAAGAAATTGGCAAAGGCAATGGAAAAGGCTTTGGAAAAGGCATGAGACATTAATTGACATTTTATTTATGAAAATAATGGAAATTGGGATTAATGGAATGTAAAAGGTCCCAGGTTGCATGTGAGGAGGAAAATGAAAGAAAATAATGGAAAATGAAGAAATTAGAGGCATTAATGATAAAACGAATGTTGAGGATCGATTGGAAATATTTTGTTAGTTCAGTTTTGGAGCTCTCATTATTCTCGCTCTCTCTCATAATCTTGGACACTTAGAGTATTCTTGGAACACTCTTGGAGAGTGCGACATACTTGGAGATTTGGATCAAGAAAGAAAAGGAAAAGCTGGAAATCGCAAGATAAAATCAAGATCAAAATCTACAGTAGGTTCTGAGTGCGGGTACCAAGTTGCATGTATGATTTCCTCATTGTTTTTGTCATGCATGGTGTATGCATGTGGATTTTCCTATCCTTTCCATTTCCTGGACAACCATGTTATTGTGGGTTTATTTACATTGATTGTTTTTTAGTTAGTTCTCATGATTCCTTTAGTTGTTGGGTTGAGTTATTAGTTCCTATAAACCTTGGTTGGACAAATGCTCTGGAATCCCCGCGGACAACTTTGGGTTGAGTAACTAGTCTTGGAAGCCTTGTTTGGACAAACTCTTTGGAGTCCGACGGACAGTTGTTGGGTTGTGTGATTAGTCATGGACTCTTGGTTGGAAAAATGCTCTAGAGCCCTAGGTGGGTTGAGTTACTAGTCATGGAGCCTTGGTTGGACAAACGCTCTAGAGCCTGGAAACAATTGGGGTTGAGTTACTAGTCTTGGAAGCCCTGTTTGGAACAAAAACTCTAGAGCCCTGTAACAACTAGGATAGAGATCAATCCGTGATGGTTAGTGATCTCAAACCATGAGGTGGAATCACTGGTTTGGGGTTGAGACGGTTCGGTCTCTGGAGCCGTAATTTGGTGTTGATTGATGTGTTTGATAAAGTCCCACATTCATGCTTGGAATATGGAATGGGGGTGACTGCCTGAAGTGAGATTTGGCTCAGCCATGTCTATGGTCGGGTGGAACGTGGAAGTCCCATTCTAGGGTGGTTTTTACATTTATTACTGAAAGGTTCAATGCCTTGGTATTTGATGTGTATATGCAATGGTTTATATTTGGATTCTATTGCTGATGTATCCATTGTATTTTTGTTGGCATTATGTTGGTTATGAGCATGTACTGTGACATCGATGAGGTATGTCTTTGTCTATGTTTTTACTTTTAAATGAATATACAATGTATCTATGGTAAAATTCATTGTACAATAGCTTATGATGTAGGGGAAAAATGCTTCTTCGTGATTCCCAGATAATAAAGAGACCTCTTTGTTCAAATCGGTTGTTTATACTTGTAGATGTTATGTTTGTGAAATATTTGACGAATTTTCTGTCATGGCTTGGTGGGGTCATATGAGTTCCAGTTGATGTGATTTCTCCCATATGTTTGTTTTAATGTTATTTACCCTCTCCTGGAATTATAAAAAGTTATGGGCAATGACCTGGGCTCAGGGACTAAAAATGTGGCACAAATCCCAGAGCTACAAGTGGAAAAATTGTTGTTTAGGCCTAAGCCGCTACCTTGCCAAGGCTACCCCACCGATATAGGGTCTAGATCTACTCCCTTTCCCTTACAAGCCTACGGGTCAACCTCAAAGGGGCTAAAAATCAGTCCCCCCTCAAGGAATAGGACCCTGGGAGGTTGGGATACCTCCCGGGGATGTCAATGTTGTAGTGTAAGGTGTGTTTTTGGTGTTTACATCGGTTCCACTTCCTTAAGGTCATATATGGGGTTGAATCTAATATTAGTAGCCTATCGTCACATGTTTACCCCGGTTGGTTGGTTACTTGCGTAGATGTGGGAAGAGGGTGTTACAGAGTGGTATCAGAGCGTGGTTGTGTTATCTTTGGGCTGTGTGTGTTGATTGTGCATTCATGTTGATTCCATATGTGTTCCTCATGCTTATGTTATATGTATGCTTGTTGCATTTTCATGGTGCTGATCATCGTTGAATATGCAATTTTTATGCATTTTTTGGTATAGTTCCCGTTCTCTTTGGTTCATATCTAATACCACAGGGCGGTATCAGAGCATGGTTCAACCCTTGGACTGAATGGGAAATGTGTTGGTCATGCATTTATGTTTGTTGTATATGTGTTTAGTATGCTTGTGGTCTATATGTGTTTGTTGCATCCGTGTTTTGTTGACCATGGCGGTAATGGTGGCACCATGGAAGTGTTGATGATCTTGTTGTCAACATGTTTACATGAGTGTATGACTGGTTATGTGTTGTTCTTGCTTATGTATTGTCCGTGCACGCTTGTGTACATGTTACTACACATTGTACATGCATGGATTGCTTATGCTAGGGTTACATATTGGTCATGCTTTGGTGTTATCCATGTATAATTTCTTGTGAGATGTCATATGTTGATCATGAATTGGTTGTTCATGATTGGTTATAAATGTCAAGTGGGTGCATATGGTCAAGTTTGCATTGGTTTGGTTGAGGTTCTTGTGCATAAGTGTAACAACCTCTTCTCACATATACCCAAGTAACCGTCTAATCAGGGTAAACATGTGACGAAAGACTACTAATATGAGATTCAACCTCATAGATGACCTTAAGGGAGTGGAACTAATGGAAACACCAAAAACACACCTTACACTTCATCATTGACTTCCCCAGGAGGGAACCCAACAAGCCAGGGCCTTGTTTCCTGAGGGGGGACTGATTTTTAGCCCCTTTGAGGCTTAGCCATGGGCATGTAAGGGAAAGTGAGCGGCTATAGACCCTATAGTCGTCAGCTAGCATTGTCAAGGTAGCGGCTAATTCCAAAAGAACAAATTTTTTGCCTGTAGCTCCGGGATCTGTGCCACAATTTTAGCCCCTGAGCCCAGGTCACTACCTAGAACTTCTTGTAACTTTAGGAGAGCATAAATAACATTAAAAAAAAACATATGGAAGAAATCACATCAGCTGGAACTCATCCAACCCCACCCATCCATGATAGGAATTTTGTCAAACATGTCACAAACATAGCATCTACAGGTATAAACAACAGATTTAAACAAAGGGATCTCTTTCTTATCTGAGAATCGCTAAGAAGAATTGCTCCCCTACATCATAAGCTATCATATAATCAATTTGACCATAGATGCATTAAGTATTCATTTACAAGTAAAAACATATAGAGAGAGCCATACCTCATCACTGTCACAATACATGCTCATAACCATCATAATACCAACATAAATACGATGGATACATCAGAAATAGAATCCATATATAAATCATTCCATATACGCATAAAATAACAAGGCATTGAACCTTTCTAATGAATGTAAAAACTAACCTAGAATGGGACTTCCACATTCCACCCAACCATAGACATAGTTGAGCCAAATCTCACTCCAGCCAGCTACCCCCGTGCCATATTCCAAGCATGAATGTGGGACTTTATCAAACATATCAATCAACAGTAAACCAGGGCTCCAGAGACCAAACTGTCTCAACCCAAAAAAAGTGATTCACCCTCACGTTTATACATCACTAACCATCACAGATTGGTCTCCATCCAAGCTGCTCCAGAGCTCCAGAGTGTTTTTTGCAACAAAGGCTCCAGGACTAGTAACTCAACCCCAGTTGTTCCTGGGATCCAGAGCATTTTTCCAACCAAGGATGCAGTACTAGTAACTCAACCCACCTAGGGCTCCAAAGCATTTGTCCAACCAAGGCTCCAAGACTAGTAATTCAACCCAACAATTGTTTGTCGGGCTCCAGAGCATTTGTCAAACCAGCTCTCTAAGAACTAATAAATCAACCCAACACCTACAGGAACCATGAGAACCAACCATAAAAAAATCAATGGAAATAAACCCACAATCAACATGGCTATCCAGGAAATGGAAAGGCTAAGAAAATCCATTGTTAATTTGATTCATCCTCCATGACCATGGAATATCATAATCATGAAACCACATGAAATACCATGCATGCCAAAAAGCAGTGAGGAAATCATACATTCAACTTAGTACCTGCACTAAGAAACTGTTGTAGATGCTGATCTCGATATCCTCTACGCTTTCCTACTCTTCATTTGCTTTCTTGATCCAAATCTCCAAATATGCCACACTCTCCAAGAGTGCTCCAAGAATACTCTAAGTGCTCAAGAGAATGAGAGAGAGAGAGAATAATGAGAAATTCAAAACTGAACTGACCAAGCCTTGCTCACTGATCCTCATAAGCTTTTCTATTTGTCGATCATATCAGCATCCTATCAAATTCTAGCAAGCAATCTCGCTTAAACCCTTTCAAATTCCCTCTTTTGGCCTAAAGAATCCTTTTTCTGCCTATTGTTGCCATTTCTTGCCCCCAAATAACATTTTAAAAGGCCAAAAACCCGCATCTAAAAAATTTTAAGGCCCAGCTCCTTTTGTCCCAAGCCCCTCTATCTTATTCTCCACATGACCTGGGCACTATACCAGGCGCCAGCCTGAAAGGCGCTTATCAAATGTATATCAGGCACATTTTGAGCCGTCGATCTGTACAGATCGGACAGCATTCATTCGTCTCCGTCATGCCCGTAGCCCACCTGCCTACCATCCGATCAAACCGTAAAATCAACGGTCCAGAGTCTATCTGTCTCGGTGGTCGCTGCCCCACGTCCACTGGTCAAAATTGCCTGGTTTCCATCGCACCGCCTTTCAGAGGCGAGCGGTATTTCTCAATTCGGAGCAATTCCATACATTGTGTGCCGCGTGTCCCCACGTATGGCTCAAAAACTGCCCTCCATCGCGTGTTATTGTTCGTCCAAAGACCCAGCGCGATATCGCTGTGAGCCATCCAATCTGGGGCGATCCATCCGACGATAGTCGCTCCACGAAGTTGCGTAGAAGATAACACGGGGAAACCGTACCCCTGGCCCACAGTCCATCGCCCTCCGACGCATTTTCAGCCATTGATCTCGTCTTGAGATCGAACGGTCCAGATCATTTGCATGCTCCACCGTTGACTCGGTCTTCCTCCATGTCACCCGTTCCACGTGTGTGTCACATGTTTCCTCCTCCCGTTATATATTCCAGTCATAAGTCAAATTTTCATTGTTTTACGTTAAAAACCTCCGCCCAATCCGTCCGCCATAGTTCCACTGAATTTTTCATCGCCACCTCGCATTCTTCCGCCATTTCATCATGCCGCGTTGCTACGCAGTCATCCCCACTGCATCTCCATCCTCACGCATGGTTTTCCTAACGAGTTTGCGGGTTTTGCAGGGTTACAGCGGCAATAAATCGCCATGATTCAGTGTATCTTACCGTAATTGGAGCACATCAAAGGACCATGTCTCAGGGACTGAAATCATGGAGAAATTCCTGGGAAAGTATGCTGACAAGAATCCCATTAAAGAAGCAGGGGTAAAAATCTGTCAAACCCCCAGAGTCATTCAGAGCATAGATTTTGCAGATGGAGACATTAATGGAGCGACAGAGAAATATCAGTGAATGATCGAGGAATTCAACGCTCAGCATTGAATATTTTAAGCCGTAATTCAGGGTTTAGAAGGCAGAGGGTACAATGCAAAGAAAACCATACCCTCAAGGTTTCATTTCAGCAGAGTTTCTTTCAGGAAAAGACGGAATTTTTATGTGATTTTACTTTTTTCCGTGTTCCTGAAGAGTTTTCTACCCAGTGCATTTATTTCTGTAAGCAGGCAGCAGGGTACAAACATCATTACAAAGTCATCGAACAGTATGGGCGTTCACATTTCAGCCATCTTGCTTTAATTAGGAAAATTAATTGATCATCACCTACTCCTTTTCGAGCTTTCTTGTTCCCCTATAAAGCTCCCGAAAAACAAGTGATTTAGGGTTCCATATTTTATCAGAAAATTATGCAGTGAAAGGCTTTTTGTATACATTTTTGCCGAACTCTTGTATGAAGGCTCAGAGCCCATAGGGTCTCAGTGAGGAGGAGTTCCATCTGTTAAAGAGGATTCTGGTCTTTGGTATTTCACAGTTTGTAACTTTCTCTTATATGTGTTAGTTTAATAGATCATTTAATTTCATCCATTTTTCCTGTATCATGTTTTGGAATGCGAGTGGCTCACTGATTTTTGGTGTGGATTTATCCTAGTTGATACCCATGCTTGGATTAGTCAAGCGCTTTAAATATGGCTCATGCATGATATTCTGTTCCACTATTCATCTAAACCGTATTTCTGCTATATTAGTTTCTTTGAGAGGGTGTTTTTAAAACGCTATTGTCATATATGGATTCTAAGATTGGTAAGCCCATGCATGGTGGTATTGTGTATCTAGATATCAGCTCAATGATAACTAATATCTTCTCAATATTTCATTCACTACATACACCTTCTGATAATTTATTTTTGTGAGGTATTTCTGAATTGGCTCTCTTTGCAGTAAGCTGTCTCTGAATTGTCTGTTGCTTTTATATTTGAGTTTTTCATGTTGTCTTTGTAGTATTCCTATCTCTGTATCAGTTTCTGAAGGTCTTGGTCCCATTCAGATTAATATTCCTTGTTTTACAAGAGATAGCATGAGAGCTTTTTATTGATAACTCTCTCTGTTATACCATATGCTCCTTGCTATATAAGATGTCCTAGGCACTGGTCTATCACAACTCTAGGCTGTCTCTAGGAACAACAACATCTTTTTGGCGCCGTTTCCGGGGAACGAAGTTGAGAAAAATTAAATCCCTGGGCCTCGACAAAACCTAATTCACTCTTCAAGTAGGTGAGTATGGAGAGTTGAGAGTTGTAGATCCCTCACCTTGGTGACTCCACAGTTCCTAAATGATTAAAAGACTCCACTGGGTGATCAGTAGGCCGCTGATTATCCTGGTTTCACGAGACTCCACTGGGAGACTATGTCACAGTACAACATTAGCCATGCTGAAGACCAAGCCACTTCACCAATGCAAGACTCTGAGTAGTTTTAAAAAATGCATCCAATTTTCATGGCTGAGTGTCGACATGAAATGTCACGTGGCTTGGAAAAACTGGAAGTGGAGGACCTTCCACGGGCTATTCTTCTTCTCAGCTCAAGTTGCACACCCGTGCTTAAGAAAATATTTCTAAGATTGATGATTGAAAGATATGAAGCTGAGATCAAACTCTTGAAATCACAAGAACAAACTCAAGACCTAGATAATGAGAAAGACATGTATGATGCTTTAAAACCTATGGAAGATGAGGAGGAAAGCGATCAGGAACTGCTTGATTGCTTACCTATATCTTGTGTTACGCTAATCAGAGAGTATCAAGACCTAATAGCAATGGAAAATAGGGAATGTTGCTTGGAGGAAACAAGAGGCCACATAGAAGAGGCTCAAGAGAACATCTCGCCTCCAAGTCAGCTAATGCAAGAAAAAGAGGATTGTTGTGCTTCTGTCCATGATGACAGAGAAACCCCCCTTTTGACAAAAGAAGAGATTGATCAGATATTAAATCAGCGATCCACCTCCGAAGTCTTTTATAGAACAGATTCCCTTGCTCACTCGTCTATTGAGTTTGATGATTCGAATCCAGAAAACTCCTCTGAGGATCGAGACGAAGAAAGACCTGCTGAGAAGCCGACAGGTTTGATTGGTGACCTTGCTTACGATTATGAATTTCCTAGTTATGATCTATTTGATGACGATTGTTTCCAAAGAGAAGCTGAGTTCACACAACCATCATCAGTAGACCCATGGGAGGAAAGCCAGGGCCAGCAACTCCAGAGAAGTAGTGAACCCTGTCAGCCTATCTATGATACTGATGGGGAGAGCTATGATAGTATAATAGCAGATGAAGATTCTTTGAATCTTCATTCTGCTCTACTACAAATCATCAGTGAGACTAGAAACCAACAGCCTTTTCTTTCATAAGATGAGGAGGAAAGCAAAGAAGAAGTTCTTGAGCAGATTGAAATTAAGGGGCCTCCTCTTAAAAAGGAAGAAGAAATGAAACATACCCCTGCTCAAGAATACATAGATCGGTTCACAGAGCTCAGCTCATCCGAGCAGAAAATATCAGAGCTCCAAGAGGACAGCACTGTCATATACGATGATTCCTCCATTTCAGAAGATGAAGAGGACACTCTACTCCAAGAGAGTCTTCTTCTCCATCCAAAGGTCTTTTATTGCTGCGCATTGAAAATAATTTTTTTTGAAGTCATTGACTGAACGAAGAGTGAGCAACCTTCATCCACCACTCAAGGAGTCGGGACACCTGGGCCAGGATCACTGATGGACTGGGTTGCATTGGGGACAATGCTTGTGTTTGCAGCCTTCTGTAAATGGTCTGGCTTAGGAGTAGGGTGAAAGTTCAAAGTTCTCAATTGCGGAGCATATAGTTAGTTGTTTTACGCTGGTCTGTGTCTGCATGTTTAATCCTGGTTTGGTTGTTTTTCAATTTCTGTTTTAGAATGTAGAGAAGAAATATGCTAGACAGTTTAATCCTAGCAGATGTAGTTCAGGTAGAGAAAATGTGAGACCAACAGTTTAATCTGGTCTCATGGAGTAATAAGGGTAGAATTAGAATAGGTTTATTTTTCCTGTTTGTAAAAATTGATGAAGTAGGTGGTCTGCGAAGTTCTCGACACGCCCAAGGATGAACATGCCGTCCCCAGGTGGAGCCAATGTTGATCATATTAGCATCCTATCAAATTATGGCATGAAATCTCGCTTAAACCCTTTCAAATTCCCTCTTTTGGCCTAAAGAATCCTTTTTCTACCTATCGTTGCCATTTCTTGCCCCCAAATCACATTTTAAAAGGCCAAAAACCCGCATCTAAAAAATTTTAAGGCCCAGCTCCTTTCGGCCCTAGCCCCTCTATCTTATTCTCCACATGACCTGGGCGCTAGACCAGGCACCAGCCCGAAAGGCACTTATCCAATGTATTTCGGGCACATTTTGAGCCGTCGATCTGTACAGATCGGACGACGTTCGTTTGTCTCCATCGTGCCCGTAGCCCACCTGCCTACCGTCCAATCAAACCGTAAAATCAACGGTCCGGAGTCTATCTGTCCCGATGGTCCCCGCCCCGCGTCCACTGGTCAAAACTACCTGGTTTCTATTGCACCACCTTTCGGAGGCGAGCGGTATTTCTCAATTAGGAGCGATTTCATACATTGTGTGCCGCGTGTCCCCGCATACGGCTAAAAAACCGCCCTCCATCGCGTGTTATTGTTCGTCCAAAGACCCAGCGCGATATCGCTGTGAGCCGTCCGATCTAGGCACTACTACATTTGGTGGAAATTCCAACTCTTGGTTTCGACACTTTTGACCAAATGTCGGAAATTTCCCCAAATTTTTTCCATCTCGCTCGAAACTGTCGCTATACCGGTGTTTATAGAAAAGTGTCGCAATACCGACACTTAGAAAAGTGTCGCAATTGCGACGTTTGGAGGCAGACGTCGCAATTGCGACACTATGGCCCAAAGCGTCGCTATTGCAACGACTGCCTCCAAACGTCGCAAGTGCGACACAATGTCTAAGTGTCGCAATTTCGACGTTTGGAGGCACCCGTCGCAATAGCGACACTTTTTCTGTCGTCAGTATAATGACACTTATATGCGCGCTACATAAAAATATGAAACTTATATGTGCGCTACATAAAAATGATTTTATTGTTTCGTATCCGTCGCAATAGCTACATTAACGTCTAATATCACGCGCGCATTCACCCTCTGCTCTTGCAGAACAACATTCACCCTTAGCATTCGTCCTTAGCTCTTGCAGAACATCATTTTCCCTCAGCATTCGCCCTCAGCGGTCGCCCTCAGCTCTTGCAGAACAACATTCGCCCTCAGCTCTTGCAAAATGGTAAGGTTTTACTGCAGGCCCTTCCTCCTATAGTAGGGTTGACTCTATTTGGGTTTCTTTGGTAAATTCCATTGGATTGTGTTAGGCTGTAGGGTTCTCTCTAGATGTCAAGAATCAAGATTCAATACCCTCTATTATCTTCATCACCCAATACAAGATTTAAATTTTTCCCAAAGAAACGCTTATTAATGTGGCAGCCATTATTTCTCCCTGCTTTAAAAACCCTACATTTAAATGAAAACAAGCATTGCATTTCAACTACAAAAATCTATTAGTGTTCAAATGTACATGTGTGCTACATTAACGTCTGATATCACGCGCACATTCGCCCTTCGCTCTTGCAGAACAGCATTCGCCCTCAGCATTCGCCCTGAGCTCTTGTAGAATAGCATTCGCCCTCAGCATTTGCCCTAAGCTCTTGCAGAACAGCATTCGCCCTGCATTCGCCCTCAGCTCTTGCAGAACAACATTCACCCTACATTCGCCCTCATCTCTTGCAGAACAACATTGGCCCTCAGCTCTTGCAGAATAGCATTCGCCCTCAGCTCTTGCAAAATGGTAAGTTCTTATTGCAGGCCCTTTCTCCTATAGTAGGGTTGACTTTATTTGGGTTTTTTTGGTCAATTCCATTGGATTGTGTTAGCCTGTAGGGTTCTCTCTAGATGTCAAGAATCAAGATTCAAAACCCTCTATTATCTTCATCACCCAATACAAGATTTAAATTTTTCCCAAAGAAACGCTTATTAATTCATCCATTATTTCTCCCTACTTTAAAACCCTACATTTAAATGAAAGAAGCAGTATCAGATTTCAACTATTAAAACTGACATATTCAAATGTACATGTGTGCTACATTAACGTCTGATATCACGCACATTCGCCCTCCGCTCTGCAACAACATTCTGCTTCCTCAAAGATTCGCCCTCTCCGAGCTCTCAGAGAATAGCATTCGCCTCGCATTTCTAAGCTCTCAACAAAGCCCGCCCCCGCATTCGCCCTCGCCCGAACAAATTCACCCTACATTCGCTCTCGCCTCTCATAGAACAAAGATTGGCCCCCGCCCCTGCATACCTCGCTCTCGCCTCTTGCAAAATGGTAAGTTCTTATTGCAGGCCCTTCCTCCTATAGTAGGGTTGACTCTATTTGGGTTTTTTTGGTCAATTCCATTGGATTGTGTTAGCCTGTAGGGTTCTCTCTAGATGTCAAGAATCAAGATTCAAAACCCTCTATTATCTTCATCACCCAATACAAGATTTAAATTTTTCCCAAAGAAACGCTTATTAATTTGGCATCCATTATTTCTCCCTACTTTAAAAACCCTACATTTAAATGAAAACAAGCATTGCATTTCAACTACAAAAATCTATTAGTGTTCAAATGTACATGTGTGCATCACTTGTATAGGGTATTCCTTTTCCACTTTCACATTATCCAAGAATGTGTGCAGTATAGTTCATATTTTTTGTGATTTAGATTATCTTAAAAAAGGAAAGGTAAATTATTTCCCATGGAAAAAGAAGGTTTTCCCTTTTTACTACTGGAAATGGTACAACAAAGTTCCATTTCTACCCGAAACTCCTATGAAATAGGAACCAAATAAAGGCCATGTCCTCAATGGACATCATTTGGCTTTGAAAATGGCCATTGCACCGTGTTGTTTCTTATATTACATCATGATAGTTTCTTAGGTCATTTTTTGTTTCTTGAGATGAAAAACAACCAAAGAAATTGTGAAGATCCTTTCAAGAAATAAATGACCATTTCTCAATCATATCTCAACTATTTTTTATTTTATTCATTGGTTGCTTACTTTGAGAGAAATTTGACACTTTTATAAGGAATATAACATAAAAACACAAAATGGGAAGGAATTGATGAGGTAGATGACCTTTAGATGTTGTCAATTAAGAATTGATAATACACGATGCATGTTCTGTACTACAAACTAGATTCCTTCCTAGAGTTAGGACACATAGTATTGAATCAAAGTTGTAGTTTCTAACTTCTTGTATTGGTTCATCAATCTTGAAATTCAGACATTGCATGTCTTCATTGCTTCATGTTTTAATAATTTGCATCATATCGTACAATAGGAAATTAGGAATTATGATTATTATTACTTTATGGATCTGTTAAGTTACTTTTAAGTTTGCATGGTTTAGTGTGAAATTATTCTAGTGTGCCCCTAGGCCCAGGTGAAGGAATGCCAAGGACCGAGAACCCTAGTTTTTAAATGGTATTGTTTCTTATACCCAAAAACCCCTCAACATCACTTCTTATTAGTTCTTAGAAATAGTGTTGTAAACAATTTGAGAATTGATATAGCAAAATCTCGCACTTCTCAAGATAAATTCCTAAAGCTAAAGTGTGATACCATGTGTAATTCAATAGCCCCATTTTCACCTCACCAACCCCTTTTCACTTCGGGCTAGCTCTCCTCCAACTCAAGGGGGGTTCTCCCTAGTAGATGTTAGGGATCTAATGGCCCAACCAAACCAAGTCAAGAGCCCCCCTAACTCTCTATGTTTACTACTATCAATCAAAATATTGAACAATAGGGTCAGACATGCATCCTGAAGATAAAATTGCCAGGGTATTTTTGGGTAATTTCAAAGGAAAAGTCCCCAAACACATATAATCAAGGAATTATAACGTGATTTCAAACATTAAATATCAACAAAATTGTTTAAAGGATATTGAAAGGAAAAAGGTGATGGAATATAGAAAGTGCCTTACTTAAATGCTCTAAGGATTTTTCAATAGTTGCTCCAAAAGCTTCACTTCAAGGCCCTTCAAGATCATCTCCAACAATGCTATACCATCCGCTTCAACAATGTTGCTCCAAAAATATCCTCAAGGTCTTCACAAAAAGTTTACTAGAAGTTGCTCCAACAATATATTCAATAAGGTCTTCATTGTCAACTCGTCTCTTGTTTGGGTGCCTTAATGTGCAATGACATGTTTCCAGGACTGAATTCAATGCAAGACATATTTGAAACTCTAACTCTGTCGTCCGGTGTCTTATAAGAAATTATTTCAGTTTTCATTTTGTGTTTTTAAGTTAGATATAGTTTTCAAGTTTTTACATTTATAATTTTATTGCAATGTGGCAGACTTATGAGAGAAGTGCAGGAACAACCCCGAGACGGGATGATCGCGGAAAGAGGCTAGCGGAAGAACATGTAAAGTGCCAGCATTGCTCTATCTTCAGGTATTTTAGTTATTTACATAATTGAAATAATATTAATTTTGTTCAAATATGCAGACACCTAGCCATGGTATGCCTAATGATTCCCTCTTTGAGGAAGAGCTTTCTTCATCCCTATCTCCAGTGTTCTTGTTGCGAAAAAAGGCACGAGATGCAAGGTAAAAATTTAATACTATGATAGACGCGCCTCAAACACTTGAAACAGAAGAGAGGATAAAACATCTTATGAGCCAGCTAGAAAGATATCAAGTAATAATAAAAAGTCAAAAGGATATTTTTTTTGTTCTGCATGAGATGAATTGTGATAGTTTGATTTTTAATTTTTACATTGACTAAACTAACAAAAATTTCTTTTGTATGTAGCGTTTTCTGGCACTTGCTGAACCCGGTGTTGGTGGTAGTGGGACACAAGGGCAAGAGATTGCCCAACAACCCTCTCATACACCTTCTACTCCTTTAGGTGCCAACCAAGAAACACACCTTGCCCAAGCAGACACCCAGCCAACCGCTGAACGTGTTGGCAATGATGAGGTTGATATGGCCAACTACATTATTACGTTTCCTGGAGCTACATGTGTCAGCTCCACAGGGACCATTAATGGCACGTTGTTGGTGAACGTTGAAGGTGTCCCTATAAATCATGTACAACTCCCAGGTAAATTTTAATATTTTAACTATTTCATGTACTTTATCTAAAACATATTTATCATGATTTTTATTTTTAAATTAATGATAATATCTTTCTTTTTTTTCTGTGTAGGAAACAATGAGTTCTACATGTTTATGGAGAGCCATGCGTTGGTAATTTTTGGCCCAACCATACGCACAGGGTGGAATTCCTAGAATTCCAACCTGAGAAAAGAACTTCTAGATTATCTAGAAGCCCTTTTTGGGGTCGACACATTTGACAGAACAGCGGTGGCTTAGGTAGCCAACAAATATTTGAAATATACCAGGGACACCTATAGGACGCAATTGCAATTTAACCCTAGATATGAGCGTCCTCTCGCAGTTCCAGAGAGTGAGTGGAGAGCACTCATCCATGACGGAAAAGAGAAAAGGGCAAAGAAAGAAGGAAAAATTCCAACTAGACCCGCAAGGTAAATTACAACTTTAATTCAATAGCTTTAATTTTCTCTATGTCTAAAATAAAAGTGTGCTACGTCATATCTGACTTCAATATTTTGATGCTAGGTTGCCTCAGACCTCAAAGGCAACCAAAGCTAGGATTGAAAAAAAGGGCCATCACAAGTTGGGCCAGGGCGACTACTTGAAATTAGCTGCAAGAATTGTAATTAAGTAGATAAACATCTTATAATTAATTGTATCGCCTTCCAACGTTTTTGTAATTCTATCAAATATGATTAAAAATACACAATCATATGTAATGTAGGGTGATGACTTTGGAACATAAACTACAGAGGAAGATAAAAATATTGCTTTCCATTTCGGCTATCAAGCTGTAGTTGAACGTCGCAGAAGCTTGGGACAGGTCCCAAGATCCAGAATGCCTGATAAGGTAAAACATTAACCTTTCAATATGTTTGTTTTCGTCCATAAATTTAATGTCTAACAACTTTGTTTAAATCAGGGGAGCAGCACTACCGACGAGGCAAATAACCTAGTTTTAGAGCCAGATGTAGATGTTCCTCACGTGCAACCTGATCATTGTAGTGGGGACCAGGCCGACAATGCTACTATCAGTGAGGGCCATGACGGTAATTAATTTCCACTTATAATTTTTTCTAATTATACCTTGATGGTTGTCCTTATAACGTTTTTTGTTTAAATGACAGAGAATGTTTCCCTTGAGGATCTTACCACTAGAGAGGAAGATAGGGCAACAGTCTCAACGGCGACAACTGGTGCACCAGGTAAATAATCTCATTGCAATTTTTTTTATTAATATTACCGAACTAGTTCAATGATATTTAAAAACTGACAATTAAAATTTAATATTATCTGTTTTTGTAGGCGATGCCCCGTCACTAGATGAGACCAGACATCGTGACTACGCAACTAGGTCAGCGGCGATAACTGGTGCACCAGGTAAATAATCTCATTGCAATTTTTTTTATTAATATTACCGAACTAGTTCAATGATATTTAAAAACTGACAATTAAAATTTAATATTATCTATTTTTGTAGGCGATGCCCCCTCACTGGATGAGACCAGACATCGTGACAACGCAACTAGGTCAGCGGCGACAACTGGTGCACC
Organism: Pinus albicaulis; assembly: GCA_034641835.2. Taxonomy (NCBI): domain Eukaryota; kingdom Viridiplantae; phylum Streptophyta; class Pinopsida; order Pinales; family Pinaceae; genus Pinus; species Pinus albicaulis. The sequence continues at coordinate 550,219,224 of CM076581.1, read as the reverse complement.
AGGTAAATAATCTCATTGCAATTTTTTTTATTAATATTACCGAACTAGTTCAATGATATTTAAAAACCGACAATTAAAATTTAATATTATCTGTTTTTGTAGGCGATGCCCCGTCACTGGATGAGACCAGACTTCGTGACAACGAAACTAGGTCAGCGGCGACAACTGGTGCACCAGGTAAATAATCTCATTGCAATTTTTTTTATTAATATTACCGAACTAGTTCAATGATATTTAAAAACTGACAATTAAAATTTAATATTATCTCTTTTTGTAGGCGATGCCCCATCACTGGATGAGACCAGACATCGTGTACGCAACTAGGTCAGCAGTGTGGGTCGAAAGGCATGAAACAGGAGCAGAGCATGATGATATTGATGATGTAATTAGGAGCTTTAAAAATAGGAAGAAGAAAAATAAAATTCGATAATGTAAAATATTGTATTATTATAAGACAAATGTTACCATACTTGGAACATTTTTTGCGTTATATAAAAAACTCATTTATCATACTATTTTTATGTCAAGCATTAATTGCAATGTTTCCTTGCGTACTTTTTGTTGAATTTTTTTTTTATTAGTTATTGAATATTTTTTTTATGCTCATGAAAGTAAAAAATGAAATATAGATTGGGTATTGGGGAATTGAGAGTGATGTGAGGGGGGGGGGGGGGAGGGGCCATAAGAGCTTCCACCTTCACGTGGTTGGCCCTGTTTAGTAGAGAATAATTTATTGGAGCGATTTAATCTTGGAGCAAGCCTCCCTCGATCTAGTGTAGCAACAAAAAAGTCACTGTTGACTTAGTTGCTACTCTTTCAGATCGTGGGAGGCTTGTTCCAAGTTCATGCGACTCCAATAAATTGTTCTTGAAATGAAGAGGAGCTTATTCAGGTATGTTTTGACATTTTCAACATATGTTATAACATTATCATAAGAATGCATCTTAGAGTAAAAAATACTACATCAATTACTTGTATTTATTGTATAGATAATGATTTATTTTGATTGACTTGGCAATGCAGGTACAAATCCTCTTGCATCATGAGCAATACAACTTGTCAACCAGGGTCATGTCCAAGATATTTTTGCTTGTGCTCTTGACCAGGTTCGTAATGTCACATTTGGTAAGTTCCTTTACAGTTCATAATTCAATATTAAGCTTGTTCATGATTATTATCTAGGTTTTTTGTATGTGTTTTTTCATCTATTTGATTGTAAGCAACTCTGCATGTTTCTTGTTGTTCACTATGATTTCTCCCATTACCACTCCCAGGATGAATCCGACTTTATTGCTACATAGGTTACTTTATTGTTACTATGATTTCTCCATTTACAATTTCATAGGTTACATCATGTAAAGTTGTCAATCTCAGGTTGGTGATGAGCTTTAGTTCTCCAGATTTGGGGCTTTTCTGATATTTTCTCCCTCATGTCATTCCTGCATCACCTTGTTGTTTGAGCATGCCAATTGTCTACCACTTGTACCAATTGGCACATGTCAATCTCTGAGTGGTGCCACATTTGACCTATTTTCAGTGAGAGTGTAGGGTTTCTCTAACATAGCTTCAGAAATCCGATTCAGTGCCTACTTGAATATCGTCACATAATACTCATGGTTTGGATTGATGAGCATGTTCTGAATGGTTGGTTGATTCATAAGAACCACCCATATAGTCATCTTGAGATATTTCAGAAGTTTTCTCGGGTTTCCTTTTTCACCGTTTCTAGTGGGTGGGATGTTGTGGGGTGATCCATCAATATTGGTGCTCTTGTAGTAGGGAATTTTTTTTTGGGGATATAAAGGAGCATTTGATGTAGATATCCCATTGGATGCATTCATAGATGGGCACGAGAGGTCAGGAATTTAAATTAAAAATATGCAACCTCTAGCATGGCAACCTGAAGGCCCCGAGAGACACTGGTTAAAGATTGTTTTGTGCTGGCCTTAATATAGTCGTGATTTCTTTCTATTATCTTAATGCAAATATATAGTCCGGTCTCATTAAAATGAGGATTTTGGTTGTATTTCTCTTTGGTTGTTTCTCTCTTAATGCTCGAGAAGTTGCCAAAAGTTGCGATAGTTGTTTAGTTTGCCTGTTACAACTTAAAAGTGGTTTTTAGCAATGGGAGTCATGTTTTTTAAGGTTCATACTAATATGAAGATCTTGTAATTATATATTCAGGATAAGAGAAGATGGCCTCTGCTTTGGGCAGTATGAAAACAATTTCCACATCTACCTCATTGGGTAACAATGGAAAGGGGAAGAAGTTGGGTGCAATGTTTGATAATTATGGCAGACAATTGTCTTCTCTTTCGGTTTTTTCACCCATTTCCTTTAATCGCTCAAGCAGAAGAGGGACTCTGAGATTACGCGACAGAGAGAAGGTAGTTAATACAAGAGCTATGGAAAAGGAGTTGTACTTCAACAAGGATGGCTCGGTGACAAAAAAATTGCAGGTCAGAGAAAAAATTATGTTTAAAGGAAGGTCACCTGCACGTGAAACTTCACTGCGGTGGATCTTTCCTTGTCCACTTATATTCGATTTTAATGTGTTATTTTAATTTTTCATGGAGGGTTGTTTTGGCATATGGTCTGGCATTCAATTGGACACTTACTAAAAGCATTGTCAATTTTTCTTGCAGGCGGTGTGAACAAACTTGCTGATCTTGTTGGAGTCACCCTTGGGGCGAAGGGAAAAATGTTGTCTTGGAGAGCAAGCATGGTTCTCCAAAAATAGTTAATGATGGTGTGACAGTAGCTAAGGAGGTAATTTGTAGATGTGTGCTCTGGTTTTCTTTTTAACGTTGTATTAGTTCCCCCTCTTAAATTTCTTAGATTTGGTAGGCATAATTTGAAAACTCAAAGGTGAAAGGAAACATATTTTTTACCCAGTGGTCTACTTGGCCTATGGACTAGCCACATAAGAGTAATGCATAAAGCTTTTCACAACAATAAAAGGAAAGGGTTATGGCCGAGTCAAATTTTATTGTTATTGACAATGTAATGAAATGTATCTCAATGCTATGGTTTTGGCCTTTTTATTGGTTGAATTAGAGGACCCAGTTGAAAATATTGGGGCCAAGTTGGTAAGGCAAGCTGCGACAAAGACAAATGATTTAGCTGGGGATGGAACCACAACATCTGTTGTTCTTGCACATGTTGGAATATTGAAAAATTCTAGAACAATGAATGGAGAATAAATCTCCCTTCTTTTAACACAAAGAAAATAAAAATTTCTTTGACAGGAGACAGAGTTTCAATACTTTGAAAAAAAACTTCTATTCCCTTCAATAACTCAAAAAAAAACTATTACACTTCTTCCTCACTGAGAGGGATTACAAAATTATGACTGCTACAAAACGCGGTGCATAAAACCAACTCACTGTCTGTTCAAAACAAACATACTCTGTCTCTAAAACACTCTGTTGTGTTTTTCACTTTCGCACTGTTGTGCATACACACTTAAAAAGTTACACTCAGGCTTTCACTTTTTACACACTGCTGTGTAATAAAAAATTTACGTACTGTCTATAAAAAAAACTACCAAGCTTTTTGTCCTTTTTATTTTTATATGCCGTAACATATAAAACATATTATAATAAACCCTCTTTTAAAAAAAATAAAATTAAAACTAAATTCTATGGCCCACCTTTCATTTTGCATATGATATATATATATAACATATGTTTAAAACATATGTATATATTAAAGCATACATAAAATTAAATTATCAAAACATTAAAGAACCCTTTCCATCGGACTTCAAAAGTCTGAATAGATTGAATTTCAAACCAAATTCGCGTTCCAAAATGGGATGTTGACGTCTGCCTAATTTGTAACGCGAATTCTCAATCCAATGTGCCTTATAAAAAATTCGAGTCCATTTTTCAGGTTTTCAGATTCCCTTCAATTTCATGCGATCCAATATTAATGCTCCACGTGTCCTCCTTTTGAATTTACAAAACTGGGGGGTAAATTTCTGGTTGGTGAATTGCGTTAATGCTGGTTGTTATGTTTAAATACAATCCTGTACAGAAATATGGCTGCGGCCATCTACAAAAAAAACTTGCAGGAATTTTAAATGCTGAATTAAATTTCTGGATTATGTGGAAGTTCAAAGAGTGACATAATCCCTTCCCCGCAACTAATTTATAAGATAGTGGAAAGTATGGTGAGAGGAAAATGGTGGGATTTACAATCAACCATATTCACTTTGAAAAAAATGGGGAATTAAGAGACCATTATACCTAACAAGTCCTTATAAATATTGAAGCTGAGGCACAAATACATGACAACAACCTTTATAAGAGAATTATTTTATTTGAGTAAGGGAATAGTAGTTGTAACTTAAGGTTGCAACAATGGTTCCATTAAACCTTGTATCCGACTGTAGTAACTATGGATTAAAGTTGCAACAACTGTGGCTTGAGATTGCAGAAGTTGTGACTTGGGGATGCAACATTTGTGACTTAGAATAAAACACATTATATATATATATTAAGAGATTATTATACCTGAAAAATACTTGTCAATATTGAAGTTGAGGCATCGATACACGGTAACAATCTTTATACGGGAATTATTTTATTTGAATAAGGGAGCAATAGCTGTAACTTAAGGTTGTAACAATGGTTCCATAGAACATTTTCTTGTATCTATTTGCAGTAACTATGCGTTAAAGTTGCGCCAACTATGGCTTGAGGTTGTAGGAGTTGTGGCTTGGGGATATGATATCCGCGACTTAGAATAAAAAATATTATATATGAAAGAAAGTATATATATTAAGAGATCATTATACGTAACAAGTCCTTGTAAATATTGAAGTTTACGCATAGAGACACTACAACAACCTTTATACGAGAATTATTTTATTTGAGTAATGGAACAACAATAGTAACTTAAGGTTGCAACAATGGTTACATAAAACTATTGCTTGTATCTAGTTGTAGTAATTGGGTGTTAAAGTTACAGTAGCTATGCCTATGACTTAGAATAAAACAAATTATATATAAAATAATATATATATATATATATATATATATAGAGAGAGAGAGAGAGAGAGAGAGAGAGAGATTAGAAAATATATTACAACAATATTTATTTAACTAGTATGTTAAAAAAATAAAATTTACCCGGTCGCAGGTGTGGGGGCATCTGGAAAGGTATGGATACCAATCCATTTAGAATATACATGGCATTAACACCCAAATCTGTGATTATTTTTTGAATATGGAAGATGAAAAACAAGAGATACATTCCTAAAAAAATTAAGAAATGCTACTATTTTGATCACTCACACATTTACATATGCTATTGTCTACGCACCTTCTATTGGTGGACGATGTTATCCTATTTCTTGCAGGATATAGTAGATAGGACTAGTATGTGAAGACTCATTAGAGCTCTAAAATCATTTTGGGTTTCATTTGGAATATAAGTAAACCTACTCAAGTCTACCATCACTTTCAATGATTTGGAAGATATGTTAGAAAAAAAAATCAACCAAGTGCACCCATTTCAAATAGTTGGGATTTATGTTAAGATTTAATGACTATAGGTATGGAGATTGGTTCTTTCCATATCAAAAAGTGGGAAAAATAATCACAATATGGTTATGCTTGGGTGGCACATTAACCTTAGTAGTGTCCATACCAGGATATTGGCATTCCCTAGCTTATATTCTTGTTGGTATCTTGGGAAATATTAGAAAAAAATTCTTTCATTTTATCTAGAAGGAAAGGAAAAGAAAAGGAGTCATCCCTATAGTAAAATGGAAATGGATTTCCAAGCCAAAAATCACATGATTCGTTGGATACTAAGGAATATTCATCATTTTTGGAAAGCATTATTTTCCAAGAGTCTTTGGAGAATCATAAAACATTTAGGCTTGTGGCAGGATGTAATAAAATCAAAGTAAATAGGCAAAATTTCATATAAGGATAAATTTTACAAAAGTTCCAACAGTTCTTCCCACCATTTATCTTCTGGTATTCTGGTCCGTTGAAGTTTTCTCAATGTTTCATTAGCCTCAGTATATCTGAAAAAGGTAGGCTGAATTGGAAACAAATACTTTACTTCATGCTCAAGATAAAATAAATTTTCCAATCTGTCATGAAGATTTTTTCCTATTGGCAATGCTGATTCTGATGTACTGGTTGAAGAATTGGCCTGATTGTCAGCATACTTATCCAATTTTTCAACATAACTTTCAAGGTCCATTAGTTTATCCTCTGAAACTATAGGACTGAGCAATCCTTTTTTCAACAAAATATCAAATCTTTCTCTGAAGGCAATGATTTCTTCTTGCATATCTGAGCACCTTCGTTCTAGATTCTACATAAGGGTTCTCTTAGTAAAAACTCTTTTTATTTCCAAAATTGTTCTGGTCCTGTCCTGAATACCAAGTTCTGCAAGTTGGTGTCTGGTTTGAGTGTTTAGAAATTGTATGAGTTGATTGGCTTCCTCAGGCCTATTTCCCAATTCTTCTCTTGTACTTTGAACTTCTTCTATAGCCAATTTGACTAAATCATTCTGTTCATACATAATCTGAATTGAAGACCAGAAATCCTTTATTGATTGGATAATGTTGTCCAAAAGAATTTCATTTATTTTCTTTAAAGGTTTCTCCAATGTGAGATCATTTTCCAATGCTTTAACCAATTTTTCTAATCTTTTGACCTCTCTTGTTTTATCAGCAACACTCATTTTTGAGAGATCATATCTTTGTTCTAAATTAGTAAGCTGTAACTTTGTGTGATGGAGTTCTGTTACTTGAAGTTTCAATTCATTCATTGACTTTATTAATTCTTCAGAACTCAAATTGGAAGTATTTACCTGTGATAGCTCTGTTGGATGACCTGTTGTGGATGTACCTGTACCTGTAATTGCCTCTGTTGTTGATGTTGGAATAGTAGGCTGCTTGTTATTTAATGCCTGTTCAAGCTCTTTTTCTGTTTCATTTAGTTGCTCATTCAGTTTCAAAAGCAAGTCCATCATTTCTTCTTCAGAATTTTTCTTTATCATCTCTTCAGTTTGTGGATGTCTTGAAGTTGGCAATTTCAACTGCTTTCTCAAAGCTGCAATATCATCATCTTTTTTCTTGATTAAGGCCTCTATACCTTTGACATATTTAGGATTGTGACCCAATCCAATGATTATTTCCTCCAATGTCTTTATCTTGTTGTCTTTGGCCTAAGAAGAGGCTTTTTCAAGCTGCAATTGTGCATTAGTGTTCTCCAAAGAATCTTGCACCTTCTGAGTTGCCATTGCTTTATCAGTCAGAGTAGAATAGATCATTTCACCAGTCTGCTTATGTAACTCAATCTGATCTAAAGGATGAATATCCTTTGCTAAGACTTCAAAATTTGTTCTAATATAATCTGCAGCTGTTTGAGGCTGCTGCACTTTTGGTTTGAAGTGACTCATTACCATTTTGCCTTGCTGAATGTCATAAGCTGACATCATACTTTCTTGATTCTTAGGAGCCATCTTCAAATACTGATTATAAACCTGGAGTCTTAGTGGATCATTCCTGGCTTTTATATTGATAAAGGTTTTCTTTATATCTCCTTCATCTTTAACTGGTGGTTTGAAAGAAGATATTTCAACACTCTGTTGCTTTTGCAGCTCTTTTCTCTGTAAAGTAGTGGATGCCCCACTGACTGTACCTATTTTTTGACTATCCAAATCTTCTCTCTGGCTATCAGGAATTTCCTGAACAAAATCTACTTCTGGAAGAGGATTTAATTTTTGTCTTTTAGCATGAGGCTGTTATGAAGATCCACCAACAGGGGTAGCAACTTCAGCATCTCTCTTCTTGCATTTTTCTATATTGATAGGAGTTTGTAAAATTGAAATTTCTGGCTCATTGATCTAAATAGGAGGAATTTGTACTTGACCATGCTCTTTAGAAGTCTCAGGTTGCTCTGTCATTGTGAATTTTTCAAATACTTGTATTTCAGGCTCCTTTTCTTTTCCTTTAGATTGTACTGTGGCTAATGCACTGATCTCCTGTAAATTTTGCTGAGAAGTCCCTGCAGAAGAAGGACCAATACCTGGTATCTGCACCTATCCAAAAGAGTCTAGGTCAAGTATTTTCTCAAGGTCTTTCATTAAATTTTCAACATTGACCTGTTCACTATCCTGTTCTACCAATGTTCCTTCCATCCATTCATCCATATTAGCATATTGTTCAATTTCTGGAATTTTGTGATGAATGTATGGTGATAGTTTATTTTTCATTCTTCTATCACAGATAAATCTATTTGGGTCATAAGGCACCCAGTAATTTTTTTTTTGTAATCTGAGATATTCTTCTAAGATTCTTTCTGCTTCCTTTCCAGCATCTCTAGAGTTACAAACAAAGGGACTTAATTGACTTTTGATCCTGAGTTGAGCCTTTTTCTTTGCATTGCAGAAATGAACTATATCTGAGTTAATCATCTGCCTGAAATACTCTAGTGCAAAGAGTCTCATGGGGACATATTTGGGAAACTTGAATGGGCACAATTCACATCCATATATTATGATCTCAGTGTGATTTTGATACAAGTACCAGTCACCTACCCTATATTGTTTTGAGAGCTGTAGAATTTTCTTGATTTCATTATTGACTCTAGGAGGGGAAACTCCTGTTAACAAAGTGGTTGCAGGGTGTACAAATAGGTCAATAAACTCATTATAGGAGTAAGGAGAATCAGAGGAATTATGGGTGATGGAAGACCAAAATATCACAGACCTAGGATTTCCTTTGGCATCAAGTTTCTGAACATGGAAAGGGAAAATTTCTGATTGGTAATAAATCATGAGATGATATATAACAGAAGAATATTTGAACACTTTTTCATTCTCAAATCTCATGAAATGATCATGGATTTTATCAGAAATGTAGGATGAAAAATCATACTTGACAGCAGGGGACTGTCCAGGGGTAAATATAGACAACAATACTAGGGTTAATTGATCAACATATTCACTAGTATTGAAACCCATGATAAAGGATATCATATTCAGAATAAGCCTGCCCACATCAGTGAAAAAAGTATAACCATAGGGGGGAGGGCCTTTGGGCTGATGCTCTGGTAACATGAAGGTTTGACAAATGCGATTTAACTCTTCATGGGATAAATTGGCAGACTTTTCAAGTAATTCTCCCATGGATAGGGGAGTGAGGGCTTAACCAGGTTGAAATTGCAACATTTCATTTATCGACTGAGTAGTGATTTGGAAAAGGATGTTCTGACTTAGGGACAAAACTGCTCTTTGATTGGGGTCATAGTTTGCATGGTAGTAATGAATTAACTCAGGAAAAATATGGACTGAGGGGAGAAGATACATGGGGATATTGGATTCCCATAATCCAATAATATCATAACCGTTTATAAAGTTATCTCTGCAACGGCAAAAGGTTCGAAGAGGATTATCACTAAGAACAAGGTCTTTAATTTGAAAATCTCTATCTGCTAGGGGCAGATAGTCTAAATCTCTGTGAGGGGCATTCAAAGGTGCGACGTTCAGAGCCACTGGAACCTCCATTTCTGGTTCTTGTGGATTCAGAAATTAATTTCGGGTTTTTGTGAAGAACAAACACAATTACAAGTTTTGGGAATGTAATTTACAATTCTGGTGATTGAACAAGACCAAATTGAACTATGTTTCTGTCTTTCGTGCAGAATTTAAAACAAAAGCTAGGATTTCACAGAGTTTTAACGAGAATTGGGGTAAATACATATTTTTTGGGAGATGAACAATGATTAAACAGGTACAGGCTATGGCGTACGAACTCTGGATTACTGGTATGCAATTGTCTTCAGCAAAATACAGTTGATGGCGCTTGACAGTTTGTTTTTGAAATTCTCTGCATGAGACATTGGTCGTTCACAGAATAATGAAAATGACGCGGGCAAAATTGTTTTATTCACAAAGTCCAAAGGGTGACGGGGTTTTATTTATTTATTTAATGGATGACGTCAGCAGGTACGGAGGATGAGTCACGGGAGGCAAGCGGTAAGCGGTTTCCATCGCACCGCTTTTGGGGAAAAGTGGTTTTGGGCGGAGGGCGAGTGATTCCATAGAATGATTGACGCGTGGCATGGTACTGTTTGAAAACCACTGGGCCATCGCGCGTTATTGTTCGGACGCGGATGGCTAGCGATATCATTAATAATCGTTGATCTCAGATGGGTTGATCGAACGACGATGGGGACGTGGAAGTGACGGGGATTTAATATGGAGGGCCCGACGCAATTAAACGTTAATTAATCTCATCGAGGGGAATCTGATTGGCGGAGTTAATTAATTGTGAGGATTAATCAATTTGTTTATAAAAATGCAGGAAAGTGATCAGGAAATGATTTAACCAAGGTTAGCGGTTAAGGAAGGTATTGGGGATTTTACAAACGGTTTATAGTTTTAACCTTGGGAAAGGGAGTCGGGGGATTAAAATACACAGGGGAAGAATTATTTTTGTATTAAAACACGTAATAAAACATGTTTTAATTATTTTTTCAATATACTTTTATTATATGATAATTAAATCAGATTAATCTAATTACCATAGGGGGCGGAATTTAATATTATGATATATTTAGCCAAAGTGGGCATAAAGTGGGTTTTTTATTTAAACATGTGGGAATAAATAACTTTGGCTAAAATTTATTAATGGGTTTTTGGGGATATTATATAAAAAGGAGTTATATATAATAGGAGAAGGTTATTTTTGTAAGGATTTAATACATAAAATCAATGTTAATATGACAAAGGGACAATGTAAACTCAAAATACATTAATATAACTAAGAAAGTGAAGATTTAAAAGCAAATTGCATTATAATCACTTCATCACTTAGACTTGGAATAAAATGTGATTTTGAGGTTTTTTTATGAAATAATGCATAATTTTCCTAAGTAAAATGGGATTTTACTTAGGAAAAGATGTTTAGAAATGAGTGAATGTTATGAAGAATGACTTCAAGTACTTAGGCTTTTCCAATTATTGGGTCGAGGGTCCGGTCCCTCCAAAAGTCAAGGAAATGCCTTGAGCCCCTCTAATTTTCAAATACCTTAGTACTTAGGAGAAATTAGTGAAATCTTTAGGGGAAGATGAGAAGGGAAGTTAATAACTTTGACTTTGCTTTGCTTTGAATTTCTTCCAGTATAGTGTCTTCCTTTGCACTTTGTGATGAAAGTAAATATTAACACATTTAGAGTCATTGTCCATCACATGCAATTCTGCAACATCATCTACCTACTCTACCTACTTTACTCTACCATTTTTTCTTCTTTATTAGGGTGCACTTAGACTAGCAAACCCTTATCACACTTTCTTTTCTTTTACATGTAAAAATCTATCTAAGTCTAACCTTATTACATCCAAGGGCTCAGATTAAGCTATTTAGGTCCTTTTATTTACTCTACCTATCTACTTATCTACCAAGATTAAACAGTTTGGTCAGATTTTATTCTCTATCTCTAAAACATAAAATTGAAAGATGAAATAGCCAAGCTTAAACTGTTTGACTATTCATAAATTGTGGCATAGGATACAAGTTGCACACAATTTTATTTATTACATAAGAGCAAAAAGTAGTGGCATTTAGACTTGCACACTTTCCTTGGCCTTTCTTTTGGTGGGGTTCATTTTCTTTTACTTTTTTGGCCATTTTTATTCTTTTTACCCTTTGATTTTTCTTTTAGGGTATACCCTCTTTACATTTTTTAATTTTAATTTTTATTTTTTGATAATATGGAAAAACTTTGCAACAAGAAAATGTATGAACATATTACATAGCCCATCAAGTCAATCATGAAATATGACACCTATTGGTATAGGAGTCTAACACTAGCTCCACTTGGGGATGGCTTTTCCTGGTGAAAAGTCAAGAACAGCAGGTCAGTTGTCCTCATCCATTGACCTTGTTGAACCTGTAAATGTCTTCTGTCTTCTGAAAACTGAAATCTGATCTGAAACTAAAACAACACACAAACGTTTTCAAACCAAATTAATGAAAAACTAGCTGAAAATTGAAAACTAAAAAAAAAATGCTGAAAATTCTGAGCTTATTGGCATTCATCTACCTACTCAATCTACGAAAAATCTTATTGAATCGGGTAATACAAAAATTGCAATGAAGCCAATCAAGTAGTTGTAACAATAAATGGATAACTTGATTGTTTGTGATCAAAATTGGAAGAATATTATGATCATGTGTCTTTATAATAAATGATATGATGTATAAAGGCCACTTTTGATGTATCTGATCCTTATAGAGAAAACATGTTTGCAGATTTGGGCTAAAAATATTCTCCATATAATCTGATATAGGATCAATAAAAGTATGATGTATGTTATTTACTTCTAGGCCTTCAATGACTGGTTGCTTAGTTGTATTCTGAATATTAAGCCTTGAAACTATTTCTTCTATCTTGTGTTTGAAAGAATAATCATCCTCAATATGCAAGTCAAAAGATAGTACAATTTCCTCTTGCTTAGGAGAAGGAAGATTTTCAAAGAATTCTTTAGGATTTCGGAAATTGTATGACTGAATTTGAGAATGCAAAAGTTTAATTGCATTTTCATAATTTTCATAAATTATCTCAAGAACACATATTTTCAGTTTGGGAGAATATTTTATTGATTTCAAAAGAAGAAATAAAGCTCTTAAAAAATCCTCATCAAGTTGAAGTTCTAATATCTCATCCCTCAAAATAGCTAGTGATTGTTTTGTGAAATTATCATAATTATCATCATACTAATCATGTAAGTCTAAAAAATCTTCTAAGAACCTTGATTTTCTTAAGAATAGGTCATTTTGTAATAGCTTGCATCTTTTGAGGCTCCAACTTCACTCCTTCCTTTAAAACAATATGAACCAAATACTCGAATTCTTATTTCCCAAAGCACATTTGGATATTTTTACATAAAAATGATTGTTCTCAATAATTTATATAACTTTTCCACATGTTTAGTGTGGTATTCCCATGATTTATTATAAATATGTGTATTATGAAAGAAAACCAACACAAATTTTATAAGATGGGATCAAACAAAATTGTTCTTAAGTCGAGCCCGCCAGACTTCAAACGATGATAAACCATAATTCAAACCAAATTCGCGCTCCAAAATAGCCTGCTGACGTCGGCCAATTTTGGGACGCGAAAACCAAATGAATTCCGCCCTAATATTTTTCAGGTCCGAAGTTGGGCTGGCGTGCGGAGGGAGAGTTGTGACGCGAATTTCTTATCAAATTCACCCTAATCTTTTTCGGGTCTGGATTTCCACTACGCGAGTGGCCCAAACAAAGATCCGCTCCAATCAATTTCTGCCACGTGTCCTCAATTAAAACTTTCCCTGCTCCTGGCTGCGGGTGCATTCGATGGCGTTTAAGGTGATGGGACATGGATGTGGCGATTTCATATCAATCGCATTAAGATTTAATGCTGTTCAATTAAGTTCCAAGGTTTTCACATCAAATCGTATTAAATTTTAACACTGTTCAAGATCGGACCTCCACTACCGTTAGCGATTCTGCATGCTCCAATATGATCCGGCCTTCGGCTCTCATTAATGATCAGAGATTAATTATGACGAGTGTCCTTCGATTGCATTGCATTGATAAAATGGCATTTTTCTATGGTTTTTCAGACGAGCCAGTTGCTGGGTTACACTGCCTGCTCACTGTGACGAGAAGGAGAAGTGGCCAGCTAAACTACTGCTTAGACCTTGCTGCATATCTGCATTTCTCTCGGTCCGGTCCTTGTCTGTCTTCCTCTGTTTCTTAGAATTCTGCTTCTCCATCTCCTCTTGTGCTCACTGCTGAGACTTCACCCATGCCTCGCCTACGTCATAGGATGTGTTGCCGCAGGGGGAGCACTATAGGTCAACCCCTGCATGCTCCCTCCAGCCCCTCAACTGAGTCGTCTTCCTAGTCCAGTGATTATCACGCAAGTCGCTATCCAGATACTAGAAGTGGGCGGGGTCGGGTTGTAGGATCTGGCCACCGTATGGGCTCCCCTGCTCCACATTTCCCCAGCGCTTCACTTTCTCCCACGACGCGCACTGTGCATTTTTCCTTTAATTTCTCTCTGAACCGCCCACGCATCACAGTGAAAATTATTGTGGTTTTCCGGGAGGAGGCCCGGATGGAAGAACAATGCACCCGTCTGGCAGGAATGAGCTCAGAAAAAGCCGGCCAGCATTCGGGCCTTCAGGAGGGGAGCAGTGGCATGACTGTGGAGGTAGCACCTAGCGATCCTGGACCTTCCGAAGGATGGTGCCGAATCGTCGAGGAGCCGGAGGAGTAGTTTGGTTAATTTTTTTTTCTTGCTTCGTGGCCCACTTAATTGGGCTGCTTTTAGATTATATTACTGTGCTGGACCTCTGTAATATTTCTGAATTCTGTAAATGTTCAAGACTAGTTCCCCATATGAGGGCAGTCTTCTTAATTTTTTGATTTTTTGATGACAAATTTTCCATGAGTCTGGGCAATGTTTTTGACTTCGGTGTAATTTTATTCCCACTGTTAATAGATTAACTTTACTTAGAAAAAAAAATGTTGCCCTGTTTCTATTTTAATCCTTTTTTTTGAAATACAGAGCCATGTTTATATGATTTTTTATAGTCGAAGCACTGCAGGGTGGTTTATTATATTAATATTTCACGGTCGAATTATGTTCATAACAATTGGAAAAAAAAATGTTGCCCTATTTCTATTTTAAACCTGTTTTTTGAAATACAGAGCCATGTTTATATGGTCTACGTATTATACTCTTTCTCTGTATATCTACAGGAACCTTTTTGCTATGAACAGGGTGGATGTTGTAGCGGGCTACTAATGGAAACAAGCGAGCCTAAACCTTACATCTCGGATGCAACAGATGGTTACCAATACTCCTCACATGATTAGCGTTTTTCTCTGTTCAAGGATTTTGGGTACTTTAATTTGTATTTGGAACAATGGACGTCGGTACTCTATCTGTTGCTTTACTATTCTAAATACTGCTATTTCACTTTCTTATAGATGCCTCGGGCATATTTGGATGCTTTCTCAGATTGTCGATAATCTCCATGTGGACCGTTACTGGGTTTTATATCATGTCCCCGTATGTGACATGGGGTATTTTTCTATCATTGTCTGGGGTGGGACTTCCACTTTTCTGGATGGATATTTGGGTTCCAATCTTCAGATGTGAAAATGTAATGACTTCATGGAATGTTTTACTTCATATAATATATTCAAAACAACGTTTTTTCTCTTGTGAAAAAAAAATGATTAATGTTTATCACTCTGCCTTCAAAACTAGCGATGTTGGTTTATGTTGCTGGTTTATTGATATGGTCTGATGGTCTTTTTATATTTTGGACATATCACACTCCTCACATGATTAGCGTTTTTCTCTGTTCAAGGATTTTGGGTCCTTTAATTTGTATTTGGAACAATGGACGTCGGTACTCTATCTGTTGCTTTACTATTCTACATACTGCTATTTCACTTTCTTATAGATGCCTCGTGCATATTTGGATGCTTTCTCAGATTGTCGATAATCTCCATGTGGACCGTTACTGGGTTTTATATCATGTCCCTGTATGTGACATGGGGTATTTTTCTATCATTGTCCGGGGTGGGACTTCCACTTTTCTGGATGGATATTTGGGTTCCAATCTTCAGATGTGAAAATGTAATGACTTCATGGACTGTTTTACTTCATATAATATATTCAAAACAATGTTTTTTCTCTCGTGAAAAAAAAATGATTAATGTTTATCACTCTGCCTTCAAAACTAGCGATGCTGGTCTATGTTGCTGGTTTATTGATATGGTCTGATGGTATTTTAATATTTTGGACATATCACACTCCTCACATGATTAGCGTTTTTCTCTGTTCAAGGATTTTGGGTACTTTAATTTGTATTTGGAACAATGGACGTCGGTACTCTATCTGTTGTTTTACTATTCTACATATCGCTATTTCACTTTCTTATAGATGCCTCGGGCATATTTGGATGCTTTCTCAGATTTGTCGATAATCTCCATGTGGACCATTACTGGCTTTTATATCAAGTCCCTGTATGTGACATGGGGTATTTTTCTATCACTGCCTGGGGTGGGACTTTCACTTTTCTGGATGGATATTTGGGTTCCAATCTTCAGATGTGAAAATGTAATGACTTCATGGACTGTTTTACTTCATATAATATATTCAAAACAACGTTTTTTCTCTTGTGAAAAAAAAAATGATTGTTTATAGTCGAAGCACTGCGGGGTGGTTTATTATATTAATATTTCACGGTCATTGGAACGCCCACAATTCATAACAAATATTGGAGATTTACTGTCCTGTTTTAAAGTTTCATTTTTTTTTTAAATTGAACCTGTCATCGATATACCGACGCCTTGTAAGCATCGGAATTGCGACAGCTTAAAAACGTCAGACCACATTTCGTCGGAATTGCGACAGTTTACAAACGTCGGAAGAGCGACGTTCAAAACGTCGGACCACATTTCGTCGGAATTGCGACAATTAACAAACGTCGGACCACATTTCATCAGAATTGCGACAGTTTACAGACGTCGGAAGAGCGACGTTCAAAACGTCGGACCACATTTCGTCGGAATTGTGACAGTTTACAAACGTCGGAAGAGCGACGTTAAAAATGCCGGACCACATTCCGTCAGAAGTGCGACAGTTTACAAACGTCGGAAGCGTGACAGTTTGGGAAATGTCGGAAGAGTGACGCTTGTTTGGAAGTGACGGAAAAAGTGTCGGTAGTGCGACACTTTGTAAATGCGTCGGAATTGCGACCGCATGGCAAACCACGCTTTGCCTGCCCTCGAACTGTCGCTCTTGCGACGACTATATGTCGAAATAGCGACGATTTGGCCGTCGGAAATTGCGCCAAATTTTCTAGTGGGGGCGATCCATCCGACGATAGTCGCTCCACGAAGTTGTGCAGAAGATAACACGGGGAAACCGTACCCCTGGCCCACAGTCCATCCCCCTCTGACGCAGTTTCAGTCGTTGATCTCGTCTTGAGATCGAACGGTCCAGATCATTTGCATGCTCCGTCGTTGACTCGGTCTTCCTCCACGTCACCCATTCCACATGTGTGTCACATGTTTCGTCCTCCCGTTATATATTCCAGTCATAAGTCAAATTTTCATTGTTTTACGTTAAAAACCTCCCCCCAGTCCGTCCGCCATAGTTCCACTACATTTTTCGTCGCCACCTCGCATTCTTCTGCCATTTCATCATGTCGCATTGTTACGCAGTCATCCCCACTGCATCTCCATCCCCACGCATGGTTTTCCTAACGAGTTTGCAGGTTTTGCAGGGTTACAGCGGCGATAAATCGCCATGATTCAGTCTATCTTATCGTAACTGGAGCACATCAAAGGACCATGTCTCAGGGACTGAAATCATGGAGAAATTCCTGGGAAAGTATGCTGACAAGACTCCCATTAAAGAAGCAGAGGTAAAAATCTATCAAACCCCCAGAGTCATTTAGAGCATAGATTTTGCAAATGGAGACATTAATGGAGCGGCAGAGAAATATCAGTGAATGATCGAGGAATTCAACACTCAGCATTGAATATTTTTAGCCGTAATTCAAGGTTTAGAAGGCAAAGGGTACAATGCACAGAAAACCATACCCTCAAGGTTTCATTTCAGCATAGTTTCTTTCAGGAAAAGACGAAATGTTTATGTGATTTTACTTTTTGCCGTGTTCCTGAAGAGTTTTCTACCCAGTGCATTTATTTCTGTAAGCAGGCAGCAGGGTACAAACATCATTACAAAGTCATTGAACAGTATGGGCGTGCACATTTCAGCCATATTGTTTTAATTAGGAAAATTAATTGATCATCACCTACTCCTTTTCAAGCTTTCTTGTTCCCCTATAAAGCTCCCGAAAAACAGGTGATTTAGGGTTCCAGATTTTATCAGAAAATTATGCAGTGAAAGGCTTTTTGTATACATTTTTTCCAAAATCTTGTATGAAGGCTTAGAGCCCATAGGGTCTCAGTGAGGAGGAGTTCCATCTGTTAAAGAGGATTCTGGTCTTTGGTATTTCACAGTTTGTAAATTTCTCTTATATGTGTTAGTTTAATAGATCATTTCATTTCATCCATTTTTCCTGTATCATGTTTTGGAATGCGAGTGGCTCACTGATTTTTGGTGTGGATTTATCCTAGTTGATACCCATGCTTGGATTAGTCAAGCGCTTTAAATATGGCTCATGCATGATATTCTGTTCCACTATTCATCTAAACCGTATTTCTGCTATATTAGTTTCTTTGAGAGGGTGTTTTTAAAACGCTATTGTCATGTATGGATTCTTAGATTGGTAAGCCCATGCATGGTGGTATTGTGTATCTGGATATCAGCTCAATGATAACTAATATCTTCTCAATATTTCATTCACTACATACACCTTCTGATAATTTATTTTTGTGAGGTATTTCTGAATTGGCCCTCTTTGCAGTAAGCTATCTTTGAATTGTCTGTTGCTTTTATATTTGAGTTTTTCATGTTGTATCTGCAGTATTCCTATATCTGTATCAGTTTCTGAAGGTCTTGGTCCCATTCAGATTAATATTCCTTGTTTTACAAGAGATAGAATGAGAAATTTTTATTGATAACTCTCTCTGTTATACCATATGATCCTTGCTATATAAGATGTCCTAGGCACTGGTCTATCACAACTCTAGGCTGTCTCTAGGAACGACAACACTATTAATGAGGCCTATATTTTATTTATTTTCCATTATTTTCCTTCATTTTCCTCCTCACCTGAAATATGTTACCTTTCACCTTCCTTTTCTCCTATTTTCCATTATTTTCATAAATAAATTTCCAATTAACACCTCATTCTTTTGTCATTTCCTTTTCCTTTTTCCCTAGCCATAATAAACCGAATGAACACCCACTATGATTTTTTTTTCCATGGTCTTATATATTTTTACATGATTTTTTTTACCATGGAGTTGTTACAAAATCCCCTCCCTTGGGGGAACACCGTCCTTAGTGTTCAATGACACCTACAAACGAGAAAAATGCTAAAACAAAACATTCTTCCTATGGAGCTTCATAACACAGTTCATTGCAGTGTCTACAATGAATAACCTGCTTGAAAGAAAATCCCATCACGATAATCATACCATGTACTGGAGCTTTATAATACAACTCATTAAGGTATTTACAATAACAATCACATATACTCATGCACATTTTCTTCAACTAGAAAATAACCATACTGTCTATGGAGCTTTATAAACCATCTCGATACAATATTCACAATAATATACACATATACAAATTTTCTCAACCCACAAATAGAAGGATACAATGCCCGTAGTAGCAACAAGGGAAACCATAGGCTCACACCTCCACCCTCAAGGTAATACCAGGATTCACCTCCTTCAAATAAGCTCAAAATGCAACCATCATAGATCAAAATCATAAATCACATGCAATCATGATAAACCATAATCATAAATCACATGTAACCATCGTAAGTCAGAAACACATATCACATGCATGATAGAACTGAAGTAAAATATCAATACTTATCCTTCACTAATCATTACTTATGCCTTTGTTCTTTCTGTACACACATCGGATCAGTTTCCACACCTGACAAGCACCCAGTGCATTCTCCTCACTACAAGAAAAAAGGACATTGGTGAGGGTCATGCTTGTGACGGACCTTTAAGGTCCGTCGCCAATGTCACATATGGTGATGGTCCTTAAAAAACCGTCACTGTAAGTGTATATAGTGATGGTCCTTTATGGTCCGTCACCAAAGACATTTTCAATGACACTTTTGGTGAGGGTCGTTAAAGGCCCATCACTAATTCTCTCTTTGGTGACACTTCTAGTGATGAACTTTTGATGACCCTCACCAATGCTCTTTTTGTTACTTTTGGTGACGGTCAAAAAATTTCCGTCATCATTGATCATTAAAAAACCGTCACTGTAAGTGTATATAGTGATGGTCCTTTATGGTCCATCACCAAAGACATTTTGAATGACACTTTTGGTGAGGGTCGTTAAAGGCCCATCACTAATTCTCTCTTTGGTGACACTTCTAGTGACGAACTTTTAATGACCCTCACCAATGCTCTTTTTGTTACTTTTGGTGACGGTCAAAAAATGCCCGTCATCATTGATCATTCCAATGAGTTTTTGATGACGCTATGTGCCTTTTAATATATTTTTTTGTCAAAATTTAACGATTTAATACCATTATTGTGGAGTATTTTTTATAATATGTCCAAAGCCACAGTGGTTAGGGTCAGTCAATTTTTTAGAAGTAATTAGTGTGTATCATTTCCCTCAAGTAATAACTAGTCGAATAGAGATTTCCTATCATGAGTCAACACATGATTCATATATATTAAGTTTATTATCTAGCAAATTCCCTTTAGATAAAGTTCCACTACTGTGTGTAGGAAATATATTATTTAATACATAATCAAGCTTTGACAATTCTATTAATGAGAAAAACCTAACGATCCTCACCAATCTAGGCACGCCTTAAATTAATGCTTTGGCACACAATAACATTTCTTAGCACTCCACATGTATTGGAAAATCTTTGTACCTAGAACATCTTGTGATGACACTTACGCCCAAGCACATGGTGGCATGCGCTAGCACAACATCGAACTCTCCTAACATGTGTTGGCATGCTGCATATAGTCCCTAGCATGCCCTGGAACACCTTGGTTGAATGCATTGACATACATTAGCACTTGGCACACAATGCCACTTGGCATGTATTGGGACCTATTATTAGTGTGCCTAGCATGCCCCTTTTCAAAAAGATAAAGTCTCGACTTATTAACCCTCTTATTGGTTCTTCCTTTTGTTGCCTTGACACATATTGACATACCCTGGTCCCCTGCACCACATCCTTAGCACCCAGCATGTATTGGCATATCTTGGCACTATTAATTAGCACATGATATAATTAGCACACCCTGGAACTCCCAAGCACACTTTGGGAATTCTTGACATGCCTTGATATTCCCTAGCATGCCTTACCAATGCTTAGCATACCTTGTCAGTCCCTCCTTGGCATGACAACTAACACTCATTAACACTAGTCTCTGGCACGCGTTCCTCATATTCATTAACTTTCATGAATTTTTACTTAGTGCTCGCTTAATGTTTTTTCCTAGTAATCCTTAACACTCATTAACATGCATTATCACTCTCTAGCACACCTTAGCACTCTTCAACATTCCCTTCCACTTCATAACATGCATAACACTAGTTCCTAACACATATTGGCGCTTGGCACATGTTGGCACTTGGAAAGTCTTAGCATGTATGGAATATGTTGAGATGCCTTGGTATGATTTGGCATGGTTTAATATTAAATTTATTTGTGATTATCAGTTGTTGGAAAGTAGATGAGAAGCAGCAAAGGAATACTTGGCACTTAGAATGCACTAAGACTTTGCACTTGGCACCTATTGCTGCCTAGTGTTGGTGTGCCTAGGATGCCCCTCTTGGAAAAGGTAAATTGATGACTTATTAACCCTCTTATGTGTTCATTTCCTTGTAGTTAAACTTTTTTCTCCCTTTTGTTGTCTTGACATTCTCTGACACACATTGACACACCCTTGCACATCTTGGCATGCCTTATCACTTGGCACATATTAGCATGTTTGACATGTATTCCCACTATCTGGCACATCAAGGGGGTGAAGAGAGATGTAGTCCTAAAGTAGGTCGAGTATGAGGGCGAGTAAGGGTTGCTAAAGGGAGGTCATGATCATCTTCCAAGAGCAAGATCATCATGTGAGTGTTCAGAAGAATGTTGCATACCTTAAGGGTCGGTTTGCACTAGGAAGTAGGATAGCATATTGTTGGTTCTCTTCTGCAAGATCAAGCTTAAGAGAGGTTTCTCATGAGAATATGGGCATGTGATTTCAATGGTGTCTTTATGTGAAGGCCTTATCAAATTCTGAAATTTTGAAATTTGCAACAAGAAACAGTGAGATTGGAAACCAGAAAGGACAAAAAAAAATGCACCCACACTGGTGAGGCATTTTGATGCACCAGGAGTGAGGAATGTGGGGCGTCTAATTTATTTTTCCCTTAAATAAATTGGACAATAAATTGTAATTTCATCTCATAACAAATTGTGTCATTTAATTAATTCATGATGACCGAGTTAGCTCAAGAAATTCAAGTAGTTGAGGGTCTAAGATGAGGCATCTAGAGGGATTCTAATATTTTTTGGCTCCAGTCGAAGTTAATGCATTAGTGGGGTGCAAGTGTAATTAACTCAATTAAATGCGTTAAAATCAGTTTAACTGCTTCTAACTGAGTTATGAGCTAGTGAGAGGTCCAGTGAATTAAATTAGATTTAATTCACAATGAGTGATCAATCATATAACTGATAATTCGCTATTAATAGTTGTATGCATGTCAGTTTCGAGGAATACCCAATTGAGAAAGAGGTTAAAGGGAACATAACTATCAATTGTATTCAGAGAAAATTTCCCATGTGAAATTATAAAGTCATTGGGATTCCATAATGGATTGCGCAATCAAGGAAGACTGATTTTCCTAATTAATGAGTTAATTCCCTAGGAATTGCATGAGCAAGGCAGGCTGAAGTAAGGATCAGAATTGGCTAAGTACTAGATCGAGTTTGCCTAGATCAACGGGAGACAATTGAAAGAGTGTTGGAGAATCTCATGAGAGATTAAGCATTAATGTATTGTTTCATGATTCCTTGACTTAATAGTACACAATAGAGATAGAGGGGTTTTGAGTAGTTTCTTTCCCCAAATACATCATGTTGTTGTGCGATTGATAATTTATTTCTCTTACTTATATGTCATTGTGCGACCGTGTTTTGTTTCCGCAAATTGTAGGAAGGATTCAATATCTTGTTTTAGTAGATTACAAGATTAGATTGAATCTCGTTGGTTAGATTTTCTACATGGCATCAGAGCAGGAATTTTTTGGGCGACGAGTTTGCATAGAATATTTGAATATTTTGGTGTAAAAATTTCAAAAACAAATAGACTATTTGGATTCCTTGCGAAAATCTACCGAAATAGAAAAAAAAAATCGGTCGAATCGAAGCTCAGATGAGGGAGATATCATCGATTTAAAATCAACTCTTTTTTAGAAAAATTTTGTAATGCCGGGACAATTACACTGTGCGCGAGTCAAGAACCTATATGTAATTGAGGTACCAGATGCATGCAAAGCATTGAGGAGAAAGGCAGAAGTTAGAGACTTGGTGGTTTAAAGGGAGCATAAATACCTCTCAACATGAATCTTCATGAGAAGCAGTCTCAAAAGGTTGTGGAGTAGCTGCCACAATTGGAGAAGTAGAGAGGAGACTGAGTGGAAGCATCCACTCAAGCAGAGACCTCCATGAGGGGGAAATTTCGAGTTAGATGGGAAGGGGGAGCAGCCATACCTCAAGGTGTAAGATGGTGGGTGATGTGTAGACATAATCCCAAGATAAGAAATTTGGGCGAGGTCCATTGAGATGACGTGTCTCATGGATCGAACCTGGCTACGAGGAGCCGTAGTACAATAGTAGTAGGAAGGATCAGTTAGATTGATGTAGTCAGATGTCAGCAAGACAGAAATCGGTCATAGATGTCAAATATTGGATCACAAATTAGAGTTAGCAATAGTTCAAAGGGCATGGATGCAGATGTCAGCAGCAGTGCAGAGAATCTAGTATTAGACAGATGCAGTAGCTAGCAGTGCCAGTCAGAAGATTCTGATGACAGATGCATTATACTGAGTAAGTTGTTTGGAGGCTATTCATTTTCTGGATTTGCAGGTGCAAACAACACTAGAGAAGTGTAGCACGCAGAACATTCCAAAGGTACCGGATGGGGATAGATTGAATTCCTTTCTTTTTGAGAGGGAGTATTGAAATTTGCAACAAGAAACAGTGAAATTAGAAACTAGAAAGGAAAAAGAAAATGTACCCACACTGGCGAGGAATTTTGATGTACCAGGAGTGAGGAATGTGAGGCATCTAATTTATTTTTCCCTTAAATAATTTGGACAATAAATTGTAATTTCGTCTCATAACAACTTGTGTCAGTTAACTAAGTCATGATGATTGAGTTATCTCAAGAAATTCGATTTAAGGTGATCGAGGTGGATATTGGTGGCCACCCGCCTATTCCACTTGGGCCCTCGCCATTGTCTCTTTCAGTTTTTCAGTTTCCTTAATTGTAGCACAGTTTACTATTTTTGTCAATTTTTCAGGTCCTGAACTTCCGGAGCCATTTTGAGGCCCCAAACGATGTTTTTTGGGCAAGAAAGGTTTAGCGATTTCATAGAAATCACATTATCAGTTGTAGTCCTTGGAGAGATCTTTCTAACGAGGTATCATGTGCGTCAAACGAAGATCATATGAACAAGTTACGACCTTGGAAAGTTGGCTGCCCAACTAACCCCAACGGGGCCCATAAACTCTTGGTGTTACATCTCCTCGGGTTAGGGTTTTGGTTGGTTAGGATTTTATCTTATTTTTAAATAATAAAAAAGACCCTTCATCCTTATTGTAACACAGTTCAGAGGAACATAACTATCAGTTGTATTTATAGAAAATTTCCCGTGTGCAATTATAAAGTCATTGGGATGCCATGATGGTTTGTGCAATCAAGGAAGGTTGATTTTCCTAATTAATATGGAGATAATTCCATAGGAATTGCGTGAGCAAGGCAGGCTGAGAATTGGCTAAGTATTAGACCGATTTTTCCTAAATCAGCAGGAGACAATTGGCAAAGTGTTGGAGAATCTCAAGAGAGATTAAGCATTGTATTGTTTCATGATTCCTTGACTTAATAAAAAATAGAGATAGAGGGTTTTGAGCAGTTGCTTCCCCAGATACATCTTGTGTTGTGCGATTGATAACTTGTTTCTCTTACTTATATGTGATTGTGCGATCGTGTGTTGTTTCCACAAATTGTAGGAATGATTCAATATCTTGTTTTAGTACATTACAAGATTAGATTGAATCCCGTTGGTTAGATTTTCTACATGAAATAGAAGAGAGGGTTGATACCATCTTGCCTTGTGGTGGTTAGTAGGCCGCAAGGTCTATGATAAAGACCAACATAAATGGAGGAGGGATTGCACTGTAATTTAGAGCCATAACAGAAGTCGACATAGGCGTAATATTGATTGAGTTAACCCTAGTTTGAGGGTCGACATTGAGATCTAAAGTTCATGTCAAGATTCAGTCAAAGAAATGCCCAAAATCTATGGATCCATATGAGCTAGGTCGAGTCTCTTATGGAGGCAAAATTCGTGTTTTTTCTATGTGTGAATAGGGTTTGTTCTACAATAATTAGAAGTACATAAGTATAATGCCCTAGTTAGGACAATTTCCTAGCATGTTTAGTTCATAAGGTATGCCCTTAAGACTGTGACAAATTTGCGTAGAAGAAGACGGGTTGTGACCCTTAGAATGAGGTTTATTTCTGCAATAAAGACCATAGATCTGGAAGATGGTTTTCAAATTCAGTATGTGTGGAGACATCAGATCCAAAGGAGGGTGGAACCTGAGCAGAAGATTGAGCATGCAGAAGAAATGTGCCACATGAAGAATGGATTGACATGTAGAGAAGTTGATTTTGGTGTACTTTCCATATATTTTTAGACAAAGATCTGAAGAAACCTATGAAAAATTAGTAAATGGACTGTTAGTGGCTGATTTGTGACCCTAGTTCAGTCATCTATAGATTGTTAGAAGTATGATAAGAGGAGTAGTTCATATTTGTTCATAGATTGGACAACAAAGATATAATTGTCGATACACAAGAACAGTGATCTTGAGAGGACTCAAACCATTGTTAGGTGGCAAATTTGAAGAGCCCTAGATGAAGACAATATTGTGGGCCCTAGATCAGTAAAAATAATTGACTGTGGTTGGGCAGATTGATGGTAGTCCAAGTACAGTTGGAGGGTTGTTAGGTTATTGTCAAAGAAGAGCCCTGACTCTTGTTCTGGTGAAGGACAACAAAATTGGTAGAAGGGTAGGTGTATAGGGCCTAAGGATGTGCATACTTTGAAGGACTAAAGTAACAGTCAAGTGGGCGAACCAACTAGCCCTAGTTCACTATATTGTAGAGGATTGATTCGGAGAGAAGAAGGGCAGCCTCCATAGCCCTGGACTTCTCATCTTGGAGCTGTAATATGGCAAAAGTGGGCATACCAAAGAGTTGTTCACAAATGGAATTGTGAACAACTTGTTACCACTTAAACTAGTAGTGGACCTAAAAGGGGTTCCTAAGAGGGCAACTGCTAGGACAAGGGAAACGATGGAGGCTTAGCCCATTGTCACCACAACTAAGGCTCTGTGCTCTTCACAGAATTTCACTGATGGGTGGATTCTCGGTAGTTTAGGAAGTCACTTGTAAAGTATAGGTCAATGAATAGGTAGGAAGTGACCCTCGAAACCCTTTCCCTAAGATAAAATAAAGAGTGGGACTTGCTTTCCTTCTAAGCAAGTGAATTTATCTTCTATGGAGAGAAGAGGGGGATTGAAGGGTTGAGAGAGAAGAATAAGACTTATGAAGGAAGTTATCAATCCCTAAAATCCTTTGGGAACTTGGATTCCCAAATGGTCCTTGATGAAAGGCCTTTGACACCAAATGGGACCACACGGGGCCAAGTGGACCCAGCCAGGTTCGGGGATGGAATTTAGCAACCAATGATGTTCCTATACTAGACAAGGTGAGGGGAAAGGATCAGATAAGAGTTTTTACTTCGATAGGTCAAATTGATCCTACTAGGTTCTATCCTTGGGACCACCTAGGCAAAACTTGATCCTAGAGCTAGGGCTTGAGGTATCTGAATATTTCACCGTCGGAATTGGCCCAAGTTCTGAGGAGAGTGAGGGTACCCAACAACACAGCTGCCTCTAGGAGATAGAAGTTTTCCTCTAGCTAGATTCCTACAAAATTTTTGCCCTAGGTGACCTAATGGGGCTAGACCTAGGGAATGTGAAAATTTTCTTTAAATCTAAATCTCCAAATTCATCAAATTATATCTTGTATTCAAACCTGATCCTCTATGTTAGCCATTCTGAAGATAAGGCTAAGAACTTACTATAGAACCATCACCTACATGTAGTGATCTTATTCTGTGAGCAGACAACCTACTTTCGAGAAGACACGGAAAGGTAAACACTCTCTGCCAAGATTTTCCATATAGCCCAGGTTGAGCAACCACATATACATCACCAGTTTTTTCTCTTCAGATTTGTGACTTAGAAGAGCTTTTTATGACCACCTCCGGGTTGCTCCCAGAGTCACCTAGGCAAGCCCTCTCAGCATCATCCTCTTTTTTAGTACCTAATTAGTAATTTAATTAACCATAAAAGTTTCTTGATCATGCAGGTATTTCAAATATATTGCCAATAAGCATAAAGCTTTCATGTTAAACAATCACGTGAAAAGACTTTAGACTATGATGCAAAAAATATAAAGAAACCTCACAAACACTCAAAGGACAAACAAATTCAAACCTCTACAAAGTATATATAGATATTTGATAAACTTCATTCCACCACAAAAAAGTGCTTAACTAAAGAAAATTCTAATTACTGTGCTTTCAAGACAAAGCTTTCAAGGGCAGTGGTGTTATAAACATACCCCTAACACCTCGTGAAAAATCAATGTGTATAAGTAAACCATCATAAGGCTCATTTTAAACATCATTGTTATCATTTTATAAATCATTTTTATCAAATAAACAAGAAGAAAGCAACAATTGCATTCAGTTCCACTGAAGAAAAGTATATGAAAGTTTCATATACTTATTATGAAGCTATCTAGATTTGCAACTTGATTGTAGAGTCAACCAATCACTTGTTGAAGCCCAATATTGTCTCTTGTGAGAATCAAAGTTACATCAAGCTCTATGAAAATCCAAAGTGTCATGACCATTTCAAACACATTGATATTCAATACAATTTCCTAAGATTCCAAGTTCATTAGAGAGTTGGTAGTGTTGGACCACATTCTGACAAAGTTGCATATGGTTAATAGTTTGACAAAGCTCCTAACAAAGGGGAAGTTGCATATGGTTAACGCTAGTCATATCTGTAGAAGGAATATTATAAGCATAATTTACCAGAAAAACAAAAGAACATTATCAAAGGAATAGTCATGAGAATGCAGGTTGCACAAAGGACATTTACATGTACATGATTTTCTAAAAGTTTAAACACCAACCCAAGGAAAGAAAATCAAGGGAAGGGCTTCCTAAGATTTGCCTAACAGAAACAGAAAAAAAATACAGCAAACCAGAATTTTCCTGCTATGAAATGACAGAAATATTGTAGACTGGACACTTGTTTTTCTAAAGCAACCACTGCTTGATCAGGCCTCGTGATAACTGTGACTGCACTTTAAACTGCCCAGCTCATATCTTTCTTCATACTCTTCTTGTATAAACAATTCATACCATCATTTTCATACTCTCAGAAGCAAGGGTTTCCATATGTTTTTGAATCTGAAGAGGGAGAAAAGTTTACACTTTAAAACTACCAACTAAACCTATAAATCTACAAACAAATTTTAAAGTCCAAGCCTGCTTCATTCTTTGATAATCTTACTTATTACTCTCTTTTTCAGTGATGTTTGCATTATGTCTTGAAAAATATAAGGTAACTTGGTGTGAAATTGTAAATTGATAATTCCAGCTGGCAACATTTCAAGACTTATGGACAAGAAGTGGACATATATTAGTTACTGTATTCAAAGACAAGTCCTCCCCACAGATATTATAAAGACCTGGAAAATGCTGCATCTGACTTCAATATCCATACTCTGAGAAGCATACTCTGTTTTTTAGGAGTAAAATCTTTTCTCTAAACACTTGGAAATAGTCTCCTCAATAAGTCTTGTGCTAACATCCTTACGATGTACGATGTATTTCTGTAGTTTTTTTATTAAGAACAATAGAGATTTATGCAAATAAGTGTGCATTCACATTAAATAACTACAAGTACTCTGTTGATTATACACAGGGTATGTGTGTGGACTGCATTCTTGTTGGTTTTGCTGGCCATCCTGGGTGCATGCTCCATTATCAACAGGTTTACTAGGGTAGCTGGAGAACTTTTTGGGATGCTTTTGTTCAGAGAACTTATTAGTGAGATGAGTTTGTTGTTTAGATTTAAAAAGAGTCTTCAGTAGGTTATGCACTTAAGGCACATTCAAACCTAAAGTCTTTTCTCTTGGCCTTAAGTAGTCTTGTGCTGATTGTATATTATTTGTGCTAATCACATTTTATATTAATTTTAGCAGCGTAGTAAGCAGCGTAAAAGAGAGGCAGAAATTCAATTGTGTGCCATGTAAGGTTCTGGAAATGCTATAACATGTGAGAAGTAATGAACCAAAACCTCTCATTGCAATTATGAACCAAAACATAGTGCCATAACACTTACCTTATGTGACCCTGAAATATTGATTTGTGCATCGAATTTGTGGACATTAGTACATATAGATAGTGAACCTATCTACCCTACACTGATATGACCTTCAAATTTGAGTATACTTGACTGAGATATCATATTTGACGAAGTTTGATACATTGACATATTGCCACGATGTATTGGTCTTAACATTGACACATTCAACCTCCATTGACATTGAAATTACAAATAGACCACAATGTAAGATAGACCTTTGGAATTTAGATTTCACAAGTGTTTTGGGCATTGATATGTTGACCTCAGGTTAGTAGCAGTATCCAATGTCCTTGAGCTAGTTCATCCTACATCTTAAATCTTAGACCCTAAAACTTTAAATGCATTATACCAAAATGTGAAGGCTTTAAACCTTGAACCCTAGTTATTAAGAAATCTGAACCCTAAAATACCCTTTAAAGCCCCAAAATCCATGATGGACATTGGTTAAAATGTCCTCAAGAGATATCCAACCTGTCTACAAGGGTAGTTATGCACACAGATATTCATAAATAGCCCATTGTAAGTTCAAATTCCATACTATCACCCAATTACCTTTTGAAAATGACTAAAAGCATTGCAGTATGCTTAAATAGCCCATTGGACGTGCACATTCCATACTATGACCCAATTACCTTTTGAAATTGATTCTAAGCATTGTAGTATGCTTTAAGAAATGACCTTTTGAAAACAATTGTAAAAAAATGGTGAAACACTTGAGGAGCTTTTGGCATTATAGATAAACTGCACTTAAGGACTCTTTGATATCTCTTGGAAATACAAGAGAAATGATTCTGAGAATCATTGCTGTATGCTTTAACTGGTCTTTTGAAAATGATTCTAAGAAAAAAGGTAGCACACTTGAGGAAGTTTTGGCATTAGAGATAAACTCCACTAAAGGACACGAGATATATCTTAGAAAAATAAATTTGTTCTAAATTACTAGGAGGCTGTTAGAAAGGATTTTGCAGCTTCATGTACATTCAAGGTCCATATATCAATTAGGGGCCTTGGTCTGATCTACACTTTGACAGAGGCAAAATTAATTTCACTATATCTATATCCAAGGAATGCAAGTTTTTTGTGGGAAAGGGATTTGAAGATTATTGATTGTCTGTGAAAGTAATAGACCTCATTGAAATCTACCATATGTGCACTCCATATTGCTGCATCTAGAGTTGCTTTCCTCCATAGGAAGTCTAATACGAGTCAAGTTGTCTTTGTGGCATAACTAATAATATATGAAAGGAATATTTTTCATGTAATAGTATTGACTAACAAGCATTCATTGCAGGCATATTAACATTCACCCCTTGAAAAAATTCATTCTTTACATTTTCCAATCACTTTAGTTTGAAAAAGAAGCGAAATTGTTTGAAAAACAAAACATAAAGAAAGGGTACCTCTTGAAGTCCAGCTGCAAAAATAATGGAGCAAGAGACAATCAGTTAGATCACAATTGTGCTATGGACTGAGAAGGTTGATGCCGTGAAAGAGTAGCTAGCTAAAATTCATCTTGAAGTAATTATGTTTATGTCTAAAATCAGAAAGCTGTCTGTTCACGATAATAATAAAGACTCTGCACTGAGCAGGGTGAATGCAATCTGTGTTTCACAAGAAACAACATTTAGAACTACCAAGAATGAACACAGTCAATCATTTATTCGTCACAATTTAAAAAATAATAAAAATAGAAATCACTTATGGAGATATTCACTTCAACTTGTAATGGAATTGAAACTCTAAAAAGGAGTTCTTGGGATGGAGAAAATTTCATAAGGAGCAGGCACATATTTCTTCCTCCCCATCGCATATTAGAGTGAAAACCCTTAACCAGAAATAAGCTTGAAGAATTTTGATTGCTAAACCACTTTCACTGGAAAGATTTACTATTTGCCCACATTTGCAAGGCTTGATATATCATATGAGTTACCCCATTATATTGGCATGTGATTGAGAGGGCCATGATGAATGAAGAAACTGATTAAATAATCAATTAAATATTTAAGATAGCATGGTAACATTTTTTACTACAAGTTCTAATCCCTTTTATATTCTTCTAGGCAGCTGAAATGTCATTTTTGATGGATTGAAATATTTTCATGGATATAGGCACATAAAGAAATTTGTAGGAGACAAATTACTAGATGGTTAGTGAAGAAAATACATTGCACTGCTAGCATCAAAAAGTACCTTGTGGTTCTTTAAGAATGTTAGGATGACAGATTTCATGGCTAGGTCTCCATTCAAAGATGGATTTGTTCAAGTTATTGACTACTATCTTTGCCAAGAGTTCCATTTTAGAAAATAAACAAAATTTAATTCCATGAATACTATTCACAAGTCAATCTCAAAATCAATACCCCAAGTGAACACATCACAACACGTGCCCAACAAAAAATCCCGAGAAATAGCTTATAAATCCCTCCAACCAGTGACTTTTTCTCTAATGCTTTTCTACTATCAATTTCCAGCCTGTCTTGTTGACTTCAATCTCAAGAAGTTAATCTATACCAACAATGGGTTTAAATCTCCCTTGAAGATTATATAGTTAGGTCTAACATTAAGCTATAGCCGTTCCTCTAAAGATAGGCCTAAAATTCAACTATTTGTGTTATAAGGAGTTTGCAAACAACAAAGAAGATTTCCATGCCCATGTTTTTTAGACATTTAGCAGGCAAAGCTAAGGGCTCAAATGTAAATCCATGTTACTTAGCTATGTATGTTTAGCTACGTGTGGTCTCACTATGGCTTGGTTGGTGGACGTTAGTGCTAACACCTATGCAATCCTTTTGGAGCCTTATCATTGTATTTTAGAAGCCAACGTCCACTCCCAGAAGATCGTTTTATTAACGTCTTCATTGATCTATGGCTTTGCTTGCACCCTAATAACACATTTCCATAATTAAAAGGTCCTTGTTATGGGATGTTAATATACATACATGCCATATTCCCATGGTATCTGACTTGTATATAAATGTTCATATCACCCAAAAGAAAAGCACAACTCATCCTCTCTCTCTCTCGTAATGATCAGAACTCGTTAACTCCCTTTACCATTTGATTTTTATGCTCTACTTTGGAGTGCGCATTCGTGTTGTGGTGACCACCGAGATTTTGACCAATAGTTCTTTAAATGCGACCTTTGGATGTAATTGTGTTTTTCCTCACATGTTTGGCCAATAAAGCCAAAACTCCAAGCATGGGCCACTTTAATTAAACACCTGCCAAGCCCTGAAGCCAATATTTATTATTTAAATAAGTCTTCTTCCTAAGTGGTTCCTTCTCACCATATCGTTGGATTTCATGCTTCGACTTAATATGTAGCCAAGGCGACTCCATATAAAGATCAATTTTGCACTCACTAAGATTGACAATTTTACCCGATAAGTCGAGTCTTCGATTGCTCGTTTAAAGTTTTCTTTACACGTACCATACCATGTCGGGTAATGCCCTCCTTAATGTAGAAAAACAAGTATAGTTTGGCATTCATTGCTTCCAAAATAGTTGCAAAAAAAAATGGCATTGGTACATAAATGACTGATGCATTTTCCTCTGCTTTAGCCTTTACTTCTGCAACCGTACTAAAAGGCTAGAAGACTCAAGTGTTTTGTTTCTCATAGTCTCGCATGTTCACCCTTACCCAATGCTTTCTCAGTGACCAATGTCTTGGTGCTTTCCAAATTTTCATGTGAGGCCCAGTTAGGCGGTGCTCCTTTCATCGTTTGGGGCGATGCTTTCAACGAAAACCTGGATTGGTTTATCCATGTGCACACACACAAACCTCATGAGAAAAAGTAACCAAATACACATATGGTCGAGAGCCCTCTTGTATGTAGACCACTGTGTCTTTATTCCTTTTGAATTGGTGTTCCCCCCGTAGTGGTTTAAGAAAAGACCTGCGATGCCACATTACAAGAAGGCATGAGCCACAACATAAAACAATATCAATACTAATACAAATAGTAAGTCTCTTTATGGCTCTAGGGTATCACTATCCAAAGTTGTTTCACATTCGCAATATAAAGATTTGGTTATCAACCAAATAGTAGAATTTCATGCATGCATTAAGTAAGGACTTCAACGATCATGATTAGGTTATCCTCAACTTAAGTATATCTTGTGATAATTACACTAGAGACTTTCAGGTAGTTTTGTAAATGATTATGACTTGAATGTTCAAACATTCCTTCTAATATTAACATATGAAGCGAAATTACAAGCTTTGGAGGCTTACTCTCTCACACATAAACAAACCTTATTTTGAGAAAATAATGCTTATGCACATGGATATGATGGATATGATTCCTTAAAACTTGGTGGAGAGAAACCCGAGTAATACGTGCCAAAGTGAAATTCAAGAGAAAAAAATTTTGACCTTTGATTCATGGCTATGATAACTTAGGATTTTATAACATATGAACAAGACCATAATAATGCAAACCCTAAATTAATGGAGAGAATAAGGGTACATGCACAATATGACCAATGGGAAAACACCCTTGAAAATGTAGGTTGATGACAAGATAACTCCCAACAACAACTACCTGCCCAAAACCTAATGAAATGAGAGGGAATGAGGACTAATGCTATATGAGGTACCTTGTAAACCCTGATGAATATGAGTGATCCAGTTTCGAGATAAGATGAGAAGGTGAAGATGATAATCACCCTCGAGAGTAAGGATTAATTCATGGCAGGTTTGGACCTTCAATCACCAATGCTGAAGGTTTCAAGGATGCCGAGAAAAATATATAATTCTCTCAAACCCTATTGCACATGCTAAGGCATAGGACCAGTCAAGGGCCTAGGGTGACATGCCATGCAATAAATCTCACCATGGTGTGCGATGTCGATGAGACTATGCCCTTAGAGGTATAGGTTTAACATAGAAAGGGGGTCACTTTCTTTCCAAATTATGGTTTCTCCCAAACCCTAGTATAGTCAACATAAGGGGATCCAAAATGAAATGTTGCTTGTCCACATTCAGTGCTTCTGTTGGTTGTGATACATACTAGGGAAAGATAAGTTTTTAAGTGAAGGGAGTCTCTTGGCACATCACCGAAGCGACACACCTTCGAAATTGTAATGTCGTCATAATGTTAACATCTGAGGCAACACATGATGTGTGGGGGCAACATGTAAAGTGCGAATGGGGAAAACATTAGAGTTCGACAAATGCCCAAAATTTTGGGTGGTGTTGTAGCAACTATAACAACTCTCATAATGCTAAATCTGGGCAATTGGCCTCATTATGGTAGATGAAATCTTAGTAAAAAAAATAATAACTATCAAACCTTAAAAGAGGGCATTTTATCATACCTTTTTATGTCTATATTAAAACGAGGAAAAACCAAATAAATTTAATTTTGCGTCTTTTAATTTAAAGATGATCACATAAATAATTATAACTACTAATTAATTATGTTTATAAGTTTTACATATTAAATAATTCATATACATTTTAATAACTTATTTATTTATTTATATTGAAATTTTAATTTAATATTATATATAATTTTTTTTTTTAAATATTATTATTGCAATTTAATTTTGTTTTAATTTTAAATTTTAAATTAATTCCAATTTCCCTCCAAAAAATTCCGCCTCCCTCTAGCGTTGGTTGAAAATTCAATTTGAATACTTTTAAGGAAGCGAATGATTCTATTTTTTATTTTTTGATAAATTTTTATTCCCACCTGCAAGTGGAACCTTCTGGAGGGATTTCTGCAGGGATGCTCTACGCCTTTATCGTTTGCGGTAGCTAGTTGATACCATAGCTGTTGAGATGCAGCCGGATTGGCCTCTGAGGAGGAAGAAAATTCAAGATGCTGCCCACCCCCCTGACGATGCTGTATCTCGAGATCAATCTGGAGCAAGAATCTACTCTTGGTCTACGGAATCTGGGGGAATAGATTGGGATTGACTGAGTTTGGTTCTCGAACTTCCTTACTGAATGCATAATGGGTCAACGATGAAATGGTAACAGCGGGGTATCAATGTGCAGTATCCAAGTGGACCAAGCGGAGTTGAGTAGAGTGTATCAAGCAAAGAGTATCGAAGCCCAGGTAGTCACATTCCAATTGTTTCGTAACGACAAGTTGTGGTATGGGGGACCTTTCTCATTCGGGTACTGATTCTCATGGACTGCATGGACAGCCTGCCCAAGGTATTTATTAAATGAACCTCCGGAAATAACAAAGTTGAATCTTTTTCTATTTTCTGAAAACCCCATATTTTAATGCTTTGCAAGCGAACTTATTGAATTTTTTTTTTTTTCTTAATGCTTTGCCCTGCAACTTGATCAACCATTAGCCAAAAGATGATTGCATTTCCGAAGCAATGTTACCAACTTCAATGCTCTATTCAGAAAAGCCAGAAATGCAGTTCAGCTTGCAACTTCATACGGCATGTGAATCCGATGTAGAAATGTCAACTGCTATTACTATTCTTCTGCTAAACTGGAGATGACAGGGCTTTACCTGCAATTATACTTTTAGAAAATTCCAAAACTCGCTGAAACCTAACAACAAACCTATGCTTTTCAGGAATTGTATGATAAAATGGTATTCCAGTCTCAACAACAGTCAGAAAATACTGCTCTCCCTGAAAACTGTCATAATGCTCTGAATAGTAGTTTCCATATGATACAGGGGATTTTTGCAAGCATCCTGTAACTTTCACAGAAGTACCCATTGAAAGGTTGAGGCAGTATAAGAATTAGAATCCAAACTTATAAAAGTGTTATTAACAAATCTATTTAACCATGCATTTTGATCGCCCAACAGGCACTCGTTGCAAGATTCCATTTTGAGGCTTCCTTGACATGGGTTTTCCATCAAATTGATAATTGCAGGCATCACTCCCTGGTCCACTTTTGATAATGTCAGCAGGAGGAATGAAGAAATCTATTGAAAGGCCAGGCAAATTGAAAACCACATCGTCAATTGTCCATGTTTCTTCCATTCTAGTTCTGGTATGGCTCATTGAACGCTCTCCAAATTTAAAAAGAGTGACAAGTTACAACTGATCGACCTAAATGAGAAATCATCACACCATCTACTGCTCTATAATTTTTGATAGTTTTTTCTATGGTGGTGTCCCATCAAACAACATCTATTCCAGTGGCTTGAATCTGTGTGAGATGGGAATCTTCCAAATATACAAGGAGGCCAGTTTTTTGACTGAAATATCAAAAAGTACATGTCTGATAATTTCTGCAGGTCCATCACTCCAATCGTGCAGAGTTGAAGGATCAGCAGCAAGCTTTAAAATGAAGCAATCTTCCTCTCCAATTTTCTTTTCTCCTAAGCAACGAGTGTTTGCAAACATGGTTGCTGTTGTTCTAGGATCTAAAACCTGAGAATAGAAAAGCCAACAAGAATAAGAATGTGCATCATCACCAAAACAAGTTAATCTAAGTTGCATAGTTGCCATGGTCCTAAGCTCAGTCCCCTGATTAGTGATTTGCATTCGAAAAAAAATTGTCATTGAAAACAAACATAAATGCAGTTTTGTTCTAATATTTTTCAAGTTTAACAATTCTACATGGCTGATTAAATTCAAAAAACCCAATGTAAAAGAAAAACCTACAAGGTTGATTAAATTAGACATTCAGTTTACCATTGCTTGAAATTAGACAAATAATTCAAATTATGCAGTGATTGATGTACTAGGATCTAAACCAGTGGAAAAGAGATTAGCCAAGCATAAGAACATGCATAATTATAAAGTTTAAACACATTAATATGAGATATTATTAGAAGAACCACCAATAAAATACTTTCGCAACAATCACCATAAAACTAATTTTAGCAGTCCGAACTCTCTTCTATTTATTTTCGGCAACCGCTCATGCTAAAATTCTCAACTCTTAACTTAATCACAACCTGATCCGA
Organism: Pinus albicaulis; assembly: GCA_034641835.2. NCBI lineage: Eukaryota > Viridiplantae > Streptophyta > Pinopsida > Pinales > Pinaceae > Pinus > Pinus albicaulis. The sequence continues at coordinate 550,181,851 of CM076581.1, read as the reverse complement.
GAGCCTATTCTGCAAACAAAAATGCATATTCTATTTGCATATTTCTCATTGGATGAAACTGTAATCTAGGCCATAATCTGCAAGCACTCATATGAAGACATCAACCTTTGGTTCTATCACCCTAACTGGGAATCTAGTCAACAACCATCTGTACTATTTCTGTCAACTTAATCCTATAACCTAGTACCTAGACTAGATGAACACTTGCACCAATCTTACTGAAACTCGGCCTGATCATAGAGACTCACAAATCCTTTCCAAAAATGTGTTATTCAAACCACCATAACCAAGAAAATCATCATTTACCAAAATTAACCTTTTTGTTAAACCTTCTGTTAAAATTGGACAACTAGGTCCAAACTCCGGGTTGTGCTGCTCAGATGAAGATCACAATATTTTTATTGGATTCCTCTTTCGGAGAGGTGTAAGATTTATCTAAAGATCATCTCGATCGGATGAGCAGAACATGTACTTTGAATTTATTCCACTTATGTGCTAGGTCGGCCTGGAATAAAATATTGACTTAAATGTCTTAAAGGACGTGTCACACACCCCCAAAGATTCCTATATATTGGAGAGACTTGGAGTTCATTTGACACACATCGATGTGGAGGAATTCTCTCTCTGGATAGCGTTGGAGCTGTGATATATATATATGGAGTATTCTTTGTTTGGGTTGTTCTGGGGTTATGTGTGACACGCTTGGCTGAATGACCTATTGGAGACTTTGCTGGTAGAAGCATCCTGTTGATCGCCGTAACGCCACCATTTCTTATCTCTGTCTTGGCTTGTCTTCTATCGATCTATTAGTATGTTCTATCTTCTTCAATATTGTGCCCTAATCTGAAATGGCATAGAACATGAGCAGAAATTAACAGAATCCCTGCAAGTGCCATCCTATATATTATGAATCAATCAATCTTCAAGCAAATCCAAATGGAAGTGTTCTTCTGCAACTTCCACGCGGAGGTTGGGAATGGTAAAGGCCTTGATATATAACCACTGATGCCGAATCTTCTCATCACAGATGACATGAACCAGAGACCTTAAGTCACTAGCCGATTTGGGAAGTTGCTTCACACGAGAGCACTCCCTCATATCAAGTTCTTTTAAACTAGATAATTGGCCCAATTTATCTGGGAGTTTTTTTAGGTACCCACAAAGTGAAATATAAAGGAATTGTAGTTGTCTTAGCTTACAGACTGAATATGGTAGTTCTTTTAAACTTGGGCATGCATACAATTTGAGCATTTGCAGTGAGCTGAGATTACCTATATCTTCCGATAACTTATGAAGATCGTGGCAATTGATCGTGGCAATTTGTGACAGATAACCGTTTAAGGGTAGTCCAACTACAAATACTTGTAGGAAGTTCCCTCAAATCACTACAGTGATCGATAGCTAACTCAAGAAGACAGAGGAAATTTAAATCCACCCCCATATGTAATCCTGTAGTATTCCCACAACCCTCACATAGAACCAAGGATAACTTCTCTAGTTTTTTCCAGGACTGACAGTATTCTTGGAGGGGAGGAACAATTACTCTTTGTAACCGAATAACTTTTAGCTACGTTAATGAAGAGAGGACTAATATACCTTTGAGAGTAGCCCGCTTAGAATTGTGATTTACAATTATGAGAACCTTTAATTTATCCATTGATTGCATGAATGGTGGAAGATTCAAGAAAGTATTCACTTGTAGAAAAGTTCAAGATAAACGCCTTGGCATTAGGGAAGTTCATCTGACACCAATCCTTCTCCTCCATCGAACCTGTGTGGAAGGAAACAATTTCAGCATTGAAATCACGCCCTGCATGCTTCTTCCACATTTTACGGAATATAATCAGCTTTCTGAGGCACGATAAACCTTTTGCGTCTTTCAATTATAGGCTCCTGCTCGGTCCAATAGATAGCTAGGTCTCGCAATGCATCATGCGAAATTAAGGAAAGCTCACCACTACAGCCATAAGGATTCCCCAGGGTACCTTTTTGATTTTTCACCAAAGTCACAAGATTTCGACTCGCAAGTTCTATTAAGATTGTGTAAGCAACTGTCCATTTCAACTTATGAACATAAACACCCAAGTCTAACAATGGATCAGCAGATATTTTTCCAGCCTCTGGAAATATTCCCACGTCCAGAAAGCATTCTCAGACTTCTTCTTCCAAGATATCTATGCTTGTTGCCATTCGTTTCAGAACTTCTGTTTCGTGATATTCATATATTGTTTGTCCTTGAGAAAGTTTGTCCTTGGCAGTTATCCATGCTGCACGTGGTTGACCATGGAGAGACCTTCTAATCACCTTAAGAGCAAGCGAAAATCCTTTGCATTCTGCTATTACCTCTTTGACTAGGTTGTAATCTGCTGTTTCTGGAATGGACTTTCGATCAAATGCCGAAAAGAAGAAAAGGGACACGGCATCTTGCTCTATCAAAGACGGAAAATCATACCGGTAATCAGATTTAACAACATTGTTGTTTCTAGTTGTAACAAGAGTTTTAAACCCTTTTCCTTCAAACAAAAGCTTTTCAAGATGATCAATTTCCCAAACATCATCCAGCACCACCAAAGATGGTTGAGGTTCCATTTGGCGAAGCCTTTGTCGCAGCTGTTGATGTGCATCTTCGACGTCATGAAATTCAGGTCTTTTCTGGCCAGCAATCTTGTCCCACATTCTCTCAAGAAGTCTCTTAAGGTTCGGTGATAGCGAAACTCTTTCAAAAACTATCATCTCCTTAAAATGACCTTTGACTTCATTATCATTGCAGAGGGCTAATGCCACAGTAGTCTTTCCACTGCCCCCCATGCCTATTACTCCGAGCAGTGGAGCATCATTGCGCAAGAGAGGTTTTTTCAGCTCATACACCAAACCCTTCAAACCAAATCTAAAATCTGGCAATTCTGGGACGCTCGATTGGGAAGCCCTTTTACCAATTTCCAATTGATACATCTGATCTGCAATAAACTTAAGGTCAGATTCTTCCCTTATTGCGTCAATTTTGTGCCCAATCCCTTCAAGTTTATCCTCCTTTTTTAGGTCAATATTCTCAAGTTTATGCTCTATTCTGTGCCCAATAGTCACAAGTTGATCCTGCTGTACTCACAGGCTATGCAATTCAGAACAGACATGTGCCCAACCTTTCGTCTAAGTGAAATTGACAATAAACAAATCCAAGCCTTCAATTTTATTTGCATACTTATAGCTCTTGAAGATATTCAAGCGATTTACCTTGGAACAGGCCTTAACCAACCTCTTACCCTCCTGCAGCTGTTGATAGAGTTTGCTGAGCAGCTTCTGGATAGGTTGAGACAAATCTACACTACTCGCAAAGTTGTCAAGTAATAGAGGTGTGATTCCTTCCAGGGTTTTTTGGAGGCGTTTGCAATTCTCCTTGTAGGCAAAACTCTTCTTCAACACATCTTTAATGATCCCCAGCAGTTTAGATGGTACAACGCCCGCAAGTGATTGGATCACCAAACCCTCCGCCATTCCGATCAATAGATTGTTTTCAAAGACACTCAGAACTCAATATAGAAACTCAATGACTGAAATCTTTATTTGAGTTTTCCAGTGATATGGAATGCGACTATAAGAAGATGGATGTCAGAGAAACCATGAAAGGAATCTTCATGTGGAGTAGGCAGGGGCATAGCACATGCCACAGCACAAACTTTGCTTCCTGGAAGGAGATTAGCAAAAGAATCCAGAAATTCACAAAGTAGTTGCTTCCCGGAAGGAGATTATCAAAATAATCCTAAAATTCACAAAGTAGTTGCTGCTGCAAACACCCATTCAGCGTAGATGGTATGCTTAATTATATAGCCACGGCAAAGGCTCATTTGGCGTTTATAGGGTCTTCTGTGGTTATATGCGCACGCACCCCTTTCTCCTCGTGGGTTTGACCATGGAACCTTGCAGGGGGCAAACTTCACCGACAGTGGGTACCACTTCAACCACAGCAGAAAACCTGCAATATAACCCATTCATATGCCCATTCCACACTCTGCATGACGTTGTGGAGTGAAATTCTAAAGCGGAGCTCTTTGGCAATGTTTCTCACATTTACAATTTCGATCATTAATTGAAATATATAGCAAAACAGAAAACGACATGTTTTCATAATTCAAATTAAATTGAAAACGCAAGGTTAAAACACATTTTCCAGTGTTTATGCCAAAAATTGTACCGAAAACATTCACTTCAACTTAATATCCATGGTGATTGTCTCATCTTAATATGGTCACACTTCTATATAGCTCAACGCAGATTTGGACTCTAAAATCTTATTTAAGTTGGAACTCAATCCTCATAAGATAAGATAGATAAACTTAGTTGGCTTCAATTCTCTGTCTGTCAGTTCCTCTTGACTACTTCCAAGGTGATTCCATATCATAGAGATTGGACTCTCCTTCCAATTCTTTTACAAATTAATATTCATGGTCCAAACAAACCCATGCAAGAGTTGATTAGTTGGATCAAAATAGCCCATTCCATAATTTCATGTTAACCTTATGCCTCCAACGATTTACTGACAGTTCGGTGCCTTCTCGTAGTCAATTATACTCCTAAAACATTGGCAATAGCTTCATTTTCCCAAAACCCTCTAGTGTGCACAAAAAAGAGATTCTTCAACCGGAAATGAATAGATAATTAAACTTTGACTCAGATTAAATCGAATATAGAATAAATGCATGGTCTTCATTATACATTAATTTATAACAACATATATCCAACACAGTCCGTTATAGTAAATGCATGAACTCTTATTCATTAAACTAGTTTTGTGAATACACATGGTGAGAGGCATTCATTCTCTCTATGGCCCGATTTCCCATTTATTTGAATGTCATTTTATTTTCTCTTGATTTTAAATTGATCAAATACAACTTTAAAAGAAAAGTAGCTCCGTGATTTATTCCCTAAATCTCTTATGCTTTTCAAGGTAGAATTTATTTTTCCTTAAGGACAAAATCGTTCCTACCCATACGTTTTCTAAAAATATTGTATAATAATTAAAAGAAACAAACAATATTTACAAATAAGGAATTGAAATTAATTTTCAATGTTGAAAACCCTTTTGGAGCTTTTCTTCAGAATGCTTGATGGCTTTTGGAAGTTTTAGTGCTCTTGCATCAGACTCCCATTGTAGAAAAATTTCATGAACTGTTCATGTGTCATTAGTTCTTGAATCCTATAGGATCCCAAGCTTGTGTTGTAGTTGTCCATTCTTCCATACATGTTGTTTTCCTAGTGTTGATGTTATATTCACTTATCTAGGCTTCCAAATCCTATGTTGTTCTTTTCCACTTGCCTTGCTAATGCAAAGGTCCTTAGTCAATTGTACTTTGTTGTTGGTTGCCCTTTTCCTCTTGTTGTACCTTCTCCTTGTCATTCTCTTCATCAACATCCATAACTTGTCAATTTATTCATCTAACTTTGTCCTTGACTACTAAGATTTACTTTCATCTCTTTCTTGCTGATGCATATCTTCCTTGTGCATTAGAGTTTTAGAACTCTTAACAAACATTGGATTATAAATTTGCTTCATTATTTGTTTCTCATGCCTTGCAATTTACTCCATAACCTTGGTTGGCCCCATGGATTTTCATCTCCATAACCTTAGATACCCAATTTACATATTTGAAACATCCCTCATTAAAAGTAAAATGTTTTGCATCACATTTCACTATTTTGGGGACAGTGTAATTGTTTCACTTAAAGTTTCATTGTCATGGAAGCGTGGGGATCGTGCCCCAAACCTTGGTGAGCGTTTCACTATGTAACATTGGGTTGTACTCAACATTGGATCAATGTTATGAGTGTTGATGATGCCTTGTAAGAGGGATTTGCCTATTATGGGGGGCTTAAAATCTTGTGACAAGGATTTGTCACAAGTGGTGACATCCCCATAATCAAAATTCATTATAGGGGTTGGTATCCCTATATCAAGGATTTTTTACTTGGGTCGTCATGGTTGTAATAAGGAACTAGGGATGTCCCTATATCAATATCCCTATGGAACCCTATATCCAGCAAATGGCCGACTTCATCAAAGTACGGGCATTTTCACACCCATTAAACGATTTGAGATGACTGGGGTATTCTCTATATGGTACCAAAGCCTTCCAGGAGTGGCCACTAATATTTGGCAAGAATTTGTTTGTAACCATTTATGTTTTCTTGGTAATTTAGTGCCCTCACTAACTACTTGTACAACAATATTTTCATGGTATTTAAACAAAACATTGGCCTGGACAACAACTTGACTTGCAAGTTACATAGTGGGACAAATGACAAGAACAAGAATAGGTGACCTTTCATGACCTTGGAGGAATTGTGACTTCATTATCACCTCAATAGCAGAAAATATAAATGATATTGTCTTGCCGGTGCAAGTTTTAACCTTGGCCTACACATCCTTTCCTTTGAGAATAGATAGAAGAGTTACTTCTTGCACAACGGTCATACGCTCATATCCCACTGTGTTGGTTGCCTTGAGTGTCAATGGTGAGATATTGTGCTAGTGAAATCTTGATTGGCTCAAATAATTAACATCCCCAGTAACCTTCACACTACTTGTTTTTGGATCTGCTTTTTCAATAGGACTCAACATTGGTTTCTTGTTCCCCACAAGCTTCACTGAATCAAATTCATCTTCAAACTTAGACTCATCTTCGTCATCAATGATCTTTAGTGCTTGGATACAAGAGGATTTAGAGCCTCTTTTTTTCAACAAGTGACCACCTCCTGGGCTGCCTCTTGCAGAGACCCCATTACCTCTACAAGCAACATCCCTTTTTCTAATCATTTTGATAATTTTTTTAGGGTTTTTGAGATTTTTTCTCACCAATGACGTCCAATTTTTGTAAAAATCATAAATAAATAAAGTGATGAGATCCTAGGAGTTTAAACTTTAGTGTTTTAAAATGTTGGGAACATATGACATGAATCATATGAAATGTTTATTTCCATTAAGCATGAGGGTAGAATTATTAACTTAAATGGTCTTTAACACAATCCCTCTAGATTTGTCTCTTCAAATGTGAGGGCACCCACTCTCATAAAGGACACATTGGGAGTTTAAACTTTAGTGTTTTCAAACTTTGGGCACATATGAAATGAATCATATCAAATTTTTATTTCCATTAAGCATGAGGGTAGAACGATTAACTTAATTGGTCTTTAACACAATCCTTATAGATTTGTCTCTTTAAATGTGAGGGCACCCACTCTCATGTTCGCATTTACTGATATTAACCTTTAGGAAAAGATAAGAAAATATAAATTGGACTAATGTATCAATCCATGTGAACATGATACCCATTCATCCTCTCACACACTCAATGTGCAAACTTTGTCTCCTAAAGGACATGATTTGGGCAGTATATCAGTTGCCTCAAAAACTTAGGTTCAAGTCAATTCTTCATGCAACATGATACTAAGAAGTTGCTAAGTTGTCTCCTATTATTATGCTAAATTGTTTAGCATTAGTTCAACAATTCTAGATGAATCTCATGGTGTTGCAATGTTATTTAATCTTACAAGTTGACATACTTTATTAGTCCCACAATGCTGAAAAACTTTCCTCAACTATTAATCCTAAAGAAGCCCAATAATGGGTGAACATGGATAGGCCAGCTTTACTTTTCTCAGATGTCTTCCATCTCACTTAGACACTTATTTTGGGAACTCTTATACATTTACTATGTTAGTTTGCTAAGGCCTAAAATGGGAAAAATAAATAACAAGTGTGTGCAAGCAGCAACACACTTGACTAGATTGAACTTGGCCTAGTCTTATGATGGATGTACATTTTAAGGGCTTCTTTCCTAATTCAAAATCGCTGAAGATATATAAACTAACTATTTCATTTGTCCTACAATTCCAATAGTGCACATGGCAAGCTTCTCTGCAAATATCTTTTGTTGCATATGGCAGGCCTCTGAATAGACTAAGCTTGTACTAGCATAACGCAAACATGACCTGCAATTCACCACTATGTTTTAGTTTCTGAACGTTGTTGCATTATTGAATGACTAGTGAAGTATCAACCATTGAATAAGTTTCAAGCTTTGGAGAAGTCACAATATATATTATAATTTTGTCTTTCAGATTGGCCTCTTGACCAATTTTTTCTAGGAATGCCTCTTATGAAAAAATAATTTCTTTCCTAATAGGTTATGACCCTCTTGAAAATACCAGGTTCACTAGAACATTGGAAGCAAATATCTAATGCACACATCATGCTACCACTACAAGCCATTGCAGAAAATAGAAACCAAAGTGAAAAAGGATCTACAACTACATTGTAGATGTGTTACAGTGACAATACTTTCTTGAATGTCTATTCTCCAACATCCATAGCATTACCACAAATAATCATAGTTTGTATTTAACTCCAAATAATATACATTCCAATAAGAAGTTGTCAATCATAGTTTTACCTTGTGGCAATGATTTTCCTTATGTCCTGCTCTCATTTTCAGTCAAAAACTAGATTTCCTATATTGATGACATTCCTACTATAATATGACCAACTATCAGACAACTATCTCACTGTAATTATAGATAAAATGAGCAGTGTACCAAAATAATAAAGAAACTGAAAATGATAGTAGATATTGCAGGTTAAGTAACTAAATAGGTAGTATGCATGATATACTATTCCATAATTCACTACCTTTCCCATTTATAAAATAGTTTCCACAACAATTCTACTGCATATTAGTTCTTTATGTTGCTAGTTATTGAGATTTTGGCTCACACGGGGATTACAATCAGCCTTTCCACAGGAGATACATATGGCTTATGCAATTGGCATAGCATTGTTGTTACTGTAACTAACATTTCATGATAAGAAGTTACAGTTGAAACATTGCATTTACTTTTTTTGGCTTACTAATTGTTATGTATGGCATATATAATACTAGTTGTCCATTGGGATTCATACGTGACCAAATGAAAAAGTATTTAACTGTTGCTAAATGAAAAAATGTGACATGCTAAGATTAGAGGGATTTTGTACAAATTATAATGAAAAATAAAAAAGTGAAGGCCTACACCTCCAGTGCAGTGATAGTAGGGTTTCCTATTTATAATCGTCTAGAGGTATTATTATTATTATTTGTTCGTTTCTTTCTGGCTGTTTTTCCCTGGTCAAGGTGTTTCTCAAGTTTGTCAGCTCTGAATGCTAAACACATTGCTTGATGTCTTGCAGTGGAAACACCTCAGATCTTAGCATAGGTCCAAGATCTAGTTCTGGTACAATAGTGCAAACTATGGAAAATTTGGTAAGTGCCTGCTACTGAAAGCCTTGCCACTATGACCCAAGTGCTATTTGGCCACAACTAGAAGGTTAGTGCATTGGGAAAAATAGAATGTTGTGTGTGTTGATGCTGCACACAGGGCATCTCTTTGCAAACCCCTTTTCCCATCATGTGCAAGAGCAGTTTGCATCTGCAAGATGCACATAACATTCTCTTTGCCCAATAAAATAACCTTCTAGTGTTGCATGAGCTTCTAGCCTCTTTAGACTAAGGAACTGTCCAGAACTTTGTCACTCTTGGTTTGTAGTTATCCTGTGAGTTTAGTCTGATTGCAAGACTTTTGCCTTAACATTTCTTCTCAACGTTTCTGCCATAACCTCAGAGCTACTCGGGTTTGGGGTTGTTCCCTAGATATATCTTGGGGTCTGGACCAACCTCCTGATCTGCTGGCAACATTTCTATACCTCCAACAGGTATATCACTTATCATAGGCATTTTTGTTTCTCCAAAATGCTGTTACTCTCGCAGAAGGGTGCATTATAATTTAAGATTCTTTCTCCCACAACTCAACATGTTGTGTGCAATGTGGTGCCTGTTGGGTGGTTTCAATGGCTTCTACAAACTATTTATTAGAAAATGTTTCTAACCTCTTAGGAAGGAACTACTTAGTGGTGGATGCCTCTCTAAAAATTGCTGGTATTGATTGTTCATTAGTATATTGAAAAATTCATCGTCGGGGATTAATGTTTCAATTTTATCAAGTGTCTCCTATTTCATATTCAACACAAGATGGAATTTGCATGCACTCAGTTCATTGGAGCAAGGCTTTCTGGCTTGCCTTGAATATTGAAAGCAAGTTACAGATGCGATCCCTAAAGATGGAGCATCATTGACAAAAATTCAAGCTCCTCTCAGTGGATGTTTTCTAATCCCTCTTCTTCTGCTCCTTCCCCTTGTCATCTTCATTTGTTTACAAGGCATGACAAAGATACCCATAAGTCTAAATTTTAGCCCAAAATCAATTTTAATGATAGTGGAAATGTTACGATAATATTATGATTATCACTAATGTTCTACCCATTCTAATGAGGGATGTCTTAAGCAAAAAGTTCTCAACACATATTTCAGTGGCTGAGCAAAAGGAAGGAGAAGTTTAAAATGATTATAGTCAACAATCCCACTTACATAAGTGGTTGTTGTGGACTTCCCAATCCATGGTGGAAATGACTCTGCTACTAAGTACGGTAATTCTAACAATTCAAAAAAAAAAATGGAAAAACAATTCTAAGCCCACAATTAGTCTTAATCATCACTGACTACTTCACTTTAGACAATGATTCTTTGTTTGTGCAAAACTATTACATTATAGTTAATGGTAGTGATAAAAATCTTATTTCACAAGATCATGTGACTTTTCTTAATTTCCCTTCAAAATGTTAACCTTGGTCTAAAATTTTAGGGTTGGATGAAGGATAAGGAACCAATGCAAGTTATGAAGGTCTGTCAATCCACTTTTGCTATTGACCACTCTTTGATAGTATTAAGTATGATGACACTCTTGTTCACTGCTGTGGTCTTATTCCTTGGAAGGTTTTATCAACACGATTGCCATGAAAACTATTATACATTGTCTTGAAACGTCCCTATTTTTGCAGAGAAGTTAGCGTCATGCTATTGATTAGTTTGAAACTGTATTTTAGTGGAAAAATTCACTGTTTTTTGGTGTAATAGTTCATAATTTATTCTAATATTTTTTTTCAAGTGTACTAGTCACGATGATAAATGGGTGGTTTACTTCAGAGGGTTCTTAGTTCTTTCTAGATACGCTTTTCATCATTTTCTTTGAATACTTCTCTAGTGCTTTACCTTCATATTTTATCCGCTGCACAATTGCTCCCGAGGCCCATGTTGTTATGTTTAAGGTCCATGTTGTTATGTTTATTGGTTGTTTCTGTGGAAACTTTTTCTTGAGGTTATGCTAGGTAAATCCAAATGCAAAAAAATACTATTTTACATATTGATATTTGTTCAAGACATTCTTGTGTGATACTTGAATTTCATAAATCTAGATTTCTATTTAGTTATCTATATCAATATATAAGAACAAGCCCATGGATTTTTCATATTTCTCAAACTGTGGAGTTGTTCCTTTCCTATTGCATGTTCTTTTATATTGTTATGTTGTGATTCAAATTTCTAGTTGTGCTTTTCAGTTATTATCCTACGTAGGACATGCTTTGTTAGATTATATCAAAATTTATTCTTATTGTCTTTTTATTATGTATATTCAACATATTATTTCTAGCAACTTTTGATTTTCCTAGATTTTCTATTCCTTTGGTGTATCTTTGCACCTTTAGGGGAAATTTCTAGTTTAAATTCTAATTCTTTAAAGGGTGCTAGCTCAATGGAAGAGCACCTGCTTTACAAGCAGGAGGTTGGTGGTTCAATTCCATCGTGCCCTGATATTCATAAGGAATGACGATAATCATTTTTTGGTGACGATTTCTCTTTTGACCATCACCAGTGAGCTTATGGTCACATTTTTCGACCCTCACCAAAATATGAAATGGTGACGGTCAACGAATTCCATCATATATACACATCAATAGTGATGACCATTAAAGGTCCGTCACCATAAATCTTTGTTGTTGATATGAAATGGTGAGGGTCATAATTTGTCATTATAGTCATTATTCATGATAGACCTTGATGTCACCAATGAGTTTATGGTGACGGTCAATGAACGTCGCCACATATATGCACTAGTAGTGACGACCATGAAAGGTCCATCACAAAAAATCGTTGTTGTTCATATGAAATGGTGATGGTCACTATCTATCACTATAATCAATATTCGTGACGGATCTTGAATGTCACCACAACACATACTTTCGGCGACGCCACCTTTGCTAACGTTCAGTTTTTTGGTGACGCAGGCAATTGTTCATAACCATTGCTCATATGAAATGGTGACAGTCACTATCCGTCACTATAAATCATTATTGGTGACGGACCTTGAATGTCACCACAACACCTATACTTTCGGCGACGCCACCTTTGGTGACGTTCAATTTTTGGTGACGCAGGCAATTGTTCATAACCATTGCTCATATGAAATGGTGACAGTCACTATCCGTCACTATAAATCATTATTGGTGACGGACCTTGAATGTCACCACAACACCTATACTTTCGGCGACGCCACCTTTGGTGACGTTCAATTTTTGGTGACGAAAGCTCTTTTGACACTCACCAATGAGCTTATGGTGACCATTTTCGCCCCTTACCAATGTCCTTTTTTCTTGTAGTGCCTCAAACTTGTATACATACACACAATGCACAAAACGTACATCCACACAAGGCATACAACAAAACACAATACATACACCCATGCCTGATGTACAACACAACATTATATATAAGCCTATACCCAGTGTACAACAAAATACATGTACATACACATACATCCAGAGTACAATATAGCACAATACATATGCCTACACTGACATACAACACATACACCTACACCTGGTGTACAACACAACACAATACATATACATACTTATACATACACATAGTACAACATGATGAATACACATGTCACGATACCATGACTACACCATGCACATACATAGTATTGCATGCTTGCAACATATGTACGACATGCACACAATACCACATGTATACCAGTACCATATTCACAACATGTACACAGTACCACTTGCACACAACACTACCTGCACAACATGTGCACAACATCACATGTACATGAAACCACATGCACAATGTGTACACAATGCCAAATGTGCATTTCAACACATGTACAATGTGTACACAATACCACATGTACACAACACCACTTGCACGACATGTACACGACACCATATGTAGATAGCACCACATGCACGACATGTACATGACAGTGCCTACACATAACACCACATGCACACAACACCATCTGTACAATCATGCACCCAACACCAGATGCACATAACACCATATGTATATCACCCACACAACGCCATATGTACATAGCGCTGCATATTCAACATGTACATAGCACCATGCGTATACATCATTGAATATCCAACATGTGCATAACACCATATGCACACAACACCACATAGCCAACATGTGCACAGTACGATGCGTACACATCATTGCATATCCAACATGTACATAGCACCATCTATATCTAGCACTGCATATGCAATATACACATAACGCCATATATACAACATGCATACAACTTCATATGCACACAATACTACATATGCAACGTTACACATCACCATAGGCATAGTCACTGAATATATGACATGCACAACATATACACAAAAATAGCACTGTAGATCCATAGACTAGACACTAACCCCACAAGAAATCGTGCTTCTAGTGTCTTTCCACTATCCATGCTTATCCTAGCGTACCGCATATCACACTATTTTCACATCATTGATGTACCTCTCAGCATTACCTATCCATAAACATAGGCATAGTAAACGCATATAATTTTAAATCATATCCATATGATACTGACCTCATAGATCTATCAAATTTACTCTACCACTTGACTCCTCATAGCCAGGAACCTCTTCATGCCATTCACCTGCATAAGAAATCATTCCTCCAGAAGAATGATCCTTGAAACCCTATCATACTGTGACATAGATACATAGATACATACATATATATAATCATTAGCATAAAACAATCATGATCCTATCAGGTAACGTCATACATACATATATACATACAAACCATCAACATAAAACCATAAATATCCATGACGACCCTTTCAATCAACAACATACATACATACGGTTATCACCAAATTGATCTTGATTGGCTGCTCATCAATCAACTCAATGTAAAACTTTCAAAACACTTCTAACTGAAGATTAGCCTCTTCAGTTTGAAAGGAATCTCTCAAAGGGTGTTTATGATTTTCAATGAAGATAATACTAGATGGCTAACTCTATGAATTGTGACTTGGTTTTGTATGATTTCAAGTTGAAAAATGAAGGGTTTCTGCCATTGGGTTATGTAGTCAACATCAGTATTCTTAGTGATAGTGGTTCTTCACATGGAGGTTGAGGCAGATAGAGGTCTTTAACAAAGGTGATTCATACATACAACAGAAGGAAAACACATTAATTTCACCCCTAAAGGAAGTCAGAGCATAATAGTATGTGTTATGAGTAATTAGAGATAAAATTCACTGCAAATGATTAGACATAAAGATACATACGAATAACAAATTAAACACCTCATGAGAATCTCAGGTCTAGAAGTAGAATGTCACTATATATTACTAATAATGTAAAAAACATACAAGCAGCAATTTGGTGCAATATTCTCCAACCCTTTGTTCTTCGATGTTCAGTATATAAATAAACATTCTTTACAATGTAAATGATCTACCCATCTAGCTATATCTTCAAGTTATAACTCTGACACCTATCATAATGTAATGAAACCAGCTCCAAAAATAGAAGAAAATAGAGATCAACGCCTTAGAAATTAGCCACTTCGAGTGGGCAACCTCCAATACATTACATAAATGAAAAATTCTTGGATGATACAAATGACCAAAACCTCCTTCTATATATAGGATTCCATGGGGCCACAATATAATCCTAGCCTACCTAACAATAATAATGTAAGGGCACAATAATAACGATATTGGGGTTACAGGGGTACAACAATAACAATAAGGGGGATACACTAATAACAATAAGGGACTAAACTAGTAATATAGGGACCTAACATGCCCCTAACACTTGAGTAGCTCTGGTGCTTCTGTATAAAATTCTCATCCTCCCATGTAGAATCTTCAGTGGGTAATTTCTTCCACTTGATGAGATACTCTGAAATTGATCGATTTCATAGTTGTCGAGTTCTTGTTTCCGTGACCGCTTCAGGTTCCAATATGATTTTTCCTTCCTCATCAAGTTCTGGAAATATTGTTTGAATTGGAAGGTTTTCACCTATAACCTTATTTAAGCATGAAACATGGAAAACTAGATGTACTCGCGAAGAAGCAGGAAGCTCCAATTTGTATACCATAATACCAATATTTTGCAACACCTTGTAAGGACAATAGTACTTTGGCAATAATTTATTATCCTTCTTACTTTCTTGAGGGACATTTTTTTTTTATGGTTGTAGCCATAAAAATACCAAGTCTTCTACATCAAAACTTCTCTCGCTGCGATGTTGATCTTCTTGTTGTTTCATTCGATTTTGTGCCAAATTTAGGTTATCCTTTAAGAGTTGGAGAACTTCTTTTTGATGCTCGATGTGATCTTCCACTGATTGAACCTTAGAATTTTATCTTCAAGATGATGTGATGGACGGTGGATGATATCCATAAAGTGCCATAAATGGGGTCATTTTTGCTGCAGTATGGAAGGAAGTGTTATACCACCATTCAGCAAGAGGTAACCACTTGACCCATTGTGTTTGTTTATCAGATACAAAACAACGAAGATATCCTGCCAAACATTTATTCACTATCTCAATTTGACCTTCGAATTGAGGATGATAAGATGATCTATGAGCTAATTGAGTCTCCAAACAAGAAAATATCTCCGTCCAAAAATTCCAGTAAAAATGGGACCTCTGTCGCTCACAATAATCTTTGGGTTTCCATGTATCTTTTTAATTGTGCCCATAAATGTAGTAGCAATTGTACTTGCTTTAAATGGATGAAATACTGCACAAAAGTTTGCATACTTGGTAAGTCTATCAACTACCACCATGATGATACTCTTTCCTTTGGACTTAGGTAAACCTGTGATAAAATCCATTGAAATATCCTCCCAACGTTGACTTGGAATGGATAAAGGTTGTAGAAGACCCAAGGTCTTAATTGTCTCAACTTTATTTTGCTGACAAACCAAACATTCCGCCATAAAATTTTGAATATCAGATTTAAGGCCATCCCAAAAAAAACTTTCTTCACCCTGTTGTAATTTTTTCAAAATCCCGAGTGTCCTCCTAAAGGAGAAGTGTGCAATTCCAAAAGAATCTTTTGTTTTAGTTGGGAATTCTTACAAAGATATAAGCGATCTTTGTACCATAAGGAATAATTTTTCCTACTAAATGTATCAGATGTACTAGGATCTTGCTGCAACTTTTGAATGAGTGTCCACACTTCTTCATCATTCTTCCATTCATCCCTTGATTCGGTTATCCAATCTAGTTGGATAATAGAAATCGTTCAAAGCAATGCTTCCACCTCTTCATTCTTTCTTGAGAGTGCATCTACAACAACATTTAGCTTCCATTTTTTGTATGTTATTTCAAATTCATAACCCAACATATTTGTGACCCATTTTTTCTTCTCTTCTAAATATAGTCTTTGTTCCAAAAAGTGTTTAAGACTATCATGATCAATTTTTACCTTGAAGTGTCTTCCCATTAGGTAAGGTTGCCATTATTTTAGTGCATGTAGTATTGCTAACATTTCCTTCTCATAAATAGCTTTCTGTAAATACTTTCATTTTATTGGATGACTTTCAAAAGCAATGGGTCTTCCTTCTTGCATTAAAACAATAGCAATTCCATTTCCTGAAGCATCACATTCCACAATAAACATCTTTGTGAAGTCTGGTGTAGCTAAGACCGGTGCTAGGCACATTACCTCTTTAATATGTTCAAAGGCCTTAGTTGCTTCAGGAGTCCATGAAAATGCATATTTCTTCAATAATATTGTTAGAGGTGTTGTTATTCTCCCACAATTCTTAACAAACTTATGATAATACCTTGTTAACCCGAGAAATCCTCACAACTACTTTATGGTTTTGGGGACTTTCCATTCCTTAATGGCTTTAATTTTTTTATGGTCTACCTTAACACCCTCGTGAGATACAATATGACCCGGATATTCAAAATTTTGAACATGATCCTTCCAAGACCTGCTGTAGATTAGTATATCATCAAAAAATACTAGCACGCATTTTCTAAGGAAGGGTTTGAAAATGGAATTCATCGACCGTTGAAATGTAGAAGGTGCATTGGTAATGCCAAAAGGCATGACCAAAAATTCATAATGACCCTCATGAGTTCGAAATGTTTTTTTCTGAATATCTTCAGTCTTCATTCTAATTTGATGATATTGTGAACGAAGATCCAACTTGGTAAAATAAATTTCTCCATGTAATTCAGCCAATAATTCATAAATCAAAGGAATGGGAAATTTATCTTTAATGGTGAGCTTATTGAGCTCCCTATAATCCGGACACATGAGCCATGCTCCATCCTTCTTGTGCACCAATACTACTAGAGCAGAGAAAGAACTTTGACTAGGTTGAGTTATACCAGCCTCTAACATTTCTACAATCATACGTTTAATTTCGCTATTTTGGACATAAGGATATCTATAAGGCCTAATGTTTGGAGGAACACTTCCTGGAATCAAATGAATAGAATGATCATGATCACGAATAGGTGTGAGTCCTTTGGGAGTTTCAAACACCTTGGAATGATTGTCCCAGAATTTTTGGAGATCTACAAAAATATATGATTTTGATGTTGGAACTTCTAGTGAGCATAATTGTGAAATTACGCCTCGTTATTTTTTCTTCAGAAGCTTTGTCATGAAATTAGAGCTTATTATATTTCCCGGCTTCCCTATGATACCTCGTAGTTTGAATTCCTTTCCTTTTGAAAAAAATTTCAAGAAAAGTTCTTGAAAATTAAAAGCTACCGTCCCCAAAGATTGTAACCATTGTACTCCTAGTACAAAATCAACACCTCCCATTGGAATGGAAAGAATTGTACTATTCAATACATATTCCCCCATGGTTAGCTTGATATTATGGCATTTTCCAAAGAAATTTATAGTTCCTCCATTTGCAACCATCACTTGACATTCTGGTGATGGTTATAGGAAAAAATTCAATTCCTTGGCTACCTTACAATGAATAAAATTATGGGTACTATCTGAATCAATCAACACTATTACCTTTTTCTTCTTGATATGTCCTTCTATCTTGAGAGTTTGAGGAATGGTAATTCCTACCAATGCATTACACGATATGGTCAGACTCATTTCTTCCTCTTCTAGGGTTGGTTCCTGGTGTGTATCCTCTTCTTTTGAATATTCTTGTTCATTTTCTTCTTCTTCTTCACAATATATGTAAAATAATTTCTTCTCAGCACACTTATGACCTTTAGTGTATTTGCTATCACAACTGTAACAAAGCACTTTTTCTCTTTTTTCTTCCAATTGTTGTGGTGTCAACCTTGTAGGTTGTGGAATTCTAGGAGTAGCAACACTTCCATCTTTATATATGTGAGTGGTAGGCTTCCTTGTTGCCATAATTTTACATTCAATTTTTCTTGCGAACCTAAATGCCTTTTCCAATGAATCAGGTTGCCAAACACAAACTTCATGTTGGATGTTATCCTTTAAAGTCCCTATGAAGACATTAATAATGTGTTCCTCTGGAATATCAGTTACCCTTATATTCAATTTTTGGAAGTTCTCAATGTGCTCCACCACTGAACCCTTTTGTTTGATATTTATCAATTGGCTAAAGAAAGTGTTGGTTTTTGTATCCTCATAATGTGCTATCATTTCCTCCGTAAAAAATGACCAAGTGACAATTTTTTTATGGGAGAAAAGCCATCAATACCATACAAATGTATTTTGTTTTAAATGTAAAGTTGCAATGTGTACCTTTTGTGTGTTTTGCACATTATTGAGATCAAAATATTGCTCCATCTTTAGTATCCATGTTACGAGATCCTTGCCATCAAACTTCCTCATATCCATGTTTGGAATATGGTGGTTATTTTATCCAACATTAGAGTTTATGAAATCATGATTAACATTTATTTTCTTCTCATCATGAGTTTCCTCTACAATCTTTTCGCCATTAGGAAACATTTCTTGTATCAGCTTTTCCAAACCTTTGATGTCTACTTTTAGATCATTCTTCATGTTTTCCATGTTGTCTTTCATTTTTTCATCGATCTTAGTTTCCATGTCATCCATCTTAGCTTCCATGCCATCCATCTTAGCTTCCAAACCATTCATCTTAGCTTCCACACCTTTCTTCAAACCATCCATCTTAGTTCCCACGCCTTTCTTCAAAACTTCCACTTCATTTTTTGTTGCTCTTTGTGACAAAGAAATTTGGTGCACTTGCTCTTGTTATTTTGATATCTCATGTTGCATTTCTTCGTCTTCATGAGTCATAGAAGAGACTTATGAAGGATTTGTTGATCATATCAGCATTATATTGAAATTTTTATAAGCAACCTCGCTTAAACCTTTCAAAACCCCTCTTTTGCCCTGAGAAATTCGTTTTCTGCTCATCGTTACCTACTCCTAGCCTCGAATTTACATAAAAGGGCTGAAACCCCACATTATAATACATTCAAGGCCTAGCACCTTTCGGCCCTAGCCCCTGCACCTTTTTCTCCACATGACCAGAGGTCAAAGCCGAGTGCTAGCCATTAAGGCGCTTATCACATCGGGATATCAGGCGCGTTTATAACCGTCGATCTGTATAGATCTGACGACATTCGCAAATATTCATCACGCCCATGGCTCACTCCATTGATCGCCTGTCCACCGTCCAATCAAACCATAAATCAACGGTCCATAGTACACTCGCCGTTATGGTCCCCGCGCCCAAAAACACTGTTCAAAACCTGCCCGGTTTCTATCGCACTGCTTTTGGGCGGTAGGTGGTATTTTATTTTTGGGAGCGATTCCATACATTGTTCGTTGCGTGTCTCCGCTTACGGCCCAAAAACCGCTGTTCATCGCACGTTATAGTTCAGCAGCGGACATGGCGTGATATGTGCATGAGCTGTCTGATCTACAGCGGCCCATCCGATGGCGATCGTTCCTCAAAGTCGCTCGCAAGTTAACATGGGGAAGTCGTACCCCTGGCCCACGGTCCATTGCCCTCCGATGCATTTTCAGCTGTCGATCTCCTCCTAAGATCCGACGATCCAGATCACTTACCTCTCTGCCAGTCGACTCCATACCTCCATGTCACCCGTTCCATGTGTTCGTCGTATTTGTCCTCCGCCACTATACATTTCATTCGTTAGTCAAATTTCAAATGTTTTACATTAATAACTTTCACCAGTCCATCCTCCATCATTTCACTATATTTTCGCTGCCACCTTGCATAGTTCCATCATTTCGCCATGTTCGCATGACCATTTTCATTGATCCCGCCACTTCCATCATCCCCATGCCTGGTTTTCCTAACAAGTTCGCGGATTTTGCATGGCTACAACGGCGGAAAGCTGCCATGATTTACAGCCTTTATTACAGTAACAGAGAAAAAATCAAAGGACCATTTTCCAAAGGCTGGAATTATGGAGAAAGGCCTGGGGAGGTATGTAGACAAGACTTCCATTAAAGAAGCAGGGTTAAAATCTGTCAAACCCTCCAGAGTCATTCAAAGGTGCAGATTTCGCAGATGAAGACATTAGTGGAGGGGCAGAGAAACATCAGTGAATGATTGGGGAATTCAACGTTCAACATTGAAGATCTTAAAATTTAATTCAGGGTTTAGAAGGCAGAGGGTACAATGCACAGGAAACAATACCCTCAAGGTTTTCTTTTCAGCACCATTTTCTTTTTAGGAAAGGACGGAATGTATATGTGATTTTATTTCTTTGCCATGTTCCTGAAGATTTCTACCCAGTGCATTTATTTCAGTAAGCAGGCAGCAAAGTACATACATCGCTATAGAAGTATTCAGTAGTATGGGCGTGCATGTTTCAGCCATCCTGTCTTTATGAAGCATATTAAATATTCATCACCTACTCCCTTTTCGAGCTTTCTTGTTCTCATATAAATCTCTCGAAGAACAGATGATTTAGGGTTCCAGATTTTATCAGAAAATTATGCAGTGAAAGGATTTTTTGTATACATTTTGTTGAACTCTTGTATGGAGGCTCAGAGCCCGTAGGGTCTCAGTGAGGAGGAGTTCCATCTGTTAAGAGGATTCTGGTCTTTGGTATTTCATAGTGTGTAACCTTCTCTTTTATGTGTTATTTTAATAGATCATTTCATTTCATCCATCGTTCTTGTATCATGTTTCTGGAATGCGAGTGGCTCACTGATTCTTGGTATGGATTTATCCTAGTTGATACCCATGCTCGAATTAGTCAAGCGCTTTAAATATGGCTCATGCATGATATTCTGTTCCACTATTCATCTAAACCGTATTTCTGCTATATTAGTTGCTTTGGGAGGGTGTTTTTAAAACGTTATTATCATGTATAGATTCTTAAATTGGTAAGCCCATTACATGGTGGTATTGTGTATCTAGATATCAGCTCATTGACAGCTAGTATTTTCTCCATATTTCATTCACTACATACACCTTCTGATAATTTATTTTTGTGAGGTATTTCTGAATTGGCCCTCTTTACAGTAAGTTGTCTCTGAATTGTCGGTTACTTTTATATTGGAGTTTTGCATGTTTCCTCTGCAATATTCTTTCCTCTGTGTTAGTTTCTGAAGGTCTTGGTCACATTCATATTAATATTCCTTGTTTACAATAGATAGCATGAGAGCTTTTTATTGATAACTTCCTCTGTTATACCATATGCTCCTTGCTAATATAAGATGTCCTGGTCTATCACAAATCTAGGCTGTCTCTAGGAACGACAACATTTTTTTGGCGCCGTTGCCGGGGAACGAAGTTGAGAAATTTTAAATCCCTGGGCCTCGACAAAATCTAATTCACTCTTCAAGTAGGTGAGTATGGAGAGTTGAGAGTTGTATATCCATCACCTTGGCGACTCCACATTTGTTTATTAGATAAATTTATTTGCAGTCCTGGCTCCTCACAAGCCACACTTGAGGTCAGATACGTCTCAGCCAAAGACACCTTCAGTGTTTGACCCAGAAAAGATCATACATAGAAGAAATTGGAGGGAAAGAAAATCAGTGCACTCTCAAATCCCTGAATTGTCTATAGAAAACTTTCCATCCTCTTCTTCTCAAATAGCACAAGTGCTAGTTCCCGACTCCACTGTGGGAGATACTAATTATTATTCAGATAGTCCACCCCGAGGTGCCAGAAATAAAGATAATTTTCACCCTACTCCTGAGGTTGAAGAGGTTAAGGAAGTCACCGAAGTATCTGCTATCAATATACCATTGATCCCCTCAACACCTCAAGCTGTTGTTCATTATATTCCTATTTTTATTCATAATCCACTTCCACCTCCTCCTCCTCCTCTTACTCATCAAACTATTGCACTACCTCCACCCCCTCCAATGGCCAATGTTCCAGGCTTTTTTCTAAATAAATATGCCCCTATGGAATTACCCCAAGTTTTGAATGATATGCCACAAGATTATTTGAAGATTCTACCCCGATTCAATGGGGAAAATGAGATTGATGCTCAAAAAAATCTTGAGGTCTTCTGTGCTTTTGGAGAGAATTTTAATGTGGAACATTTAGATGTGGTCTTAAGGCTGTTTGTCCAATCTCTTGATGGTGACACTCGAAAATGGTTTAATACATTGGCAGGCCGTTCTATTACCACTTGGGAAATAATGGAAGATACTTTCCTCAGGAAATGGGGAGAGAAGAAGGACCATGAACATTGTCTTACTGAGTTTAATACACTCAAGAAAAGACATAATGAAGGGGTGCCAAAATTTATCAAAAGATTTAAAAAATTGTATTTGAGTCTTCCTACTGATATTAAACCCCATCAAACTGCTGCCAAAGTTGTTTTTGTAGCAGCCTTTGATTCAGAATTTGGTTTCTCTCTCAGAGAAAGAAAGCCTGCTACTCTGGATGATGCTCAAACGGATGCACTAGAGTTGGAAGCAAACTTTGCCTCCACTGGTAAATCAAAGAGAAAATCTAAAAAAGATACTAGAAGAAGGGGCAAAGAGGAGGTGTCCACCTCTTATCAAGACAGAGACTCAACAAACGACAGAATTGAAGAAATGAGAAAAATGATTAAGAACCTTTCTAGTAAACTGGTCAAGCTTGAATTGTAGGCCAAGAATTCAGCCTCCAAGAATTTCCACAATGCTCCAAACAAAGGTTACAATCCTCAGTACAGGAAACCACCCCTGCAAATATTTCCAAGGGAACCAAAGGAGCAATAGGATCAGGTACCACACCCATTGTACCTGGAAGGTCCAGTAGACGATTCTACTGAAGACACTGCCTATGGACTAGAGGATGCAAATCTTGCTTTTTCAAATAGTGATGGAGAAGAATGCCCTCTGCAAAGGAATGATAGAACTGAGTGCTCACTACAGGAAGAAGAAAAAGCCAAAGACACATAGGACGCAGAAATTGATCATTATTGCAAACAATTTGCTGATTCCATGCAAGCATAGTTCAATAGAAGATATGATCTCAGATCTTCTAGGAAGAGGAATCATACTCAAGATCAAGAAGAGGAGCCTCCCCAGAAGGAAGCACCTGCTCAAAAGGAATCAACAATATAGAAAGTCACAAACAAAGGTAAGGGCCCTCTAAACAAACCTTTGCAGTCTAATCATCAAATTCCTTCCTCTTCAAAATTAGTCATCCCCCCTAATACCCAGTCTGTGTCAAAAGAAGTCAAACCCTCAGCTGAAAATAAAGAGTCAAAAGAGGGTGTAATAGAAAAGTCCTCCCCTGTTTTCAGTCTGCAAAAGGAACTTGAGAAAGTCAAAATCCCAATTCCCTTGACTGAACTGTTGAAGCAACCTACATATCAATCCCAAGTCACCTCTTTTATGATCCATCCAAAAGCTGCACTCACCCCAGATAGTCTCAACCTTCAAGAAGAAAGACCCATGGTTGTCTTTGGCCCACATGTTGAGGAATTAGATGCTTCTACTCCTCCATTTTATGTGTCTCTAGTGATTCATGACCCTCTATTACATAACTGTATGTTAGATTCTGGAGCTTCCCATAATCTACTACCTCTGTCAGTCATGGAACAACTAGGATTACAAATTACCCATCCATACAAAGACCTCTATTCATTTGATTCCAAAAGAGTTAAATGCTTGGGGATGATCAAGGATTTGGTGGTCAATTCGGCCCAAATCCCAGTAAAAAGTGTAGTAATGGACATCGTGGTGGCTGACATCCCAGCTCACTTTGGCATGTTGCTGTCAAGGTCCTAGGGAACAAAAATTGGTGGGTATATTAAGCTGGATTTAACATATGCCACCATCCCAGTTTTTGGTGGCCAGGAGAGGAGGTTGTACAGGGAAACTAGATTTGTCAAGATGGTGACTAAGGCTGACAACTCTATTAATTCACCTGGCTATAGTAAAGAAGGAGATTTCTCATGCTTGATGTTGGAAAAAGATCAGGATTATGCTCATGAACCATCCTTCTGCCAGATCAAGACTGAGCAACCCTCTGAGAGTAATGAAACAGGAATCTGGACACTTCATTTTGATGGAGCAAATTCAAGAGAAGATAATGGGGCTGAAATACTATTGATTTCTCCTACAGGAAAATGGGTCCCATTGTCCTTCAAGCTAGAATATGAAGCTACTAATAATGTGGCTGAATATGAAGCACTTTTGTTAGGATTGCAGACAGCCAGGAACATGAATATACAAAGTTTAAAAGTTCTCGGAGATTCAGAACTGGTGGTTAGACAAGTCCGGAATCAGTGTCAGACCAAACATCCTCAGCTCAGGGCTTATAGGAATGAAGTTTGGGACATGGTAGAGAATTTTTTCTTGGCTTTTAATATCCAGTTCATGCCCCGAGAACATAATAGTATGGTTGATTCCCTTGCTGTGGCTGCTAGCACATTCCTTCCACCTCAGAACCATCTTTTAAGATATGAAATTGAGGTACGTTACCGGCCGTCAATCCTAGATAAAATCAAGCACTGGCAGGTATTTGAGGATGAAGAACAGATGAAGAGCTTCCTAGAAACAGTAGGGGAATTCTCAAATATGGAGATTGATGCTGATGAAGAAGAAGGTGAGTCTAAAGATACTCTAGAAAGGAATTGGGAGAAGAAAATGGCAGGTAATAAAGTGTTGCAATTGAAGGGAAACATTATACCTAGAGGGCTGGTGCCTCTAGAAAGATTATTTAACAATAATGATGTCCCACTGTAGCCAAGAAAAGTGGTAGAAGAAGATCAAGTAGAAAACCTGAATCTTGGTACTGATGCTGATCCCAAGATTGTAAAATTGTCCAAGAAAGTCTCAAAAGAATATAAAAATCTATATCAGAAATTATTTTAGTCTTACAAGGATGTGTTTGCATGGTCCTATCAAGACTTGAAAACTTTTGATATCAGTATAATGCAGCACAAAATTCCACTAAAGGGAGATGCAAAACCTCACAAGCAGAAGCTCAGACAAATAAATCCCCTGCTACTTCCATCTATTGAGAAGGAAATTAAGAAGCTGTTAAAGGCCAAAATAATTGTACCATTGAGGTACTCTGAATGGGTGGCAAACCTAGTCCCTGTCCAAAAGAAGAATGGATAAATAAGGCTGTGTGTGGATTTCAAAAATTTAAACAGAGCATCCTTAAAGGATAATTATCCACTGCCTAAGATGGATCACATCCTACAAAAAGTAGTTGGAGCTTCTATGATGTCCATGATGGATGGATTCTCTGGTTATAACCAGGTGGCTGTACTTCCAGAAGATCAAAATAAGACAGATTTCACCACACCATGGGGTACATTTATGTATGCCAGGATGCCTTTTGGGTTGATTAATGCAGGGGCCACTTTTCAGAGGGCCATGGACATTGCTTTTGTTGGGGAGCAAGATAAATTTCTGGTAGTCTACCTTGATGACATCACTGTGTTTTCAAAGAATGATACTGAGCACATTAAGGATCTGCGTAGAACCTTTGAGAAGTGCAGAAGGTATGGTATCTCCCTAAACCCTCAAAATTCTTTATTTTCATTAGAAGAGGGTAGGCTTTTGGGACACATTGTGACTAAATATGGGGTGAAGATAGATCCTAAGAGGGTAGAGGTTATAAATGGTATTGCTTTTCCCAGAAATAAGAAGGAGGTATAGGTGTTCCTAGGGCGTATTAATTTTTTGAGAAGGTTTATTTCTAACTATGCTGAAATAGTTAGACATATAACTGACATGCTGAAGAAAGGTAATGAAGTTAAATGGTCCCAAGAATCACGAGAGGCTTTTATCAGGATAAAAAATTCTTTTGCAGAAGCCTCGGTGCTAGCTAGACCAGATTATGCTAAACCTTTCATGATCTTTTCTTTTGCATCACCTCATACAATAGCAGGAGTTTTATTGCAGAAAAATGAGGAAGGGTACGAGCAGCCCATTGCCTTCTTTAGTCAGGTGCTCCGTGATGCAGAATTGAAATATAACATATTGGAAAAGCAAGCATATGGCTTAGTGAAATCCCTCAAAGCATTCCACATGTATATCTTGCAGTCCCATATCACTGCATTTGTGCCTACAGCTGATGTAAAATATATTCTTATCCAAGGGGATAGTGAAGGAAAAAGGGGAAAGTGGATTGCCAAGATACAGGAGTATGAATTAGACATCCACCCTACTAATCTGATCAAAGGACAGGGGTTTGCCAAAATATTATCTGAATCAAATTATCAGGCTCTGGGCATAAACTTGTCTATTATAGCAGGAGAGGAATCTAAAGAGAAATAAGAGCGACAGGGAATTGGGGTAGCTACCCCGAGAACACATATGAAGTACCTCACGAATCAGTGGTACAAAGAGATAGTAGAACATCTCCTCACACTCAACTGCCCTCCAAGCTGTGATAAAGCTAAATACAGAACGCTGAGATTGAAATCACAGAAGTACATAGTCGCCAATGGCCGGCTATACTGGCGAGATCCCTCAGGCATCCTACTCCTGTGTCTCATAGAGGATGAGGTAGAGAGTATTATAGCTGAATTTCATGAAGGAATCTGTGGGGGTCACTACAGATGGAGGGGCACTGCTCACAAAATCCTGAAGGCTAGTTTTTATTGGCCCAAGCTTTTTGGAGATGTTTTTGTCTAGGTTAGAGCTTGTGAGAAGTGTCAGAAGTTTTCTAAAAGACAGAAGATGGCACCTCTTCCCATGATTCCAGTGCACGTGGATGAACCATTTCGACAATGGGGGATGGACTTTATAGGTGAAATACATCCTCCATCGAGTGGTCAACATAAGTGGATTTTAATTGCCACTAATTATTTCACAAAATGGGTGGAAGCCATACCTGCGAGGAACGCCACAAATACTGTCATAATAAAGTTCATGGAAGAAAACATCATATCCAGGTTTGGTTGTCCTGCCAGAATAGTGACTGATAATGCCCAGAATTTCAAGTCTGCAAAGTTTGTGAGATTCTGTCAGCAGTATAACATCACACTAAGTCACTCTACAGCCTATTATCCATAGGGAAATGGCTTGGCAGAATCTTCCAATAAAACCCCGGTGAGGGCACTGAAGAAGGCTATAAATGAAAATCAGAAAAATTGGGATTCCCAATTAAAATTTTCTCTGTGGGCCAATAGAATTACCAGTAAGAGAGCAAATGGGAAATCCCCATATGAATTATTATATGGGAGGGCAGCAGTATTCCCTATTCAATTAGCCCTACCAGTAGCCCGGTTCATGCAGGAAAGTCAAGAAGAGCTTGATGATATGACCAGGAGAATAAATTAGCTAGTGGAATTGGAAGAAACATGCAACCAGGTAAGTCAAAGGCCGATAGAGTATCAAAAGAAGATGAAATACCTTTTTTATCAGCATGCCAAGGACATGAATCTGTAGATTGGTGATTTAGTGCTCAGGTGGGATATCCGAAGGGCTGAAAAAGGAAAAAATGGTAAATTCGACCCACTTTGGTTCGGCCCCTTCAAAATTGTGGAATAGGGAGGTAACAATACTTTCAAGTTGGAAAATTTACAGGGTGACTTGCTTGACGCCCTTGTAAATGGTCAGTTTCTTAAACCCTACTTCCAGTTCTAATTCAGGCAGGGATAGCCTGATGTATCATACTGTATATTAGTTTCATGTTTTCCCCGTTGTTTGAATAATGTGGGTGTCGTGATGAATTACGAAAAAGAAAAAAGTAGAAGTGCTAAAGATGCAGACTTCACACAGAAGATTATCAAGTGGTCTGCGAAGTTCTCGACATGCTCAGGGATAAACGTGCCATCCCCAGGTGGAGCCAATGTTGATCATATCAACATTCTATTGAAATTTTGATAAACAACCTCGCTTAAACCTTTCAAAACCCCTCTTTTTCCCTGAGAAATTTGTTTTCTGCTCATTGTTACCTACTCCCAGCCTCGAATCTACATAAAAGGGCCGAAAACCCACATTATAATACATTCAAGGCCTAGCACCATTCGGCCCTAGCCCCTGCACATTTTTCTCCACATGACCAGAGTTCAAAGCCGAGTGCTAGCCATGAAGGTGCTTATCACATCGAGATATTGGCGCGTTTATAATCGTTGATCTGTACAGATCTGATGGCATTCAAAAATCTTCATCGCGCCCGTGGCTCACTCCGTTGATCACCTGTCCGCCGTCCGATCAAACCATAAATCAACGGTCCATAGTACACCCGCCCTTTTGGTCCCCGCACCCAAAGACGCTGTTCAAAACCCGCCCGGTTTCTATCGCACCTCTTTTGGGCGGTAGGCGGTATTTTATTTTCAAGAGCGATCCCATACATCGTTCGCCGCGTGTCTCCGCGTACAGCCCAAAAACCACCGTTCATCGCGTGTTATAGTTCAGCAGCGGACGTGGCACGATATGCGCGTGAGCCGTCCGATCTACAACAACCCATCTGACGGTGATCGTTCCTCAAAGTTGCTCGCAAGTTAACACGGGGAAGTCGTACCCCTGGCCCACGGTCCATCACCCTCCGACGCATTTTCAGCCGTCGATCTCCTCCCGAGATCTGAAGGTCTAGATCACTTACCTCTCTGCCAGTCGACTCCGTACCTCCACATCACCCGTTCCACGTGTTCATCGTATTTTTCCTCCGCCACTATACATTTCATTCGTTAGTCAAATTTCAAATGTTTTACGTTAATAACTTTCATCAATCCATCCTCCATCGTTGCACTGTATTTTCGCCGCCACCCTACATGGTTCCATTATTTCGCCATGTCCGCATGACCATTTTCATTGATCCCGCCACTTCCATCATCCCCATGCCTGGTTTTCCTAACAAGTTTGCGGATTTTGCAGGGCTACAGCGGCAGAAAGCTACCATGATTTATAGCCTTTATTACAGTAACAGAGAACACATCAAAGGACCATTTTTCAGAGGCCATAATTATGGAGAAAGGTCTGGGGAGGTATGTTGACAAGACTTCCATTAAAGAAGCAGGGTTAAAATCTGTCAAACCCTCCAGAGTCATTCAAAGGTGCAGATTTCGCAGATGAAGACATTAATGGAGGGGCAAAGAAACATCAGTGAATGATCGGGGAATTTAACGTTCAGCATTGAAGATCTTAAACCTTAATTCAGGGTTTAGAAGGAAGAGGGTACAATGCACAGGAAACAATACCCTCAAGGTTTTCTTTTCAGCGTGATTTTATTTCTTTACCCTGTTCCTGAAGAGATTTCTACTCAGTGCATTTATTTTAGTAAGCAGGCAACAGATTACATACAGCACTACAGAATTATTCAGTAGTATGGGCGTGCACGTTTCAGCCATCCTGTTTGTATGAAGCATATTAAATATTCATCACCTACTCCCTTTTCGATCTTTCTTGTTCTCCTATAAAGCTCCCGAAGAACAGATGATTTAGGGTTCCAGATTTTATCAGAAAATTATGCAGTGAAAGGATTTTTGTATACATTTTGTTGAACTCTTGTATGGAGGCTCAGAGCCCGTAGGGTCTCAGTGAGGAGGTGTTCCATATGTTAAGAGGATTCTGGTCTTTGGTATTTCACAGTGTGTAACCTTCTCTTTTATGTGTTATTTTAATAGATCATTTCATTTCATCCATCATTCTTGTATCATGTTTCTGGAATGCGAGTGGCTCGCTGATTCTTGGTATGGATTTATCCTAGTTGATACCCATGCTTGGATTAGTCAAGTGCTTTAAATATGGCTCAGGCATGATATTCTGTTCCACTATTCATCTAAACCGTATTTTTGCTATATTAGTTGCTTTGGGAGGGTGTTTTTAAAACACTATTATCATGTATGGAGTCTTAAATTGGTAAGCCCATTACATGGTGGTATTGTGTATCTGGATATCAGCTCATTGACAACTAGTATTTTCTCCATATTTCATTCACTACATACACCTTCTGATAATTTATTTCTGTGAAGTATTTCTGAATTGGCCCTCTTTACAGTAAGCTGTCTCTGAATTGTCTGTTGCTTTTATATTGGAGTTTTGCATGTTGCCTCTGCAATATTCTTTCCTATGTGTCAGTTTCTGAAGATCTTGGTCCCATTCAGATTAATATTCCTTATTTACAAGAGATAGCATGAGAGATTTTTATTGATAACTTCCTCTGTTATACCAGATGCTCCTTGCTAATATAAGATGTCCTAGGCAATGGTCTATCACAACTCTAGGTTGTCTCTAGGAAGGACGACAGGATTAATGGGTGTTGAATTATTTTTAGTGGAAATTTTATAACCCAATACTGATATCTATTCTTCAATATGCCTTTGGAATAAATTCAAACTAGGTTTTTCAAACGAGACTTATGTAATTAAAAAACAATACACACCTTTTTCTTGCTTTTGAGGAGCTCGATATTGAAACTAAATTCTATTTGTGATTTTGGATCTTCAATATATGAATTTGGGCCTTGTTGTAGCCCTCTGAACCTTCTTTCAAATTCCAGAGTTCTAACCTGATTTGGATTATTCAAGGCAAAGTTATGCCAAAGCTCCCACCACTGACCTAATTATGGACTCGTTTAGTAGAGCGACCATGTACGACGTGCCACATGTCACTGTTTCCTCCTTCAGTTCTAAAATTCACAAAAATAAAAGTACAGTCCGTGTACTTGTGGCCACTTTTTACATAATTCCAATCCAATGCTTAGAGAGAGAGTTATGACAATTTTCCCATGGTCTCCTCTTTGAGATGAAATTCAGGAGCCTAAAAAATCCCTAACTTCCACAGACCCTATCTCTGAAAATATTGCGAATCAAGCTCTAAAATATTTCTCCGACGTTCCTCAGGATTGCATCTTCACTCTGTAAAAATTTTAGCTTCTGAACCCTCGTAGAAAAAACTTTATAGTGAAAATTCCACGATGACCTATTTAGGTTAAATTCAGGAGCCTGCAAAAATCCCTAACTTGCACAAATCATATATCCAAAAATATTTCAAATCAAGATCTGATATTTTTCCATGACGTTCCTTAGGATTTCAGCTTTGTTCTATAAAAAAATCATCTTCTGAACCTTCGTAGA
Source organism: Pinus albicaulis (assembly GCA_034641835.2). Taxonomy (NCBI): domain Eukaryota; kingdom Viridiplantae; phylum Streptophyta; class Pinopsida; order Pinales; family Pinaceae; genus Pinus; species Pinus albicaulis. The sequence goes on along the minus strand of CM076581.1, from coordinate 550,150,193 downwards.
AAAAACTTATAGCATAAAGTCCACAATGACCTGTTTGGAGCAGCGAAACCCTAGAATCCAAAGCTCTGATACCAAATGTTATGAAACTAGCTCCAAAAATAGAAGAAAAGAGAGATCAACGCCTTATAAATCAACCACTTTGAGGGGGAAACTTCCAATACATTACATAAATGAACATTTCTTTGATGATACAAATGACCAAAACCTCCTTCTATATATAGAAGTCCATGGGGCCACAATATAATTCTAGCCGACCTAACAATAATAATTTAAGGGCACAATATTAAAAATATTGGGCTTACAGGGGTACAACAATAACAATAAGGCAGCTACACTAATAACAATAAGGGACTAAACTAGTAATATAGGGACATAACACATAACTGAAACTATCTACTTGAAACAAAAAAGGACAACTATCCTTTAAGAAATCAAACTCCTGATAGGACTCTATCTTTTATTGATTACATTAGGTTTTTATAATAGTGGAATAGCTACATGATATATATCACATGTTCGAGGGACAATTCACCATCACTTTATATATTTAAAACACCCCTAGATCTATGGAACACAATCCTACTTTTCAGGGATGGATCACCTTCACTTTAATCATTGTTCTTCCTAATGAGCTGGATGTGTGACATTCATTTAGAGTCATGGGACTCTGTTGAGACAGCCCACTGACATGATGGAGGTCTCTAGCTGACTGGTGTGCTATTGGAATGCTCAAAAATCTTCAAAAAGCCCCTCGCTACGAAACAAGGCAGTTTAGGCAGTTTCGTAGCATATGAAACCTACTTTTTCACCTATCTACTTACCACCTTTACTGTTCAAACACATTTAATACAAAAATACACCTTACAAAAAATCAATTTCCCTCCATAATACTTGAAAAAACTAAATTTCAAGGAAAAAATGCACCTTCAGAATTTTCGTACTTTTTTCCTGGCTTCAAGCCTGAAACATGCTATGAAACTGCCCAAAAAACCAAAATTTCCTGAGTTCAAGGCTATCTTCAAAAATTGATCTCCAGAGATAAAATTTAGGTTCTTTGTAAGTCATGAACCTCATAAAACATATTCCAACTCAATTTTTCATTCTTTTGGTATTTCTTCTTCATTCACAATCGATTGGCTGATGGGTTCTTCTACCACTCTCATCTTTAGCCTTTATTTTATAACTCAACTTGAATCAAGTCCAGTTGCTCTTGAATATCTTCCAATTGATTATTTAATGCTCTATTTTCAAATCGTAAGTGAAAGTTCTTCCTTCTAATATGTTTGACCTCTCCTCTTAATGGTTGAGGCCATTTCAGCAATGTTTCTGCATTGTCCAAGGATTTTGAAACACTTGAGACTTGTTCATCCCATATTTTCCTCATCTCTTCAAATTGAACTTTCTCAATTCTGTGCTTCTTTTCCTCTAACTTCAAATATAATATCTCCTTAATTTCTTCCTTCAACTGTTCTTTGAGGGATTCTACCTCTAATTTTTCAACTATTTTCTCTTTTCCCTTTTTTCTTCTTCATAACCACTTCCTCCTTTGCTGATGGAGACAAATCTATGATGCTTATTGACTGAGCAGCTTCATTGATTTTTTCTATCTTCTTTCTCTCTGTGTCCTTCTTTTCATGTCTGGTCATTGAATTCCTTGGCTGAAATATAAAACTAGCATCATTACTTGCAAAATATAGTTTCTTAGCAGTCTTACCTTTCTTCAGCTTTCTTCCTCCACCTTCAATGTCTTAAGCTTGTACAATGGGTGACCCTTCAATTTCAATTTCATGAAGGATATCCTCCATATTTCCTTTATCCAATGTATGGCTTCTAGTGACTCTCTTGATGCCTTTTTTTTTGATTGTATGCTTCTGTTTTTCAGGTGCCAGTTGAGGTGTGTCAGTCTCTTGCAAAGGTTCTGCTCCCATGTTCATTGGTTCTGCAAGAGCTGATATATTTTCTTCTTCAAATTCTCTTGCCATAGCTGGTGATGAAGTAGTTCTAGGTTTTGAGGCTTTCTTTGGAGTGACCACATCAATTTCATAACCACTCATGAAAAATAAAGAGATCCAATCTCTATCTAACCTTCTCAATTATTCCAACACTAACAGCTTAATTAGACCATGGTGAAAAAGAGATGTCTTATTTCCCTCAGTCTTAATTTGAACCTTATCTGACATTTTCCCAAGACTTTTGTATAAATAGAAAGGAAAATCAAGTGACCTCTTACCTACAAAATGAAGAATAAGTCTGAGATGGTATGAATAAACCATGTGAAATATTCCTTCACAGGTAAAGTATTTTTGAATGAGCATCAACAGTTTTGCATAATTCTCCTTCATAAAACTCCTAGGGATAGCATTTTTCAAATTAACTTCACTGTGTTCTTGCTTGATAAACTCTTTACAATCCTACATTGTGAATTTGATACCTTTAAACCAATTTTCACCACCTTTAGGGATTCCTGTAGCTAATGATATGCTCTCTGCTGTCACTGTAAGGTTCAAAATTCCAACCTTTGATGTTGTTCCTGTGAAGCTGCTGGAAAAATCCTTTGAAACCTGTAAATGAAAGCCCAGCAACGTCTGGAAAAATTGCAAGAAATCAGTCCTTCTGAAAACCTCCATAGCAGTAGGGTCTTCATTGAGTAATTTCATATCCATGGTCTCATACTTGTGACAATGGCCACCCTTATTTTTTTTCTTTCTTGCAGCCATTGATAATTTATAGTCTTCACTGCCTAGCTTGCTGATGACACCTACAGAATTTGAATTTGACAGCAACCTGCTTGGCTCGAGGAAGAAAATCTCCAAGGATTGACTCACATGCAAGGATAAACCACAATATGAAAAAATCCTAATTGAGGTGAGGTTTAATATTTTAACTGGTAGCTCGGGCTTCAATCATAACACATGCAAGCAAAAAGGGGTAATGATTACATCAAACATGGCTATGTACATATGAATTTTCCCGTAACAACCTTGAATGACCTCCACCTTTACTGCTCTAATCAGAAAATGACACCTCGTACAACTCTGACAAGCCAGGTTAGAAAACGAATTTTCGTAGCGAAAACAGTTAGGCTTCTGACAGATTCATTACAAAACTATTAGGCAGTTTCGTAGCAAAATCTGTTGTTTTCTTGTGTAAAATTCTATGAAAATATGAAAAATTGACAGGTGTGAACTTTTGATTTTAAATGTATGGGGAATGACAACTGACACGATATGGGACTGATTTGACTAAAATGGCATAAATGGAGGTGATCATAAAACTTAGGATAGGCTTAAAAAATGCAAACAATTTCCTATACCACTTTAAAATGGCTTAGGAGACCTTATCCATTTGGTGAGTGACCTGTATGACCCTATCAAGAAATGTTTCACAACTTAATGAGTTATAATAGTCAATTAAGGAGCTTTTGGTGGAGGTTTAAGATGAGAAGGTATAAAATCATAAACTAAAAGAAGAAGAAAATCCTTCCACCTTAGAGGATAATTTTGATTCTATGATGAAGACTATGGAAAAACTCATAGATAGACTTGCCCTTGGAAATGATTTTGCACCTCCTGCAAAAAATAATCCACAATTTAGAAATCCATAGTTTAGAACTCCTCAGAATCAACAAAGACAAAGAGAGAATAGAAATCATCCTGACCTTCAAGTAAGGTCTCCTTTTCAGCAGAACTTAATTGATGAAGAAGAAACTCAGCCTGAGATTCAAGAAGACTCCATCCACTACCTAGATGAAAACATGTCTGGAATGTTTTTGACCAAAGAAGCACATGATGAGTTTGATCATGATGTAAATAAGGTTGAGGGGCAATCCAACTATCTTAAGGGTTATCAGCATGAAATTTTTGAGATGCATAAGAAATACAATCTCAGAAATAGAAATTTTCCCATCCTTGCAAATAAAACACAACCAAAGAAGGATGCTCCTAAAGTAGTTGAGTCGAAAAAGGATCCACCACTTCCTCCCCCTGTCAAAGAGAGTGAAAATCTTACTTCTATTTTCAATTTAGAGAAAGAGATTTCTAAAATCAAGATTCATGTTCCTTTTGGAGAAATTCTCAAGGTAAATGAGTACAAAATAAAAATTGTGAAAATGTTGAATTCTCAACCAGTAACTTCAGATATCCGTAATGTACAATAATACCATCCTACCATCTAGTTGGGACCGAGATTGGAAGATGAGAAGAATGAAGAAGTACCTCCTTTCTATGTCAGCCTTAGTATCCATGACATGACCTTACACAATGCCATGTTGGATTCAAGGGCTTCTCATAACCTTATGCCTAAAGTGATTATGGAGAGGATGGGTTTGGAGATCATTAGGCCATACAAGGATTTGTTTTCTTTTGATTCTAAAAGATTTCAATCCATAGGATTGATAAAAGATGTTGTTGTTTGCCTAACACAAGTGCCTGCCAAGATAGTGGTAATGGAAATTGTGGTGGTAGATATTCCACCCAAGTTTGGCATGCTCTTATCCAGATCTTGGGCAACAAAAATCAAAGGCACCATGCAGATGGACTTGACATATGCCACAATTCCTATTTTTTGTGGGCAAAGAAGATTGTATGAGATTGAAGTTCAGCATAGGCCTACTATCCCAGATAATATCATCCATTCGCAAGTATTTTATGATGACCAACAAGTTATAAATTTCATAGAGTTGAAGGAGGAATTTGAAAGCACACAAGTAGATCAACAAAACATGCTTGCTGAAACTAAGGGTAATTCTAAAGTTTTGCAACTGAAGAATAATTGTATAGCCAAGGGTATTATTCCACTTGAAAATATTTTTGAACAAAATGATGTGTTCAAATCTCCTGGAATGCAGGGTGATGATGAAGAGGTAGAGACTTGTAATCTTGGTATAGTAGCAGTGCCTAAAATGATAAATATTTCTAAGTTTCTTTCTTTAGAGATGAAACAAAAATATATTGAGATGATGAAGAAGTTCATTTATGGTTTTGCATGGAGTTATGCTGATCTGAAAAAGTATGATCCTACTATTATTCAACATACTATTCCTATCAAAGAGAATGAAAAACCTTTCAAACATAAATTGAGAAGGATTAATCCATTGCTCATGCCTCTGATTGAGGAGATTAAGAAGCTTTTTGATGCAAAAATTATTGTTCCTATTAGATTCTCAAAATGGCTTGCTAACTTGGTATTAGTCAGAAAAAAGAGTGGAGAGATTAGAATCTATATTGATTTCATAAACTTGAATAAGTCTTCTTTGAAAGACAATTATCCTCTACCTAATATGGATCGGATTCTGCAGAATATTATTTTCTCTCAAAGGATGTCTATGATGGATGGTTTTTCAGGATACAATCAGATATTGGTACACCCAAAAGACCAAGAGAAAACTTCTTTTACCACACCATGGGGGACATTCATGTATGCCAAGATGCCCTTTGGTCTGATGAATGTAGGAGTGACCTTTAAAAGAGAAATGGACACTTCCTTTGCTAAGGAGAAAGACAATTTAGTGGTGGTCTATCTAGATGACATAACTGTATTTTCAAGAAGGGAGGAAAACCATTTGAAGCATCTGGAGAAGTTCTGTTGAAGTGTAGAAGATTTGGTATTTCTCTTAATCCCACTAAAATTATTTTTTCTCTAACCTCTAGAAAGTTTCTTTCACATATTATATCAAAAGATGGGATAAATATCGATCCAAATAGAGTCAATTCTATTCAGAAGATATATCTACAAAGGAACAAGAAGGAAATTTAGTCCTTTATTGGGAGAGTAAATTTTGTTAGAAGGTTAATCTTGAACTTTGCTAAGATTTTCAAAGACATTACCAAGATGTTGAAGAAAGGAGCTGATATTAAATGGATAGTTGAAGCCAAGCAGTCATTTGAAGAAATAAAGAAAGCCCTCATTGAGGCCCTATTATTGATTAGTCCAAATTTTTCAAAAGAATTTCTGGTTTTTACACTTGCATCTGAAAATACCATAGTTGGAGTTTTACTGCAGAAAGGACAACAAGGTAGAGAGCAACCAATTTGTTTCTTTAGCAGAACCCTTGGTAACTAAGAGCTGAAGTACAATGTTTTAGAAAAACAAGCATATTCTTTGATCAAAGCCATTAAGGATTTCAGAATCTATATTCTGCACTCTCATGGAATTTCATTTGTGCCTAACACTGTGGTTAAGGACATCTTGACACAAGCTGATCCTGATGGCAAGAGAGGGAAGTGGATAGCTAATTTTCTAGAGTATGACATAGAAATCAGACCTACAAAATTGGTGAAAGGACAGGGGTTGGAAAATTTGATGGAACAATCTAATTTTGACAGTCTTGACATGGATTTTATTGCAGAAATTTCAGAGTTATCAAAGGAAGATGAAGATTCGATTCCTGTTGAAGATAAGTTCATTTTGTTTGAATGGTGCAGGGACATTATCTTTGTCTTACATCATCACAAAGCTCCTGCAGAGTTGAATAAATCAAAAACAAGGTTTGTGAAGCTGAAATCTCTAAAATATTGCATTATAGATAACAATCTATATTGGAAAGATACTAGTGGAATTATTTTGAATAGTTTGCTGGAAGAGGAAACTGAAAAGGTGATTGAAGAATTTCATAAGGGAGATTGTTGGAACAAGGTCTCCTGCAAGTTGCGAAACTGGTCCATTTTGTATATTTTTTATTATACCTAGTGTAACGCAGGGGTTTTGGGGTGGGTCAAAGCCCCTAATGCATTGTAAATGGGTCAAAGGTAGACCAAGAGTCCACAGACCATGGTTTACGGACCATTGGATATGTAGGCTAAAATAGTATAATTAGTTGAACCTTTTTGAGTTGTAAGATAGATTTGGATAGAGATTGATGCTAAGTGCGAGTTGATAGATCTGGTTAGGGTTGTTGGGGAAGGACTCTTGCTGCTGTGTGCAAGGAGATTCTCTATCCTATTGTGTGCAGACCCTGCTGCTGTGTGCGCAGGTTGGGTTTTAGGTATTGTAAGTAGATATAAAGGATAAATGAATGTAGAAGTATTGTTGGATGTCTGAATCTATTGAAATTACTCTGTGATGTTTGGTTGGTTAATATATGTTGATGTGTTATTGATTTAAGCCGCGAATATATTTGTGTTACTTGTTTATGCTGCGATCGGGGACTATTCTGTACAAGAAGATCTGGAATGGTTGCGTTATCTTTATATAAGTTCATGATCTGTTGATTACTGTGAATATCATTGCTATTGAGCACATGGATGCGAAGGGAATCTGTAGATCTAGGCTCTATAGTATAAGATCTGGTGACTATAAGACTGAATGCTGCTCGGCTTGACTTACCTCCCCTCTCCTAGGGTGCGGAAACCTAGTTCCATCACCCACCCATACTACTTCGGGTGAGACTTTGGCCTGCACAAGTGGGTCACTGCCGAAAGGGCTAGTAGTATAGGGGTTTGTTGGCAAACCTTGAACCTCTGAACCTAGGTCAGGACCCCTCAAGCCAACAAATGGTTCCTTTGTCGAGACTCGAAGAATTTTGAGAGAGGGATTTGGTAATGCCAAGGCCATATTGGAAACCTGGAAGAAAGGAAATTGATGAATGGTTCGAACAGCAAGTTCAAGAATTCACAGTAAAAGAAAACCGCAGTAAGGGGTTGACCATCGAGGAGTTGAAAAATAAGTATATTTTCATAGAGATCTACGAGATCTTCTTTGTGAAAATTGTGATCAAGCTCTAGGAGTGGCTCGCAAGGTTGGTTGAATTTCAGAAGTTTTGGAGGGATGAATGGGTCACACAGTGGACCCCCGAATTGATCCAGTAGCTAGAGAATACTGATAACACCATCACTCGCACGGTTGACTACTGGGTGGAAAGTGTGCTAGGAGGGTTCGTGATGGAATTCTTTATCAATCAGTTCGTATCCTACTTTGAAGCAGAGTGAAGATCCTTCAAGGGTTTTCGAGGTAAGTTTCTAAAGACCTTACCATTGCCGATTAAGATATTACTGCTGCCACCACTGGAAGATGACATGGCTGTGCATATGAAGTTACCTACCTTTAAGGGTGTAGGAGACGAAGACATGGATCAGTTCTGGTTTGTCATAGAATCAGTATGGAATACGCAGAACATAGTTAGTGATGTGGTGAGGCGGGCACAACTATCCCTTTCCTTTGAAGGAAGAGCGTTGGATTGGTACATGGGATACATCGACCAACATGCGAATGCAACAATTGAGGAGGTTAAGAACGCTTTGAAGCAGCAATTTAAAAAGCCTAAGTCCTACTCGCAAATAGTGGTTGATCTTAAAGATTTCAAGCAAGGGCCCTCTTAGTCTGTGTGGGAGGTCTATCAACGACTGAAAAAAGAAATTAGAGAAGGAGGATTTCAATACGATGATAAACATCATACAGAATGGTTCATCGCCATGCTACTGCCTCACCTACGCACATCTATGGGTCACCAAACTTTCGACTCGCAAGAGAAATCCTTGGAAGCTGCGATGAAGTTAGAAGCTACGCCTCGAGATGAGACCCAGCTGGGCGTCCAACAGATCCAAGGGCAGCTAGAAGCAATGCACATGGAGATCCAGAACCTCTGACAAGAGTGAGGAGCAGAAGCTAGCCCTGAAAGGTGGTGCGTATGATGTAGGGTGAATGGTCACACCAAAGATAACCGCCCTCTACTCATAGACTATATGCAGGCAGGGGGACCTAGTCCGATGCGCCTTGGATCAAGTATAGGACTTAGTCCGTTGCGTCCAGGATCCAGCGGACCTGCGTTGTGGTGTGAGGATTTCCTCATAGGCAGCCTACATGATACGAACGATTACCCCCCAGGTGTGTACGTCCCAGAAGTAAAGCAGCAAAGGTGCAGGTTTTGTCGGTCAGTAGGACATGATGAGAATAACTTTTGAATGTATGATATGATGATAAATCGAGGAAACTTATATAGGGTACAAATGGATCCTACATCACCAAGGTCTCTGACAGGCATAGGCGGTTCCCCGGCTAGGGGCAGGGGAGGCGGTCGAGGTGGAAGTGCAGGTCGGGGCGGAGGACAATTGATTTTTTCTAACTGTGGAGAAGTAGGGCACTTTGCAAGATATTTCCTGAATCCCACGAGGTAGTCCTACCGGTATTGCAGATAGCTGGATCATGCGATTGAAGACTATCCAATCTTGATAGAAAAAATGCAGGAGAAGCAGCCAACACCTACGTATAATGTGCAGAGGGTTAAGGCTGAGATGGAAGACAAATATCCCAGCGTAGATATCGTAACGCGCAGTGGAATGGCCACTAGGGGACCGGGGGAGAAGGCTATGACTGGATCCCTGATCGGGCAAGCTGTTATCAAACAAGAAGGTTTGGACCTAAGAAAGGAAAAGAAACAGTTATCGCAGCTCACCAAGAATTTGCGAAGGCAGAGGCATCTACTTCTCAGACACCTGCGAACCTTAAGGTGGATGAGGAGGTCAAGCCCTTTTTACAGGCATGTATGAAGCTTCTGCACAACACGACCTAGCACACCCCTGGAAATCAAGGATGTGCACAAACTATACAGGTATAATAAACGCATTGGTAGGGAGATGTGGTTGACTACACAGATCGATGATTATGAGATGGATCAAGTTATTTTGGACCTAGGGTAAAATGCGAATGTATTACCTAAGCAGATTTGGCAACGAATGGGCGAACCTAAGTTGGAATGGTCCACTATCTAGCTGTGCATGGCTAACCAATAGAAGATCATACCCTTGGGGACGCTGTCAAAGATTATGGTAGATATTGCAGGGGTCAAGGTTCGGGTTGATTTTGATGTAATTCAGGTTGTTGAATATGCGTACCCCTACCTTGCGCTCTAAGGGTTGGACTGGGCTATCGATATGGGAGGTATCATTAACTTAAAGAAGAGAAGCATGGTGTTTGAGAATAACGGTACAAGGGTGACAATACCATTAGATCCTGTGGAAGGCGAATGATACACTGAGCCAGTGCACGACGAAGAGGAAGTGGATCATATTTACAAGCTAAATCCGTGGGACAAAGATTGGATCAACCCCATGGCTGACGGTGTACTCTTCTGGGAAAAGGACAGTGAATGTTTTTCCGACTCCGATGGGGATATAGAAAACTGGCAAAATCGGTAACATGATGTCTCTACACTACGATGCCTTCGGGTCACAAGGGACTTCCGCTGCATTTCATCAGAAGTAAGAGACCTACCCTGTTTTTATGGTTCTAGTAATATCATGGCATTTTTGCGAGCATTAGAAGTAGAGGTTCCAAAAGGATGAAGGCTAGGGACCCTTAATCTCGCCCTGTGTAGGATGTCTACGTGATGGTGGGACACACATAAGGAGGCATTCCAGGACTGGGAAAAGTGCCGGGATATGATGGTCCTGTGATTTGAATAGCTCGATCACATGCACGTCCAAACATACATCGGCCCCGAATACCCGCGCAAGTATTTGTTCACATGGATGGAGAAATGGTGTGACAAGACTATGGGAGAATGGTTCCATCTGTTTATTCATGCCTTGGGACCACTTCCCACTGCATGGTATTTAGATGCGGAGCTACACTGGTGCACCTGCCACTCGGAAACATTGAAGGATGAATTTCTAGGAACATTTGGATTAGTAGTTGGCACGGAGGTGCCCCACGCAGCTCTGCAAGACATTGACACTGTAGCAGGGGGTGAAGCACATCTATATGTCCCACCTGAAGGGCCCACGTGGGAAACGCTAGTAGCAAGCATGACCAACTACCGTCGTCTAGTCTCTAAAGCAGCTAAGGATAATCCACAAGTTGCGTATAACTTAAATAGGGACAAGATGCACACAGCGACCAGGTCACTCAAGCTACGAACGGGTAGCATTACGACGCACTCTATGTTGATTAAGAGCCGGGATGCATATACAAGAGAAAAATTTATCATGACTCCTACAACGAGGAAACAACTACGTTCGATCCTCGGTCACGTAGGTTATTATAGGACGTTTGTTTGACAGTACACACTGATCACAACACCGCTGAGAAACTTGCTTACAAAGGGGGTTCGGTTCTGTTGGGATGATGCATGCCAGAGGAACATATATTTGATTCCGAAGTAACTAGGAAACGAACCAGTGTTAATGAAGGAGGCACATGAGGCACAAGAATTTAGTCCAAGCGTAGGAGGTACATTGAGCGCACACGAGGAGCGAAAAGTGGCAGTTGCAACAATAAAATCTGGTAAAGAGGAAAAATTATTATTGAATGGAGCGGGCGGATGGAAATTAATGAAGTGATTCCTTGATATTTTTTATCATTTACTTGATGGTAAGCTCCAAGTGACACTTACCCTACTGTTGGAGGACCGCAGGCACTATAAAGTAGGACAAATAGTTCAGAAAAAGGTTCTGTATCACTTTCGTAACCCGTATGTGTTGTCTCTATGCTGCATGGTTCTCTAGGCCTGTAGCATCCTATTCATGACGAATCAACCCACTCCCACTGCCAATAGTCTCCCGGAATTTGGATTCCCTTGTCACGCTATAATGACAGCTACTAACACTGTAGAAGCTTTGGTACCTATAGAGCCAGAACCTGAGGAAATCATGGTGATTGGGTTAGGGAACGAATAAATCAATAAGATAACTACGCTCTGGCTCCCAGCATGGAGGATTCGCTTCATACCTAGCGAAAATAGCATCGAAGGGACCTACACAATAGGAATGGCCCCCCTATCAAACCCAAGGAGACCGCAAGACTGAACAAGAGGGGCTCGGACGCAGCCGTGAAAACGGACTCACAACTACCACGAATTGCTGAAAAGGACACCGAGGCTGGTTCCCAGCTTGCACTGAGCATGCAAGGGATGAAGAAAAAAGGTACCACCTCCCTCCAAGATACGAAGCGGCTAGGAAAACCTGCACAAGGGCCTCGAAAAAATTAGTGCGCCCAATGCCAAGAATATGATGCGACGGTCATGCTAACTGATGGTGACCTGGAGAAATCACGGACACACTTACACTGTCTACAGAGGATAGGTGGGAAGCCATAGAGGAACAACAGAAGGCTACAATTGACACCATCCAGATCGAGCTCCGCACTCTCCATTGGAAGAAAGATACGTTACAGACCAGCGTGGTTTAGAAACGGGCTCCCTTGGAAATCGACAGTTCAGTGGTAGCTCCAAAAGAAAGTTGTCTCTACACTTTGCTTAGTGTTGCCCTTGTAGGAACCCAACTCCAAGCAAGTACAGGGATACAATTGGATCTGGCTAAGCTTCCCCACGAGGCATTACAGGGTCTCCACACCGCAGTGTTCCGGGAGATCCATCATCGAGACCTGAAAGTACATCAACAACTCAGCATGGCCAAGCAGGCCATTGCACGGAAGAATGCAGAAATTTCCCTCGATGTATCGCAGCAGGTGGAGCTTGAGACAGTGATCCACCAGCTCTGCATGGAGGTTCTAGACGAGATCCTGGCCGCAACCACGCCTCGAGCCAAAATGGAGAAAATGGCTGCAGCAGTAAAAACGTCTAGGACAGAAATGCAGACCATCAAGACACAGCTGGAGCAAAAATTTTTTGACTTACAGGCCCAATTTCATCTTGCGATGCCGCCAGAGGTACGAACCTAGCATGTCGCGCTAGTGACCGAAGCTACGAACACTATCACGAACCAGATTTCTCAAGGTGCCCTATTGCTAGATTAAACCAAGGAGCTCTTGATCACGGTCCAGTTCAATCTGGTCGTCCGAGAGATCAATCAGGACTTACGGCAAAAGGAAGAAGCTTTCGATTAGGTCGAGGCTACATTGCCCACCTTGGTGCCTGCACAGCGTTTAGCACATTTAAGGATTAGCAACGCTCTCTAGGACGAAAGTGAGAAACTCTGGCAGAAGAAGCACGTCATCGAGGAACGATTGAAGCTATGGGATGCTACAGCCCTCAAGCTCTCACAGGGTGTAGATGGCGTGATCAAGTGCCTAAACCAGATCCAGGAAAGTGTCACCGCAGCAGTCGAAGGACCAACATCCCAAAAGTTGGTGGACCTTGCGCAGGGCGCCGCTGCTAAGATTCAAGAGGTGTTGCCTCCATTAATCACAGCCATCAATACACTACACGTGCAGGTGGATACCCCACCACCACAGTGACTCGGGACGAGTCACAAGATTGTGTTGGGGGACTGTTGGAACAGGGTCTCCTGCAAGCTGTGAAACTGGTCCATTTTCTATATTTTTTTATTATACCTAGTGTAACACAGAGGTTTTGGGGTGGGTCAAAGCCCCTAATGCATTGTAAATGGGTCAAGGGTAGACCAAGAGTCCACAAACCATGGTTTGTGGACCATTGGCTATGTAGGCTAAAATAGTATAAGTAGTTGAACCTTTTTGAGTTGTAAAACAGATTTGGATAGAGATTGATGCTAAGTGCGAATTGATAGATCTGGTTAGGGTTGTTGGGGAAGGACTCCTGCTGCTGTGTGCGCAGAGATTATCTGTCCTGTTGTGTGCGGACCCTGCTGTTGTGTGCACAGGTTGGGTTTTAGGTATTGTAAGTAGATCTGAAGGATTAATGAATGCGGAAGTATTGTTGGATGTCTAAATCTGTTGAAATTACTCTTTGATGTTTGTTTGGTTAATATATGTTGATGTGTTATTGATTTAAGCCACGAATATATTTGTGTTACTTGTTTATGCTGCAATCGGGGACTGTTCTTTACAATAAGATCTGGAATGGCTACGTTATCTTTATATAAGTTCATGATATGTTGATTATTGTGAATATCATTTCTATTGAGCATGTGGATGTGAAGCGAATATGTAGATTTAGCCTCTGTATTATAAGATTTGGTCACTATAAGACTAAACACAGCTCGGCTTGACTTACCTCCCCTCTCCCAGGGTGCGGAAACCTGGTTCCATCACCCACCCATACTACTTCGCGTGAGACTTTGGCCTACGTAAGCAAGTCACTGCCGAAAGGGCCAGTAGTATAGGGGTTTGTTAGCAAACCTTGAACCTCCGAACCTGGGTCAGGACCCCTCAAGCCAACAGAGATTGTGGAGGAAATCACTACTGGAAGGCCACAACAAAAAAAATTCTCAAAGCAGGGTACTACTGGCCCACCATGTTCAAGGATGTTTACAAGAAGATAGCTGCCTGTCATGAATGTCATATTTTTTATGGTAAGAAAAAGTTTGTTCCTTAACCCTTGATGTTGATTTATGTTGAGGTGCCTTTCCAACAATGGGGCTCGAATTTATTGGTGAAATACACCCATCATATTCAGGCTAGCATCGTTGGATCCTGACAGCAATAGATTATTTCGCTAAGTGAATTGGAGCAATCCCATCAAGGCAGGCAAATGATTCAATCATCATCCAGTTCTTAGAGAATAATATTTTGTAGAGGTTTGGTTGTCCTATGAAGATTATTACTAGTAATGCACATTATTTTAAGTCCAAAAGGTTGATTAGCTTTTTTCATCAGTATCACATAACACTTGGATACTCGACTGCTTATTACCCACAGGGTAATGGTCTTGCTGAATCTTCTAATAAAAGCATTGTGAGAATTATCAAGAAGGTAATGTAGGAAAATAAAATATCATGGCATCTGAAGTTGAAGTATGCTCTATGGGCTGATAGAGTATGTACAAAAATATCCATTGGTACTTCACCTTATGAATTAGTGTATGGAGCTGAAGCTATTTTTCCCACATCCTTGGGAGTGCCTGTAATTAAATTGCTGCAAGGACTAGAAGAGGAGCCTAATGCTATTCAAAGGAGGATAAACTAGCTTATAGCCCTGCAAGAAAAAAGGGAGGAGGTATACAATAGCCATCAGCAGTCAAGAAACAGAGTAAAGAATACATTTGACAGGAAGGTCAAAGAAGAAAATTTCCAGATTCAAGATGTGGTGTTGAAGTGGGAAGCCAAAATTGAAGAAAAGGGGAAACATGGAAAGTTTGAAAAAATCTGGAAGGGACCATTCATAGTATCTGCATACCATGACAACAACACTTATCTACTTCAGGAGATGGATGGAAAACTTTGTGCTGGAGGGCCTGTCAATGGAAGGTTTCTAAAGCACTATTCCTCTTAAATCTTACTGAATTTTCACTCCATCGTATATATTCTAGTTTATTATGATTTTCTGCTAATAAAGACAAGTTTATCATCAAACTTGAGCCTGAGGTGAAGGCCATAAGAATTTGAAGAAGGCTTGGAAAAAATCACAATTTTATTTCCAAAAAGATGGATGGCACTGGAACTACAGGTTCTTTGGTGTACCATAGGGGGGCACCATCCCAAGTGGAGCCACTGTTATCACTCATTAAGTTGTGAAAAATTTCTTGATAGGGTCATACAGGTCACTCACCAAATGGATAAGGTCTCCTAAGCCATTTTAATGTGGTATAGGAAAATGTTTGAATTTTTTAAGCCTATCCTAAGTTTTATGATCACCTCCATTTATCCCATTTCAGTCAAATCAGTCCCATATCGTGTTAGTTGTCATTCCCCATACATTTAAAATCAAAGTGCACACCTGTTAGTTTTTCATATTTTTGTAGCGTTTTACACAGGAAAAAAATATATTTAGCTACAAAACTGCCTAATAGTTTCGTAGCGAATCTATGAGAAGCCTAACTGTTTTCACTACGAAAATTCGTTTTCTAAACTGGCTTGTCAAATTTGTATGAGGTGTCATTTTTTTATTAGAGCAGTAAATTTGGATGTCATTCAAGGTTTTTATGGAAAAATTCAAAAGTACATAGCTGTGTTTGATGTCATCATTACCCCTTTTTGCTTGCATGTGTTATGATTGAAGCCTGAGCTGTTAGTTAAACTATTAAACCTCACCTCGATAAGCATTTTGTCATATTGTGGTTTATCCTTGCATGTGAGTCGATCCCTGGAGAGTTGCTTCATCGAGCCAAGAAGGTTGATGTCAAATTCGAATTCTACAGGTGTTAACAGTAAGTGACGTAGTGAAGACTATAAATTATCAATCGCTACAAGAAAGAAAACAAATAAGGGTGGCCATTGTCACATGTATGAGCCCATGGATATGAAATTACTCAATGAAGACCCTACTACTATGGAGGCTTTCAGAAGCATTGGCTACTTGCTATTCTGCCAGAGGTTGCAAGGCTTTCATTTATAGGTTTCAAAGGATTTTGCCACCAGCTTCACAGGAATAGCATCAAAGGTTGGAATTCTGAACCTTACAGTGCCACCAAAGAGCATATCATCAACTAAAGGAATCCCTAAGGGTGGTGAATAGTGGTTTAATAGTATCAAATTCACAATGCAGGATTGTAAAGAGTTTATCAAGTAAGAACACAGTGAAGTTGATTTGACAAATTCTATCCCTAGGAGTTTTATGAAGGATAATTATGAAAAACTGTTGATGTTCATTCAAAAATACTTTATGTGTGAAGGAAGATTTCACATGGTATATTAATACCATCTCAGACTTCTTCTGAATTTTGTATGTAAGAGGTCACTTGATTTACCTTTCTATTTATACAAAAGTCTAGAGAAAATTTCAGATAAGGTTCAAATTAAGACTGAGGGAAATGAGAAATCTCTTTTTCATCATGGTTTAATTAATTTGTTAGTGTTGGAAGAATTGAGAAGGTTAGAAAGAGATTGGATTTCTTTCTTGTCCATGAGTGGTTATGAAATTGATGTGGTCACTCCAAAGAAAGCCTCAAAACCTAGAACTACTTCATCACCAGCTGTGGCAGAAGAAGTTGAAGAAGAAAATAGGTCATCTACTACAGAACCAGTGAACATAGGAGCAAAACCTTTGCAAGAGACTGACACAACTCAAGCAACACCTACAAAACAGAATCATACATTCAAAAAACAAGGAAGCAAGAGAGTCACTAGAAGCCGGAAATTGGCTAAAGGCAATCTCGAGGATATCCTTCATGCAATTGACATTGAAGAGTCACCCATTGTGAGGGATGAAGATATTGAAGATGGAGGAAGAAATCTAACGAAAGGTAAGACTGCTAAGAAACTAGATTTTGCAGGTGATGATGCTGGCTTTATATTTTAGCTAAGGAAGCCAATGACTAGACATGCAAATAAGGCCATCGAGAGTAAGAAGAAAGAAAAAAATCAATGAAGTTGCTTAGTCAATAAGCATCATAGATTTGTCTCCATCAGCAAAGGAGGAAGTGGTTATGAAGCAGAAAAAGGGAAAAGAGAAAATAGTTGAAAAATCAGAGGTAGAATCCCTCACAGAACAATTGAAGGAAGCAAGTAAGGAGATATTAGATTTGAAGTTAGAGGCAAAGAAGCATAGAATTGAGAAAATTCAATTTGAAGAGATGAGGAAAATATGGGATGAACAAGTCTCAAGTGTTTCAAAATCCTTGGACAATGTAGAAATGTTGATGAAATGGACTCAACCATTAAGAGGAGAGGTCAAACATAGGATGAACTTGTGCTTAAAATCCAAAAACAGAGCATTAAAGAATCAATTGGAAGATTTTCAAGAGCAGCTGGACTTGATTCAAGTGGAGTTAGAAAAGCAAGGGCTGAAGATGAGACTAGTAGAAGAACCCATATACCAACTGATTGTGAATGAAGAAGAAATACCAAAAGAATGAAAAATAGAGTTGTAATATGTTTGATGATGTTCATGACTTACAAAGAACCTAAATTTTACCTCTGGAGATCATTTTTTTAAGACAGTCTTGAAATCAACAAATTCTGGTGTTTTGGACAGTTTCGTAGCATGCTTCAGGCTTGAAGCCAGAAAAATGCTACGAAAATTATGAAGGTGCATTTTTTCCTTGAAATTCAGTTTTGTCAAGTATTATGGAGGGAAATTGATTTTTTGCAAGGTGTATTGGCGTAGTAAAGGTGTTTGAACAGTAAAGGTGGCAAGTATATAGGTGAAAAAGCAAGTTTTCATATGCTACAAAAACTCACTACGAAACTGCCTAAACTACCCTGTTTCGTAGCGAGGGGCTTTTCCAAGATTTTTGAACATTCCAACAACACATCAATCAGCTAGAGACCTCCAGCATGTCAGTGGGCCATCTCAGCAGAGTTCCATGACTCAAAATTAATGTCACACATCCAACTCATTAGGCATAACAGTGATTAAAGTGAAGGTGATCCATTCCTGAAAAGTAGGATTGTGTTCCATAGATCTAGGGGTGTTTTAAATATGTAAAGTGATGGTGAATTGTCCCTTGAAGATGTGATATCTATCATGTAACTATTTCACTGTTATAAAAACCGAATGTAATAAATAGGAGATAGAGTCCTATTGGGAGTTTGATTTCTTAAAGGATTATTGTCCTTTTTCTGTTTCATTAGGGGAATTTTGAGGTCTAAAATGGACCTCGTAAGGAAATAATAAAATAATAGCTAAACCAATAAAATAATATGTATGAATTTGCAATTCAATTTTTGCACCACAATCCATGTAACCATAGTTAAATTCAATTCAAAAGTTGTACCAAAATAAAATTAATAAAAAAATTGTATTGATGTAACTATAGATAAGAATGATTTTTTCAAGAAAAATTCATTATCATTGAACAACTAAGGGATTTGTCCTTTGTACTTAAATAACTTAAAATAAAATATAAATATAAATTTATAAATTCTTAATTATATTATATGTTATTAATTAAAATTTATATTATTTAAATTGTATAATAACATGTAATTATTATACTATATAAAAGTAAAATAATATAATATAATATAATATAATAAATGTGTAGGGATATGCATTGTTTCTTTCAAGAAATATGAAATGACAATAATATATTTTTATTCAAAAAGTGTGAAATGACATTTACTATGAGTACTTTACTTTGACTTTAAAAGTACTTAGAGCACTACCATGGTTAACCATGAGTTTTTATCTACCATTGAGAATGTCACAAGTAAGTACCTTTAAGTCAAACAATGCCACCTCAACCGTTAGGGATGATGTCATCCCCTAAAATGTGATTGGTTCTTATAAAGTGAATTTTGATTGTAAGTTTTCCTTAGGAGACCCATTTTCGACCTCAAAATTCCCCTAATGCAAGTAGGTAGTTTCAGTTATGCTAGGTGTCAGAGTTAGAATTCGAAGATCTAGCCAGCTGGGTAGATCATTTACATTGTAAATAATGTCTATTTATAGAATGTACATCGAAGAGCAAAGGTTTGGAGAATATTGCACCAAATTGTTGCTTGTATGTTTTTTCGATTATCAGTAATATACAGTGACATTCAACTTCCAGACCTAAGATTCTCATAGGCGTTTAATGTGTTGTTTCTATGTATCTTTATGTCTAATCATTTGCAGTGAATTTTATCTCTAATTACTCAGAATTCATACAATTATGCTCTAATTTCCTTTAGGGGTGAAATTACAGTGTTTTCGTTATGTTGTCTGTATGAATCATATTTGTTAAATACCTCTATCTGCATCAGCTTCCATATGAAGAACCACTGTCACTAAGAATATTGATGTTGACTCCATAGATCAATTGATCAGAACTGGATCATGGACCAGAATGATAGCTCAAAATTCAAAGTTTTCGGAAGTGTGCAAAACTTGAGTGACCGAAAAGGTCTCTTTGTTGCGATTCCAGCATTGTGAATGGTTCGAAAAATCGACATCGTATGAAGAAGTTATCACAGTTTGAAAAGTCTAGTAAACTGTAAAAACTGGACTTTAACCAAGTTTGACTTGGCATTTTGGAAAATTAAAAAGAGAATATTCCCCAAAATATTCCATGCGGACCAGTCGGATTTTTCCAAGTGGCAGATGCTCATTGGATATTAGGTTGACTTTTTAAATTTTCAACTAATAGAAACCTGCCACGTGGCAGGCCCAGAGGCCGCGACATGGCCCAGGTCTGGTCATGTAAAATTGTTTTGGAGTCATCAAGAATAGAAACTTAGACCTCCTATCTGCCAGCCCACCCGCGTGGCATCATGCCACAAGAGTTTCTTAACCATAGTGGACTACGGGTTTTATTTAACATGTATTGAAATTTCATATGGGGGTTTGGGAGGCTAGCCCACCCATACAACTGTCAACATATGAACCTGTATGAAATCTTAAATACGGGGTAAAAAAAACCGTCTCTGCCTATTTGTGTTCATATGTCCATGTTCACATTTAAAACAAACAGTCTCCATGCAGTTTCCGCTCCATCGTTGTCACCGCGGAGTGTTATGGGTGACATGTGCCCACTTTAAACGATGAAGTTTAATGCTAGAGGTTATGCTTGGCAGAAATATAGATGCAACCCAAAAATTAGGCGGAATTTCCAAATTTAACTCTAGTTAACTGGAGTGCTCCAGTTTTGGTGGAGCTGATGTAGGGGACACTGGGAAAAATTGGTTTTGGCTCTATCTTGAGCTAGGGTGAATCAATTTTGGAGTGCCAATAGTCAATTTCGACTATCTCCAACATTCCAGACTCAGTGTAGTAGGTTGCAAAGCCATTAGATAGATTCTAAGAATTTTTTAGCATCAGTGAAGTTCAAGGGGCCACTAGGGCCACCAGGGGGCAGAAAGAGTTTGAGGACTAGCCAGGGGAGCTAGAGGCCTTATTCAGAGATCCAATAATGAATTTTGGATATTTCAGATGTTTTGAATCTGATGAGATGGTTTTCAGAGCCTGTAGAGAAATTTAGAAAGCCAAAAAAAATTAGTTAAGTTCTAGGGGCCATCAGTTCCAACTTTTTCCGGTAGTAGTTCATAGCCTAGCCAGGGGAGTAGGAGGCCTTATGTAGCGAACCAATAGTCATTTATGATTATATACATCATTATGAATCTAATGGAAGAGGTTTAGCTTAGTGTGAACCAATTTTGGAGTGACACTAGTCAATTTTGACTATCTCCAACATTCCAGACTCAATGGAGTAGGTTGCAGAGCCATCAGAGAGCTTCTAAGCAGTTTTTTTGCATCAGTGAAGTTCAAGGGGCCACCACGACCACTAGGGGGCAACAACAGTTTGAGGCCTGGCTAGGGGAGCTATAGGCCTGATTTAGAGATCCAATAATAAATTTTGGATATTTAAGATGTTCTAAATATGATGAGATGGTTTTCAGAGAATGTAGAGAACTTTAGAAAGCTTAAAAACTTTAGTGAAGTTTTAGGGGCCATGAGTGCCAGCTTTTTCCAGTAGCAATTTAGGGCCCAACCAGGGGAACAGGAGGCATTATGCAGCAAACCACTAGTCATTTATGACTGTAAACAACATTATGAATATAATTGAAGAGGTTTCAGAAGGCTTTTAGGACTTATAGAGGTCGAAAACCCATCAGAGAATTTTTTAGTGACCCTAGTGCCAGGGGGTGCCGATAGGTGTTGGAGGCGAAACTGGAGCAGCCAGAGGCCATTTTCTGAAAATGAATAGTCTACCTTGACTATTTCAGACAGTTTGAAACCAATGAATTTTTTTTCAAAAAATTTTGAGAACTTCTAGAGCTCAAGAAACTAAAGGGAAGTTTTGGGCAGCCCTGGGCAAACCGTGGAGGAAGGCCTAGTTTGGGGATGTAGTGCTCGTTTTGAGAAAATTATTAGTATATATTTGATGTCTTATGTGTGCTGAAGACAATAGGTGTGTTTTTAGAGACAAAAGAATAATTCTGAAGGATTTAGTGCCAAGGAGAAGCTCAGAGTAGCTCAATGCACCGAGAGAAGGAATCGAGTCTAAGGGAGCCTAAAGTTGTTTGTATAGTGATGACAGCCATGACAGAGATATAGATGGTATTCTAAGCCCTTTGGATCAGTTTAGTATCCATTGGAGTTAAGTGTGGAACTTGTAAAAGAAACTTTACCATAATCCCAAAGAGCCAAGTCAAGATGACGAAGCTCAAAGGAGATGTAGCCCACAATATTCGGGTGAACTCCTAGATTAATTTTCTGTTATGTGTGGATGTTTTATTGTTGCATTATTTTGATTCTATACATGTTAAATTTCAGAAAGAACAAATGAACTTAAGACATTTAAATAGTTAAAAATCATACACCTCTTTCAAGTATTAATTCCGCAAAATGTCAAGTATAAGCTAGATCATTTATTTGTTTAACTGAGTGGGAGGTTCTTGAAATACATAAAAAGTTATCCAACCCATTTTAAGATCACCAATGGTAGCAAGCCTTCATTTTTCAACCTGCAATCGTATAAAACCAAGTCACAATTCATAAATTTAGCCATCTAGTATTATCTTCATTGAAAATCATAAACCCCCTTTGAGAGAGCCCTCTCAAACTGAAGAGGCTAATCTTCAGTTAGAAGTGGTTTGAAAGAGTTACATTGAGTTGATTGATGAGCAACCAATCAAGATCAATTTGGTGATAACACATACATACATGGATACATATGTAAACATCAACAAAATTATGATCACAATGCAATGGATAGATGTCATAAGGTCTAGGTTAAGAGAAGTTCCTTATTTGTGCACAACATGCACAAAATTGAGAACAAAAGTTCCCAACATAGACAAACCATCTAACACCTCATTCATTTTACCTTTTTTGTTTCCTTTCTCATGTTTTCACTGCCACCATCCATTTACCACAATGGACCCAACCATTCGAACCGACTGTAATACTCTTACCTTCCGTTGCGCTTACTCATGCAATGAGCTTCATTCATGTCTTACATTACCTGTTGGGTACCACAGAGCTCTCCCCAAGATCCATTAACTTTCCTCTGTCCCAACCAATTTCCAAGTCTCTGAAACAAAAGGCAAGAACAAAAATTAACAAGAAGAAGACCATGAGAACCAAAAGAAATACAACACCGTAACAAAGTGGCATAGCTATGCACCAGACACAATCAAAACCACAAATCAAGTGCCAACAAATGAAAAGACCGAAAGCACAACACTTTACAACAAACACCATGAATCAATCGCCATGCTTTCCAATACTTCCATAGAAAGCTCAACTTGAGCCTTCTTCAATATTTCATGGTAGTCTCTTGCCATGCATTCCTTTACATCATAATGCCATAACCACACAACTGTCAATGCATAAATAAGTATACCAATATACTTGTTATCTTACCTTGTTGTGCCAATCACACTAACTTGTAATTGAACACACATGTCAGCCATATATATCAACATCAATACAACATATCTATCCATTCAAAATCGAATTTTACCAAGACTAACAACCATGTCATAATCCATCAGTCAACTCACATTCATCGGTCATAATACATAATGCTACAACTATCAGCTACTTACAATCAAGTACATATCATCCATCCCAACACATGTGTTTTAGTAAAACCATCTTAAAACAAGATCATTTCGTCATGCAATATTACATACACATATACTCATATCATGCAATTAATCAAACATTCAATCAACTTACAAACATACCATGCTAAATAAATCAACTAGATGATGTAATAGAAACCAAATATATGACATAATCAAACAATTAAGCATCAAGTACATGGCATAAGAAAACTCATATATTGATGTATCTTAGGGGCGGTTATCTTATCTGCACAATTAATCTAGAGTAGAACAATATAACTTCATGACACATCAAATCAACCTAAATAAGGTCATGATATCCATTATAGTAACCTGCTAACAAGTTCGCATCATAGACTCATAAAAAAATGGAATTCATGCATAGAAATCGCATATGCATAATTAGTCTAGATTAATGCAACACACTATCATAATTAGGTCAAATGATACTTGAATGTCATAACCCTAACTAGTTGCATGGGACAGTCCAATTTTAGGATAATACATATAACATCAAAATCTTAATGCAATAACCCTAATCATCAAGTTAACTAACACATACTCATCAACAACATATAACATAATCATCGAGATAACTACAAGTTAACATACAACATACTCATCAATGACACATAACATAATCATCAAGTTAACCAATCATAAGTAACAACAACTTAATCATGTAACATAATCATCAACAACATATAACATAATGATCAAGTTAATATCATGCCTAACTAACCAACACATGTGCATATAATCACACTAGTTAACTAACATCTATCATGTATGTAACGATAACATCAATAGAATGGAAGGCATGCACATAACCATAATGCATATGAATACGTTAATGAACTAGCATTTATCACACATGTAACCAAAATAACAATAAAATCGAAAACATATAATTAACCCCAATGTTTACAACAGTCATGAAGCACATATCTGCATGGTTGTATGGCGATCTTCTCTTACACCAAAGTCCATTGTTGCAACTTCACTTTATCGATAAGAATCTGCTACTTTATCTCAACCAACACATTAGCATCATAACATACAAATATCATCATAATGAATTAATTGCGTACAATGACCTTAAGCACAACAACCTCAATCAAACCAATGCAAACTTGACCACATGCACCCACTTGACATGTATAATCAATCATGAATGACCAATGCATGTCCCACATATAGCATCACATAAACAAGCATACACAGAAAAAACCCAAGCATGACCAACATGTGACCTAACATAAACAAGAAATTCATACAAAACATGTAGCAACATGTAAGAAAATATACACGGTCAATGCATAAGCATGAGAAACACATAAACAGTCATACACTCATGACAACATGTTGAAAACAACACCATCAGCACTTCCATGGCGAAACCACCATGGCCAACACAACGCAGAAGCAACAAGCACATATATACCCAAAGCTTACTACACACACATGCAACCAACATAATCACATGATTAACAGACTACCCATCTAGTCCAAGGGTTGAACCATGCTCTGGTACCACTATGTGGTATCAGATATGACAAGCGGATAATAGAAACCAAATACCACCCAAAGAGAATGGAAACCAACACCACCATCATCCATACACAACAACCGAAAAGAAAATAATCATGAGGAACATATATGCAATTGACATGAATGCACAATCAACACACACAACCCAAGGAGAGTGCAACCACACTCTGATACCACTCTGTAACATCATGTTCCCACATCTACCCAAGTAACCGGCCAACCGGAGTAAACATGTGACAAGAGACTATTAATATGAGATTCAACCTCCTAGATGACCTTAAGGAAGTGGAACTGACAGAAACACCAAAAACACACCTTAAACTGCATCATTGACATCCACAGGAGGTAACCTAACCTTCCAGCACCATGTTCCCTGAGGGGGGACTAATTTTTAGCCCCTTTGAGGCTTAGTTGTCGCCTTGTAAGGGCAAGGGAGAAGCTATATACCATAAAGTTGTGGACTAGCCTTGTAAAGGTAGCGGTTAAGGCCCTAAACAACGAATGTTTCGCCTGTAACTCTGGGATCTATGCTACATTTTCATCCCCTAAGCCCAAGTCACTGCCCAGAACTTCTTGTAACTTCAGGAGAGGGTAAATAACATTAAAAAGACATATGGAAGCAATCACATCAACCTAAACTCATCCAACCCCACCTATCCACGATAGGAATTTCATAAAACATGTCACAAACATAGCATATATAGTTATAAACAAAAAATTAAATAAAAGGGGTCTCTTTCTTATATGAGAATGGCTAAGAAGAATTTCTCCCCTACATCATAAGCTATCATAAAATCAATTTGACCATAGATGGATTAAGTATTAATTTACAAGGAAACAAACGTAGAGATCCATACCTCATCAATGTCACAATACATGCTCATAACCACCATAATACCAACATAAATATGATGGATACATTGGAAATTGAATCCATATATAAAATATTGCACATACCCATCAAATACCAAGGCATTGAACCTTTCAATAATGAATGTAAAAACCAACCTGGAATGGGACTTCCACGTTCCACCCGAACATAGACATGGCTAAGCTAAATATCACTTCAGCTAGTGACCCCTGTGCCATATTCTAGGCATGAATGTAGGACTTTATCAAACACATAAATCAACACCAAACCAGGGCTCCAGAGACTAAACCGTCTCAACCCCAAACCAATAATTCCACCTCATGGTCGGACATACTAACCGTCACGGATTGGTCTCCATTCAAGCTACTCCAAGGCTCTAGAGTGTTTGTTCTAACTAAGGATCCAAGACTAGCAACTCAACCCTAGTTGTTCTTGGGCTCCAGAGCATTTTTCCAACTAAGGCTCCAAGAATAGTAACCCAACCCACCTAGGGCTCCAAAGAATTTTTCCAACCAAGGCTCCAGTAAATAATAAATCAACCCAATAGCTAAAGGAACAATGAGAACCAACCAGAAAATAATCAATGGAAATAAACCCATAATCAACATGGCTATCTAGGAAATGGCAAGGTTATGAAAATCCACTGTCAATATTGTCCATCCTCCATGCCCATGAGAGATCATAATCAAGAAACCACATGCAATACCATGCATGCCAAAACTAGTGAGAAAATCATACATGCAACTCGGTACCTAAACTCAGAAGCTGTTGTAGATACTAATTGAGATTTCCTCTGCACTTTCCTTCTCTTCCTTTGCTTTCTTGATCCAAATCTCCAAATATGTCACTCTCTCCAAGAGTGCTCCAAGAATACTCTAAGTGCTCAAGAGTATGAGAGAGAGGGAGAGAATAATGAGAAATCAAAAACTAAATTTACAAACCCTTTCCCACTAATCCTTAGGAGCCTTTTTATTAATGAGGCCTCTATTTTCTTCATTTTCCATTATTTTCCTTCATTTTCCTCCTCGTGTGCAATTTGTGACCTTTCAACTTCCTTTTCTCTTATTTTCAATTATTTTTCATAAATAAAATTCCAATTAATGTCTCATGCCTTTTCCATTTCCTTTTTCATTAGCCATAATAAACCGAATGAACACCCACTAGGATGTTTTTTCCCTCCATTTAGTTTGGACTACATGTCCCATCACGTGGTCTTATATATCTTACATGAATGTTTTTACCAGGGCTATTAAAATAATTTCACTGTATGCAATTAGGCCATCATGATGATATTTATATTTTAGTATGCTAATGTGTTGGATGACGTAGAGTAGGAGATGCAGATCATCAAAGTGAAGTGGCAACAATGGAATTTGGGGTAAGAGTAGATCGTCATACAAGTTATATTATTGACATGTAGGTATGTGATTCACGGTTGTTGTAAGAATTAAGGTTAATTATATTTTTTTCATTCTATTATTATTATGGTTATGTCTGTGCTTTTCATTCTATTGATGTTATGGTCACATGTTATGAAACTAACTCCAAAAATAGAAGAAAAGAGAGATCAACGCCTTAGAAACAGCCACTTCGAGGGGGAAACCTCCAATACATTACATAAATGAATAGTTCTTGGATGATACAAATGAAAAAACCTCCTTTCTATATATATATTAGTCCATGGGGCCATAATGTAATCCTATCCAACCTAGCAATAATAATGTAAGGGCACAATAATAACAATATGGGGGTTATAGGGGTACAACAATAACAATAAGGGGGTTACACTAACAACAATAAGGGGCTATACTAGTAATATAAGGACCTAAAATGCTCCTCTCCTCCAAAAAAGTGTTGTCCTCAATGCTTGAGTAGCTCCAGGTGCTTTTGTATAAAATTCTCATCGTCCCATGTAGAATCTTCAGTGGGTAAGTTCTTCCATTTGATGAGATACTCTGAAATTGATCGATTTCGTAGCTATCGAGTTCTTGTTTCCGTGACTGCTTCAGGTTCCAATATGGTTTTTCCTTCCTCATCAAGTTCTGGAAATATTGTTTGAACTCGAAGATTTTCACCTATAACCTTCTTTAAGCATGAAACATGGAAAACTGGATGCACTCGTGAAGAAGCAGGAAGCTCCAATTTGTATGCCATAGTACCAATCTTTTGCAACACCTTGTAAAGACCATAGTACTTTGGCGATAATTTATTATCCTTCTTAGCTTGCTTGAGGGACATTTTTTTGTATGGTTGTAGCCATAAAAATACCCAATCTCCCACATCAAAACTTCTCTCACTGAGATGTTGATCTGCCTGTTGTTTCATTCGATTTTGTGCCAAATTTAGGTTATCCTTTAAGAGTTGGAGAACTTCTTGTTGATGCTCGATGTGATCCTCCACTGCTTGAACCCTAGAATTTTCCCTTAAAGAAGATGTGATGAATGGTGGATGATATCCATAAAGTGCCATAAATGGGGTCATTTTTGCTACAGTATGGAAGGAAGTGTTATACCACCATTTAGCGAGAGGTAACCACTTGACCCATTGTGCTTTCTTATCAGATACAAAACAACGCAGATATCCTTCCAAACATTTATTCACTATCTCTGTTTGACCATAGGATTGAGGATGATAAGATGAGCAATGAGCTAGTTGAGTACCCAAACAAGAAAATAATTCCCCAAAAATTTCCTATAAAAATGGGATCTCTGTCGCTTACAATAATCTTCGGGTTTCCATGTCGCTTTTGAATTGTTTCCATAAATGCAGTAGAAAATGTACTTGCTTTAAATGGATGAGATAATGCAAAAAAGTGTGCATACTTGGTAAGTCTATCAACTACCACCATGATGACACTTTTTCCTTCGGACTTAGGTAAACCTATGATAAAATCCATTGAAATCTCCTCCCAACGTTGACTTGGAATGGATAAAGGTTGTAGAAGACCCAGGGTCTTAATTGTCTCAACTTTATTTTTCTAGCAAACCAAACATTCCGCCACAAACTTTTGAATATCAAATTTAAGTCCATCCCAAAAAAATTCTTTCTTCACCTTTTGGTAATTTTTTAAAAATCCCGAGTGTCCTCCTAAAGGAGAAGTGTGCAATTCCAAAATAATCTTTTGTTTTAGTTTGGAATTCTTGCAAATATATAAGCAATCTTTGTACCATAAGGAATAATTTTCCCAACTAAATGTATCAGATGTACTAGGATCTTGCTGGAACTTTTGAATGAGTGTCCACACTTCATCATCCTTCTTCCATTCATCCCTTGCTTCGGTTACCCAATCTGGTTGGAAAATAGAAATGGCACAAAGCAATGCTTCCACCTTTTCATCCTTTCTTGAGAGTGCATATGCAACAACATTTAGCTTACCTTTTTTGTAGATGATTTCAAATTCATAACTCAACATCTTTGTGAACCATTTTTTCTGCTCTTCTGAAGATAATCTTTGTTCCAAAAAGTGTTTAAGAATATCATGATCAATTTTTACCTTGAAGTGTCTTCCCATTAGGTAAGGTCTCCATTTCTTTAGTGCCTGTAGTATTGCCAACATTTCCTTCTCATAAATAGCCTTTTGTAAATACTTTCGTTTGATTGAACGACTTTCAAAAGAAATGGGTCTTCCTTCTTGCATTAAAACAACACTAATTCCATTTCCTGAGGCATCACATTCCAAAATAAAGGTTTTTGTGAAGTCTAGCGTAGCTAAAACTGGTGCTAGACACATTGCAGCTTTAAGATGTTCAAAGGCCTTAGTTTCTTCAGGAGTCCATGAAAATGCATCTTTCTTCAATAATGTTGTTAGTGGTACTGCTATTCTCCCATAATTCTTAACAAACTTGCAATAATACCCTGTTAAATCGAGAAATCTGCGCAACTGCTTTATGGTTGTGGGGACTTTCCATTCCTTAATGGCTTCAATTTTGTTAGGGTCTACCTTAACACCTCGTGAGATACAATATGACCCAGATATTCCACCTCTTGTACTCCAAAGAAACATTTGGATGTTTTTGCATATAATTGTTTCTCCTCCAATATTTTCAGCACCCTGTCAACATGCTGAACATGATCCTTCCAAGACCTATTGTGGATTAGTATATCATCAAAAAATACTAGCACAAATTTTCTAAGGAAGGGTTTGAAAATGGAATTCATCAGCCCTTTAAATGTAGAAGGTGCATTAGTAAGGCCAAAAGGCATGACCAAAAATTCATAATGACCGTCATGAATTCGAAATGTTGTTTTCGGAATATCTACAGTATTCATTCTAACTTGATGATATCCTGAATGAACATCCAACTTGGTAAAATAAGTTGCTCCATGTAATTCATCCAATAATTCATCAATCACAGGAATGGGAAATTTGTCTTTAATAGTGAGCTTATTGAGCTCCCTATAATCTGGACACATGCACCATGATCCATCCTTCTTGTGCACCAATACTACTGGAGCAGAGAAAGAACTTTGACTAGGTTGAATTACACTGGCCTCTAACATTTCTGCAATCATACGTTCAATTTCACTCTTTTGGACATAAGGATCTCTGTAAGGTCGGATGTTTGGAGGAACACTTCTTGGAATCAAATGAATAGCATGATCATGATCACGAATAGGTGGGAGTCCTTTGGGAGTATCAAACACCTTGGAATGATTGTCCAAGACTTTTTGGGGATCTGGAGAAATAGATTTTGATGTTGGAACTTCTAGTGAGAATAATTGTGAAATTACACCTCCTTGTTCTTTCTTCAAAATGTTTGTCATGACATTAGAGCTTCTTATCTTTCCTGGCTTCCCTGCGATACCCTGTAATTCGATTTCCTTTCCTTCCAAAAAAAATTTCAAGAAAAGTTCTTGAAAATTAAAAGCTACCATCCCCAAAGATTGTAACCATTGTACTCCTAGTGCAACATCATCATCTCCCATTGGATGGAAAGCATTGGAATATTCAATACATATTCTCCCATGGATAGCTTTATATTATGGAATTTTCCAGAGCAATTTATAGTTCCTCCATTTGCAACCGTCACTTGACATTCTGGTGCTAGGTATAGGAAACAATACAATTCCTTGGCTACCTTACAATGAATAAAATTATGGGTACTACCCAAATCAATCAACACTATTACCTTTTTCTTCTTGATATGTCCTTCTATCTTGAGATTTTGAGGAGTGGTAATTCCTGCCAATGCATTACATGATATGGTCGGACTTATTTCTTCTTCTTCTAAGGTTTCTTCCTTGTGTTTATCCTCTTCTTTTGAAGTTTCTTGTTCATTTTCTTCCTCCTTTTCACAATCTATGTAAAATAATTTCTTCTCAACACACTTATTACCTTTAGTGTATTTGCTATCATAATTGTAGCAAAGCCCTTTTGCCCTTTTTTCTTCCAATTGTTGTGGTGTCAACCTTGTAGGTTGTGGAATTCTAGGAGTAGCAACACTTCCATCTTTATAGATATGAGTGGTAGGCTTCCTCTTCACCATAATTTTACATTCAATTTTTCTTGCCAACCTGAATGCCTTTTCTAATGAATCCGGTTCCCAAACGCGAACTTCATGTTGGATGTTATCCTTTAAATTCCCTATGAAGACATCAATCTTGTGTTCCTCTGGAATATCAGTTACGCTTATATTCAATTTTTGGAAATCCTCAATGTGCTCCACCACTGAACCCTTTTGTTTGAGATTTATCAATTGGCTAAAGAAGGTGTTTCTCTTTGTATCCTCATAATGTGCTATCATTTCCTCCATAAAATTTGACCAAGTGACAATTTTTTTACGGGAGCAAAGCCATCGATACCATACAAATGTATTTTTTTCTAAATGTAAAGTTGCAATGCGTACCTTTTGTGTGTTTTGCACATTATTGAGATCAAAATATTGCCCCATATATAGTATCCATGTTATGGGATCATTTCCATCAAACTTCCTCATATCCATCTTTAGAATATGGTGGTTCTTTAATCCAACTTTAGAGTTTATGAAATCACGATTAACATTTATTTTGTTCTCATCATGAGTTTCATCTACTATCTTTTCGCCATTAGGAATCATTTCTTGTATCAACTTTGACAAACCTTCCTTCAAACCTTCCATGTCTTCCTTCAAACCTTCCATTTTTTATTTCATACCAATCTTCAAACCATCCATTGTAGCTTCCATGCATTTCTTCAAAACATCCATTTCATTTTTTGTTGCTCTTTGCGAGAGCGAATTTTGGAGCACTTGCTCTTGTAATTTTGATAGATAATGTTGCAATTCTTCATCTTCATGAGTCATAGTAGAGTACTCTGAAGGCTTAATCGGTGTTGTATTATTTTTAGGAGGAATTTTAGAACCAAATACTGATATCTATGCTCAATAGGCCTTTGGAATCACTTAAAACTGATTTTTCAAACAAGACTTATGCAATTTGAAAAAAAATACACACCTTTTTCTTGATTTTGAGGAGCTCAATATTGAAACTAAATTATTTATGTGATTTCGAATCTTCAATATACAAAATTTGGCCCTGAACTAGCCCTATGAATCTTCTTTCGAATGCCACAGGTCTGACCTAATTTGGATTCTTGAAGACAAAGTTATGCCCAATATCCTACGATGACCTAATTATGGACTGGTTCAGTAGAGTGAACTTGTACGACTTGCCATGTGTCACTGTTTCCTCCTTCAGCTCTGAAATTGATATAGAAGAAAATACAGTCCATGTAATTGCAACCAATTTTTACAGAATTCCAATCGAATGCTCAGAGAGAGAGTTATGACTATTTTCCCACAGTCACCTCTTTGAGATGAAGTTTAGGAGCCTGAAAAATCCCTAACTTCCACAGACCATATCTCCGAAAATATTGTGAAGCTAGCTCTAAAATTTTTCCACAGTGTTCCTCAGGATTCTAGCTTCGCTTTGTGAAAATTTCAGCTT
The DNA here is from genome assembly GCA_034641835.2 of Pinus albicaulis. Classification (NCBI taxonomy): domain Eukaryota; kingdom Viridiplantae; phylum Streptophyta; class Pinopsida; order Pinales; family Pinaceae; genus Pinus; species Pinus albicaulis. Next base: position 550,117,607 of record CM076581.1, on the reverse strand, counting down.
CTGAACCCTCGTAGAAAACAAGTTATAGTGAAAATTCCACGATCACCTGTTTAGGTTAAATTCAGGAGCCTTCAAAAATCCCTAACTTTCACAGATCATATCTCCGAAAATATTGCGGACCAAGATCTGAAATTTTGCCACAACTTTCCTCAGGATTTAGACTTCACGCGATAAAAAAATTCATCTTATGAACCTTCATATAAAAAACGTTATAGCGAAAATGCTGCGATGACCTATTTGGAGCAGCGAAACCCTAGAATCCAAAGCTCTGATACCAAATGTTATGAAACTAGCTCCAAAAATAGAAGAAAAGAGAGCTCAACGCCTAATAAATATCCACTTTGAGGGGGAAGCCTCCAATACATTACATAAATGAACAATTCATGGATGATGCAAATGAAAAAACCTCCTTTCTATATATAGGCATCCATGGGGCCACAATGTAATCCTAGTGGGGCCACAATGTAATCCAAGTGGGGCCACAATGTAATCCTAGCCGACCTAACAATTATAATGTACGGGCATAATAATAACAATATGGGGGTTACAGGGGTACAACAATAACAATAAGGGGGTTACCCTAACAACAATAAGGGACTATACTAGTAATATAAGGACATAACATTACATACATGATAGATGCTAGTTAATTAGTGTGATCATATGTACGTGTCGGTTAGTCAAGCATGGTATTAACTTTATGATTATGTTATATGTCATTGCTGAATATGTTAACTTGTATTTAGCTCAATGAATAAGGTATACATTTTTGATGAGAATGTTATATGTTAATTTTTTATTGTGGTATGTTAGTTAGCTTGATGATTAGGTTACATGTTGATGAGCGTGATATATAGCTTGTTGTTGGTTTATGCTAGTAACTTGATGATTAGGGTTATTTCATTAAGATATTTATGTTATATGTATCGTATTTCCTTGGATTGGTGTATGTAGATGGTTAGGGTTATTACGTTCATGTATCAATTGATATAATTGTGATATTATATTTTACTAATTTAGGCTGAATATGCATATGTGATTATTATGTATGAATGACAATATTTGATCATGAGTTTATGATGCGAACATGTTAGTTGGTTACTTTTATGGATATATTGATCTTATTTATGTTGAGCTTAGGTGTTGTGAAGTTATATTGTGCTAATATAGATTGATTGTGAAGACAAGATAGCCTCCCCTGAGATACATTGATGTATGAGTTTGCTTATGCTGTATACTTGCTGCTTGATTGTTTTGAGTGTTTGATTATGTCATCTAATTGATATATTTAGCATGGTATGTTTGCAATTTGTTTGAATGTTTGATTAATTTCATGATATGAGTTTGTATCTATAAGATTGCATGAATGAATTATCTTGCTTTAAGATGGTTGTGCTAACACATATGTGCTGAGATAGTCGGTATATACTTGAGTGTAAGTATGTGATAGTTGTAGCGTTATGTAGTATGAGTGATGAATGTGAGTTGAATTTTTCTTATGACGTGATTGTTCATATTAGTAGAGGTCAATTTCAAATTAATGTAAATGATGCCTTGATCTTTGGAACGTATGGTTGACATGTCTGAATAGTTGTAGGGAAACATGCTTGGTATTATCATAACAATGTAAGGTAACTAGTATGTTGTCATGGTTATTTATGCACTCATTGTTATGTGTTTATCACAGTACCATGCATACGATTACATGGCAAGAGACTGCCATGAAATATTGAAGAAGGCTTGGGCTGAGCTTTCCTTCGGAAGTGTTGGGAAGCCATGGGGGATTAAGTGATGGTGTTTGTTTCTAGTCTTGTGCTTTCAGTCTTTTATGAGCTGGTAGCGTTTGATTTGCAGCTTTGTTTATGTCTGGTACAAGGCCTTGTCAGTTTGTTGCAGTGTCATATTTATTTTGGTTTTAATGGTCTTGTTCTTGCTTGCTATTGTCATTTCCTTTTATGTTTTGAGAGTCTTGGGAATTGGTTGGGAAAGAGGAAAATTAATCGATCTCGGGGAGAGCTCTATGGTACTGAACAGATAAGGTAAGACATGGATGAAGCTTGGTGCATGAGTAAGCGCAACAGAAGGTAAGAATATGATAGTTGGTTATATTGGTTGGGTCCATTGTGGTAAATGGATGGTAGCAGGACAACCACGAGAAAGGTAAATCAAATGGATATGAGATATTAGATGCCTTGGCTATGTTGGGAATTGTTGTTCTCAATATTGTGCATATTGTGCATGGATAAAGGAATTTCTCTTCACCTAGAGCTTATGATATCTAGCGATTGTGTTGTGATCATGAGTATGTTGATATTTATATTTGTATATATGTATGTATGTATGTATGTATGTCGTTTATTGACAGGGTCGTCATGGATCTTGATGGTAATATGTTGATGGTTTATATGTATATACGTATGTATGTATGTCGTTGTATGACAAGATCATAATTGTTTTATGCTAATGATTATATATATGTATGTATCTATGTATCTATGCCACTTTCTGACAAGGTTTTCAAGGATCATTACTGTGGAGGAATGATTGCTTATTCAGGTGAATGGAATGAAGAGATTCTTGGTCTTATGAGGAATCAAGTGGGAAGAGTAACTCCGACAGATCTATGAGGTAAGTATCATGTGTATATAATTTAATGTTATATTGTTGTACTATGCCTATGTTTATGTTATGGACATGTAATGATCAAGGGTACATCAACGAAGTTAAATTAGTGTGATATGTGGCATGCTAGGATACGCATGGATAGTGGAAATACACTAGAGGCAAGATTGCTTGTGGGGTCAATGTGTGGTATATATATGTGCAATACTACAATTTAGTATATGTTGTGCATGTTCTATATTCGGTGATTGTACCTATGGTAATGTATACATGTAACATATATATTATTGTGTACATATGATGTTGTATATACGATATATATATGGTGTTGTGTGTATATTTCATATGCAGTGCTTGGTATAGATGTTACTATGTACATGTTGGATATGCGTTGTTGTGTACATATGGTGATATGGAAATGTTGAATATCCACTGCTATGTACATATGGTGTGGTGTGTGTGATGTACATATGGTGCTATGTGCATTTGGTGTTTTGTGCACGAGTGTATATATGGTGATGTGTGCATGTGGTGTTGTGTATAGGTTGTACATGTGGTGATGTGTGTAGGTGGTGTTGTGTACATGTCGTGCATGTGGTGTTGTGTACGTATTGTTTCGTGTACATGTTGTGCGTATGGCATTGTGTACATGTGGTATTTTGTACACATTGTACATGTGGTGCAATGTACATTTGGCGTTATGTACACATTATGAAGGTGGTGTCGTGTACATGTGTTGCGGTGCACACGTTGTGCAGGTAGTGTGTGTACACGTAGTACTGTATACATGTTGTGCATATGGTATTGGTATACATTTGGTATTGTGTGCATGTCGTACATGTTGTGTTGTGGGCATGTAGTGCTATATATGTGCATGGTGTAGTCGTGGTATCATGAAAGAGTGTATTCGTTGTGTTGTACTTTGTATATGTATGTATATGGTGCACCAGGTGTAGGTGTATGTGTTTCATTTTGGTGTAGGCATGTGTAGTGTGTTTTATCAAAACCTGGGTGTAGGTGTATGTGTTGTATGTCAGTATAGGCATATGTATTGTGTTGTGTTGTACATTGGATATAGATGTATACATTATGTTGTGTTTTACACCAGGTGTGGGTCTATGTATTGTGTGGTGTTGTATGCCTTGTGTGGATGTACGTGTTATACATTGTGTGTGTGTATACATGGATGAGGAGAAGGCACTGGGTAGTTGCGGCTATAGCAACTGATCTAGTGTGTGTGTAGAAAGAGAAAAGGCAGAAGTAAGGACTGATGAAGGATAAGTATCAATATTTTACTTCAATTATGTTATGCATGTGATCTGGGATTTTGAATTATGAGGGTTACATGTGATTTATGACTATGGTTTATGATGATTGCATGTCATTTATGATTTTGATCTATGATGGTTTCATTTTGAGCTAATTGGATATGATATGTTTATACATGATGGTTGATCAAACAACTAGTTTGACTTGTGTGACAGGAAGTGAACAAGATTGAAAGTGTACCTTATTGATGAGCTACTAATGAGGTATGATTTGAAGTTATTTAAATTTATTTTAAATCTAATGGAAGTTATGAGTTTCGTACAAGAAGTATGGAAATTCCTGGTTGGGTGTTTGAAAGTGATTGCAAGTAGTAGCAACAACAAAAGGAATTGAAACAAACATTAGTATGTTGGTCAAGCACTTCAGGAGCAAGGTCGTTGTGGGACACTGGTACCCAATAGTGTCCATTGATTTCCATGAGCATGCTATCATCGATATGATGGTTTTGAGACAGGTATATGCCTTGGTTTTTATATCTTCCGATGCAAGGACGCCTTGCCAAGGGATGTAAATCCCAAGATGGGGGTGCCAAAGGAACTTGGAAGGTGAGTGAATGCATGGAAGGGGATGACCGGATTTCCCAAGGGTCTGTGTAGAAGAGAGGGGAAGGTCGGGATGAATTTTTTTTGTCATTAGCATTGTCGGATGGAATCAAATGCACACTGGTAGTGTGCCATAGAAAAATGAGCTGGTAACTATTCACTGAGTGGAAAAGTGGCACAAGATTGTAGCACTAGACATTGGATGCATATTTGACTTTGATAGTGGATTATCGACTTCTTGGGAAGGAGGTGAATCCTGGTACTACTTTGAGGGTGGAAGTGCGAGCCTCTAGATTCCCTTGTTTTTAATATGTGCATCGTATCCTTCTATTTGTTCGTTGATGGAATGTGCATATGTATATATATGTATATTATTGTAAATATTGTATCAAGCTGGTTTATAAAGCTCCATAGATAGTATGGTTATTTGTTGCTTGAAGAAAATGTGCATGATATGTGGTTGTTATTGTAATTACCATAATGATATGTGTTATAAAGCTCTAGTACACGGTATGGTTGTCATCATGGTCTTGCTTTTGAGGAGGTTACTCATTATGAATACTGGCATGAGCTATGTTATAAATCTCCATAGGAAGTATGTTTTTTTTTCAGCAGTTTGCAAGTTTGTAGGTGTGATCGAACACCGAGGACGGTGTTTTCCCAAGGGGGAGGGTTCTGTAACAGCTCTCGTAAAAGAATTCATGTCAAGTATATAAGCCCATGGTGATGGGACATGTATTCCAAGTTGAATGGTGGGAGAAAACATCCTAGTAGGTGTTCATTTTGGTTATTATGGCTAAAGGAAATTAACAAAGGAAATGGAAAAGGTTTTGGAAAAGGCATGAGGCATTAATCGGCATTTTATTTATGAAACTAATGGAAATTAGGAGAAATGAAGGTGAAAGGTCACAGGTTGCATGTGAGAAGTAAAATGCGGGAAAATAATGGAAAATGAAGAAATTAGAGGCATCAATGATAAAAAGGATGTTGAGGATCAGTTGGAAAGCATTTCTTATTTCAGTTTTTGAGCTATCATTATTATCTCTCTCTCATACTCTTGGACACTTAGAGTATTCTTGGAGCACTCTTGGAGAGTGTGGCATACTTAAAGATTTGGATCAATAAAGCAAAGGAAAAGTAGGAAAGCACAATAGGACATCGGGATCAGCATCTACAACAGGTTCGAAGTGCAGGTACCGAATTGCATGTATGATTTCCTCACTAGTTTTGGCATGCATGGTGTATGCATGTGGATTTTCCTAGCCTTTCCATTTCCTGGACAACCATGGTATTGTGGATTTATTTCCATTGATTGTTTTATGGTTGGTTCTCATTAGTCCTTTAGCTGGTGGGTTGAGTTATTAGTTCCTAGAATCCTTTGTTGGAAAAATGCTCCAGAAGCCCGACAGACAACTATGGGTTGAGATACTAGTCCTCGAAGCCTTTGTGGGATAAATGCTCGGTATCCCGGCAAAAAACGTTTGGGTTGATTTACTATTCCTGGAGAGTTGGTTGGAAAAATGCTTTGGAGCCCTAGGTGGGTTGAGTTACTAGTCCTAGAGCCTTTGTTGGACAAATTATCTAGATCCCGAAAACAACTGGGGTTGAGTTACTAGTCCTGGAAGCCCTGGTTAGACAAACACTCTGGAAGCCCTGTAATAGTTGGGGTTGAGTTACTAGTCCTGGGAGCCCTAATTGGAACAAACACTCTAGAGCCTTGGAATAGCTTGGATAGAGATCAGTCCGTGATGGTTAGTGATTTCCGACCTTGAGGTATAATCACTAGTTTGGGGTTGAGACGGTTTGGTCTCTGGAGCCCTAGTTTGGTGTTGATTGATGTGTTTGATAAAGTCCCACATTCATGCTTCGAATATGGCACGAGGGTGACTATCTGAAGTGAGATTTGGCTCAACCATGTCTATGGTTCGGTGCAACGTGGCAGTCCCATTCTGGGTTGATTTTTACATTCATTACTGAAATGTTCAATGCTTTGGTATTTGATGTTTATATGCAATGGTTTACATATGGATTCTATTGTTGATGCATCCATCATATTTCTATTGGTATTATGATGGTTTGAGCATGTATTTTGACTGTTAGCGCTCAAATCTACCTTAGGCTGAAATAAGGTAAAACTCAAGGCTACATCAAACCACGCTCAGCCTCGTAGCTAGCCCTACGAGGACAAGAGAGGGCTCTCTCCAGGTCTATCTCGGCAAAGGATCTTCAAAGGGGCTGAGATGACTTATAATGAACAATGAATACTGATTTTAGGCTAGTAAAGAGATATGAATGTTTGATTTTGATTTTTTGGGTTTTTGTTGGAGAAAAGGGAAAAAACAATTTTGGGTCCGGGGATAAGGCCAGATCTTTGCAGAATTCGAGTTGGGGCGAGGTAGGCAATAGTATTGATGCTTTTGATCGAGTATATGGATGGATCAGAACGACAAGGAGCTGAAGAGGGCAAGAGGGAACATGGATCCTCTCCAAACACGCGAAAACATGTAAAACTAAACGAATTCAAAGGCAGAGCACTGTAAACAATGGATTCAACCTCATCTACTCATTCATTTAGTTTCAGAAGCATAAGAAGAGATGGCATACATTAAACATGAAATAACTTACAATAAACTAAGAGAAAACACCATCAAGAACTGAAAGGCACAAGAATCCCAACAGGTGCCGCAAAACCTCTGATCTTTCCTTAGCCAAAATATGAAAAATATGTACAATAGTGTGCCAAAAGTTTCCCAAGAGTCCAACCATGAAAGTGTCTCAGAAATTACAATATATAGATCACTCTAACCCCCTCCCATGCCTCTAGGGGTCGAATTCCTTCTTTAGGGATCAGTTTCAACCAAATTCTAATCAAGGAGCTAAAATCTAGGCACCCAAACAACTTGCCTCTAAAAGGAAGGAAACTGATTCTTTCACTTGATTTTACTTTTTTAGGAGTGAATCATCTAGAATAGGTAAAAATGAGTCCAAGTTACATGCCAACCATAATATTACATCAAGATAACTCAAAATTTACATCCACAAGCAAAACTGGTCCAACTGGCCGAAATTCTGAGCTGGAAAATGAAAAATCAGCCAAAAATCTATATGAGTAGCGCGCCTTTCAGCCTGCTTTTGGGGCACTTCCAGGCATCAAAATCACGCTCATGATAGCTTGTTGGAAAGCCCTGGATCTCTGCTATCTAGCCCAAGTGGAATTTCCCAATTTGGAGCTCATTTACCCCTCCAAAACTTCATTCTCCCACAAGTACTTCCTGCTGCTGAAAAAGGTGGCAGAACGGTGATTTTCATGGTGTTTTGGCCCCTTTGATCATCCAGAATTTGGTGAAATTCTTTGGTCTTACTGGAGCATCCATAACTTTCCATGAAAAATTCAAAAATATAAATTTTTCCTCCAGCAAGTGTCCCAATCATAAACGAGCGCGTCGACGCACTACTCGTATGGCTGAAAAACCTGTTTTGAGGCATAAAAAATCACAATTGACAAAATTTTCTCCAAATTTGCTCAAATTCGGAGCGAAGACCCTCCATCAAGTATCATGCCCAGCCAATGAATCCTCGGCTAAAATCTGAAGTGGATCAGGCCTCTTTCGCCGTTTCAATATCCTCCTGGTGCATGCAGTTTCAGTAGTGAAAACATTGTCTCTGTTGTGATGTGTCGGTCTCTGTCATGGTGTCACAACGTGTATGAAAAGTATGCTGATATGGTTATGATGAAACAAGAGTTTGGTGTATGCTCCAATGTCATATGTGTCACATATATGTCAAGGTGCTATAGGAAATATCACAATGGGAAAAGGACTGTCACAAGGAGTTTGAATGGAAAATAGCCACTCCTTGACTACATGGGGATTTGACAAGTGAGTAGGAATGAGTGTAGTGTAGTGTAGGTCAATAGAAATAGCCCTTGCAGTGTTTGAAAATGTCAATGGAGGATGTGGACAAGTGAAAATGGGACTATGTGATAACATGAATAATGAGCAGTGCTAAAATGACGATGGCAATCATAGTGACAGCAGTGATGTAATGGCAAAGAAAGGGCGTGAGGATGATGTAAATAATGAGCAGGGACACCACAGACAATATAGGCATGAGCATATATATCAACCACACAAGTTTTCAAACCCCCACGCAATCACTATCATTTGCTTCAAAACCCTTAAGAAATGAATTTGGAAATAAACATAGGGTTTACATTTCTCCACATTAAACATTTGTTTCTCCACTTTCAAAACACCATAATCATGTCCAAAATTCACTGAGCAAACGTAAAGAACCTACTTTCAAGTAGTTGGAGGCAATTTGGCATGAATCTGGATGAAGGAGCGAAAATTTCTAGCTCTGAGATTATATGAATAGCGCGTCACCCAACGAGTAGCGCCAGTGTAATTTTACACTGAAAAAATTCGCTATACGAGTAGCGCGTCACCCAACGAGTAGCGCACCAGCCCAACACACAATTTGGCTTCAAAACTCATTTTTTCACTTTCTTGATGTGTCTTGGCCTTTTCTGATGTTAAAACATGGACAAAAAAAAATAAAACAAGCAAATTTGATGTTGGAGAGAAATGGCAAAAAAAGAATTTGTGTTCTGGCCCAATAAGTAGCGCGCTACATAGTGCATTTTGCAGGAGGCTTTTGGAGGCCTTCCCGGTGTCCAAATTGAGCATGTGATAGCTCGTTGGAAAGCTCTTGGAGTCTACTTTCCAACCCAAGTGTAATTGTGCAATTTGGAGTTCATTTACCCTGTCAAAAGTCAAATCTCCCAACACTACTTCCTGCAGGTGCATCAATTCTCCTAAGGCAACGGTATTCTTGACATTTATCCAAAACCATTATACCTGTGTAAAAAGTGAAGGAGGTTTTTCTTCCTTGGCATGTTGTGAACAAAAAAATCTCTCATTTTTCCCAAATTAATCTTTTATTTCTATGAAACATCATTTGAGTGAAACCTATCCCGATGTGTGAAACAAGGGATTTTGTCGAAATGAAGCGAAATGAAGGGGATAAGGGGCTTCTAAATTCTTGGGGAAATTTTGGGAAGTAGGGAGGGACGTTAGGAAGCAGGGGAAAGTGGAATCTCAGATATTGAGTGAGGGGAAGGCGTCAAAAAGGGCAAAACATAGGCCTAGCCTAGAAAATTGCCAAGTTGTGGCAAGAAACTAGGGTTTGTGCAAAATTGAGGAATTTGAGGGATCTCAGTGATGGGAAGTGTTTAATAAGGTAAATTAATGATAGGGGAAGGTGTATGAACATCAGGATACAAGTTTTTCTAATTATTTGACCATCCAAGAGAAATTACCTCCAAAACCCTAGGAGAGGGAAATGGACCTTACCTAAGCACAACTGAAGCATGAAAAAGGTGTAAAATGACCCACCGAAACTTGACATGATGATGACAACCCTCTGAATGATGGTACACTCAGCTGAATGGTGACATGGACCGACATTTGGACAACTTTGACAGGAGTAAAAGCAACTCCTAGACCTAATGCCTAGTGACCAAATTTTGCTTGAAGACTCATTGAAATGACAAAATTTGACCTTGACACCTTAAAATCACTTTGTTAGAGCATGTTTGATCACTGAAGGAAAGCTGCAAAGGCTGACTCTAACAGTGACAATGATGAGGTATGTCTCTCTCCATGTTTTTACTTGTAAATGAATATACAATGTATATATGGTAAAAGTGATTGTATGATAGCTTTTGATGTAGGGGAGCAATGCTTCTTAACTATTCTTAGATAAGAAAGAGACCCCTTTGTTTAAATCTATTTTTTATACCTGTAGATGTTATGTTTTTGACAAGTTTGACGAAATTCCTGTAATGGTTGGGTATGGTAGAATGAGTTCTAGTTGATGTGATTGCATCCATATGTTCTTTTAATTTTATTTACCCTCTCTTGAAGCTACAAGAATTTATGGGCAGTGACCTGGGCTCAAGGGCTTAAAATGTGGCAGAAATCCTGGAGCTAGAGGCGGAAATTTTGTTGTTTGGGCTCGAGCTGCTACCTTGCCAAGGCCAACCCATGGATCTAGGATCTACAACCACTCCCTTTCCCTTACAAGCCTACAGCTCAGCATCAAAGGGGCTAAAATTCAGTCCCCCCTCAGGGAACAAGGCCATGGGAGGTTGGGCTACCTCCTGGGGATGTCAATGTAGCAGTGTAAGATGTGTTTTTGGTGTTTCTGTCAGTTCCACTTCATTAAGCTCATCTAGGGGGTTGAATATCCTATTATTAGCCTATCGTCACATGTTTACCCCGATTGGCCTGTTACTTGGGTAGATGTGGAAAGAGGGTGTTACAAATTGTGTAGTGTCACCAAAATGCATGCAGACCCTATCAAATTGCTCGTAGAAGAAAATCCTAGTTTCTCTTGATGAGCCCCTCTGCAATCCATATTTTCACTAAATCCTCCAGAGAAATTTCAGAATGTTCAGGATACAACACATTATAGGTAGCAAATTTCTGGCATTTGAACTAGGAAAAGGCAGATCTCCATCTTAAACATTGATAAAGTTCTTTATCAACACGAGGATGAGTATTATATTGAATCTTGATCACCGTCAATAGAAAGATAAAAGGGACCAATAAGGACATTAAAATTATCTAAACTGTCCTTATCAACTTACTTAATCGCACATTCACCTTCCTATTATATATCAGAGAAAAAAAGTGTTTAAAAATTTTCAGTCTAAAACTTTGTTTGTCAATATGGATTGAAAAACTAGAATTGGAAGAAAAAAATCAAAGTTAAGAGGAAAGGTAACTAGATAAGCTAGACTACCATCTTTCTAGTTGTAGTTCCTAGAGGACAAGATGATGAATACTCAAAACTAGTCCCAGGAAGGAGCACCTACTTCTCTCCAATAACCCCAGTGCCCTTGAATAACATAATCGAAATTTTGAGTATGATCAAAGTTATTCAATTAGAAAAATATGGTGAAATCCTAACCATGAAATTCTACTTCCAACCAATTTTGCAAGCATTGGTTTTCTTGTGAAAATGCATACTATCCAAACTTTATTCACCATAAAATCCAAAGTAATTACATAAGATACCATTTTCAGACAACATTCCTTGACCTCACAAAGATTGAAAATTGTCTATAGCACATTGTCGATTTCTTTTATGTATTTCCTCCAATTTTCCATCAAGTTTCCAATACAAGTACACATACTAAAAGACACCTCAAATTTCAGAGTAACACAAGGTACACCGGGGTATACCCTAACACAGGGAGCCCTGCCCCAAAAATAGAAAATTATACTTAATTGGAATTTAAAAATATAAATTTATTTAATCATTGAATCACAAATAATTTACATAAGAGACACACAAAAAATAGCATTTATGAAAGCAATAACATCCCATAGTCTTGAGAAATTGCCTCTCCAGCTATTTGCGGGTGGTATTTATGTTAAATTTGTAAAAAATCACTTTTGTTATAGATTTACAACCACCATTTTGTCACAAATTTTTCCCACAACAAAGATAAATTTTGATTTTAAAATACCTCTCCAACGTATTATGGAACAAAAAATTCCAAATAACCCTCGATTGTTATGAGTTTTCAACCATAGACCTTACGACCACTGTTGTGAACCAACAATATATCTTGAAAATGAAGCTTTTGTTTTAGTTTAGAGATTTTTTTAGGGTTTATTACTTGTTTTTTATTTTTTAAATCACTCTAAAAGGTTCCCCAACGACGAGGACACCCAAAGGTAACTGATTGACAAGGTACTTCTGAATATGCCTACACCAAAACTTGGGAGGGGGGTGCCTACTATTATGTCCCTTGATATACCTCGTGTACCATGCACTTCTAGGATGTCCCTGCCATCCATCATACAATGTGAGGATGGAACCCTATGTATCACTGATTTCATAGTCTACATTTCAAATGAGATCAAACACTAGACTACGACACTTCAAGATTGAAATCTCAGGTGATTTGTTTTGGATTGAACTTGTTTACCTCGGAATGTCTAGACATTTAAAGCAAGATTGTCTTGCTTATACTTAGTTATGGAGGAAAATTTTCCCTTAGTGGGAAACATGTCTTATTGATTATTTTAGACTTCGGTTCTCCATAAACTAGTTAATTCCAGTGTATTACCTTTAATACATTTAAATGTGAAAGTCTTAACAACATTGTAGATGAATTAGACACCCTAAAAAAAACATGATAAAGATGACCCACAACATATGTTCAATTTTTCCAGTTGCATCGGTAATTTCCCAATGTCTACGAAGTAGTTGGACCGGTCGATTAGAAAAATTGTTGATTCTTATATAATAAGCAAATAAATATTTCCCTTTAGAAGGTCGACTTTGTCCTTTCACATAGACACTCCTTACTCATACCCTGATTCCCTGGCATGTAAAAAGAATTATTCATTCAGTGAACGATCTAAGATGAATAGTTCTCAAAATGCTCAACCCCTTCATATGCAAAGATAAATACTTGTGTAAACGACCTCACGCAGCTCCATATTCTCCATCAGGATTACTAATAGATGAGGAAAAAAAGAATCCCCAAGCACTTACATGTGGAGTCATATCATTGAAGCAATTAAGAAGTGCATCAAGAGCAATCATCTCAAGCTCATTTATGTATTTAGCAGCATCCTGTCAATAATATCATCATCAACGGGTAAAAAATAACTCTCATAATTTGTTTTCCTGTAGTGGAAGAGCAAGAAAATAAACGGTTACTAGAAGAAAATTATATTTTATATTAACCTTTTCCTATTATGAATTTCTTTCTCTGACTAAATAATTCTGGCCAAGTTTTATCCTACCAGGTATAGGGTAGAGCGGGAGCATAGAGAGGATATGGAGGATTTTATCCTTATTCTCTCTCTAGTTACGTTATTATATGTAATGAAATATAAAATATATGGGTTGTTTGTTAAGGAATAATTTGCTACCTTTAGATTTTTTTATATATTCAATGAATCATATGATGTAGGTGATTAAGGTTGAAGCCAAGGAATTCCCATGCCCCTCCTACTAAGGCATAAGATCGAGGCCCTGGATGGTAGAGATAAAAGTGGAGAGAAATTGGAAACCTTAGGTTACCTCCACCAGCTTAGGGACGAGAAACAAAAATGGAGATAAATTGCAAGACTTGGGGTTACTTACACCAACTCAAAGGCCAGGGATTAGACACTACAAATGATCAAGAGCACGAGCATTGCACCACCATGCTAGACCACAAATATTAGTAGATAATAACTAAAATTGTAAATTAAAAAATTTAATGAAAAATAACAAAATAAATAATAAAAATCTAAAAAAACATAAAACATGTAGGGTAGATACTAAAGGCTTGCATGTAGCCCACGTGCCCCTGTGAGTTGCAGATGTCTTCATTATGGCAAGTGAAAGCAAGAGAAATAATAAATATGTTAAGGAAAGTACGAGCATGAAGTTGATCAGTCAACTAAAACTGGCATTGTACCTGAAACATCAGACTATGATCTTGCTATATTGGAATAGGTATACCTTCTTGGAAATAAGCTTACACTATCAGGGAAACAAGGGGCAAGCTCTAGTAGCAGAGATGATGGACCTGGTATTGTTGACTCATATCGGTTTAGAGGAAAAAGGTTAAAGGCCAACTAAAACACTTCGTAGCATACTTGATCCCATCACTTTTTTATTTCCCGCTCTCTGTCCTAGAAGGCAGTCTTGGTCGGGCTAGCAATGAGACAGTATGTGGGGTAAATGGTGGGGATAAATAAAATAGGTCTTTCTTTTCGACAAGACAAAATGCACAAGAATTGAGAGTCCCCACCTTTCCTCCACATTGCTTGGTGCTTAGCATAGTCCTCCATGAGTCTATGATCCACCAAGCTCCTCTTGCATATGCATGTTATCATCCAAGAATTCAAGAAAAATATGTGCTCGTCTTCAAATTTCATAGCCACCTACTGCTCAAACAATCTAGACATAGTTTAGGAGGAAGGATTTTAGTTTGGATTGAGCCATTCGGTTAGAGCTTAGTTAGATCAACAAAGTTTGTAGATTGGTAGTGTTCAAATGATGAGTAACACATGCTCATATGAGAAAAAATCGTAATTCAAAGTTCTTGAGCAAGGATAAAATCCCAAATCCAAAGGTATGAAGTATGGATTATTAAAAAGTAAATTAAAATTCAAAAGGATCATAGGTGGTTAAGCATCCAATGCCCTTAACTGATATTTTTTTCTATTTTTTTATCCTATTATGTAGTTATTAAGTTTGTGTTCACTGGTTTCCTCTAGAATCTTTGAAATTCAGGTGATTGATTTTTTTTCCTTAGAACATGTTTTAGGTTTGTTTAATATATGATTTGGGATCGGAGTAGAATGGTGGTATTCTCAGCAGAGACAATTGTTGAGTTGAAGGCAAATCCCCTCTATTCAAAGTTTCCCTAGGTCAGACTAAGTATTGGGAAAAAAAATCTATATATCACGGGTTAATGCTAGGTATTAGGAAAGGAAGATATATATCCCTAGGTGAGGTCAAGACAACCGAGAAGTACGTCTTTCTCGCTACGTTTGAATTTGATTAAAATAATAAATTGAGAGACTCAAGGCAAAGAGTAAGGTGAGAAATAAGTTATTTGCTTAAAAAAAAACTCTTCTTTCTTTTCATGTATAAAATACATGGTATTCATACTTGCTTAAACAACTAGTGTCGGTGCATATATCACTCGAAATTGAGTTTCCACTTTCTTCTTTCGATAGAAGTTTCCAATGCCTTCATAAGAGAAAATTGAGTATCTTACATCAATTGCTCAAAGGAGGAACAAAGGTAAGAGAAGATTGGCTAACATAGAAACATAGATAAGAGCGGATTGAGGAACAAAGGTAAAGAGTAGATTGATCTTATGTTGCCCATTATGGTCCCAATGTCCTAGAAATTTGAAAATAACATGCAACCAATTTGGGAAGTCACGTTTAGCTAAGACATTAGGGGATCGTGGTGGTGGAAAATCTCGGTGGTGGTTGATACTTTTCCTACACAAACTAGGTTACCCGAACCATAGTCATGTGATGTTAACCTGGGCTTGGATAACTCACTGACCTGTATGATTCAGGAACTAAGCATGTGGGTTATGGTGGGTTCTATAAAATCCGAGTTGAGTAAACCTGTCCTCTTACCGTGTTTTCACTCGAGCAAGCATTCGATCAACCAACATTGATCTTGCATTACCGGAACATTTGGGTACCTCGCATAACATTTAATGCATTGAACTAATACCAACATTAGTTTAACACCTTCAAAATATAAACGAAATAGATGAATACGGATTAATATAGTATATGGTTTAGCCTCCCCACCTCTGGAACAGGCCAAATAATATAGTTTAAAAACATTGGTTACTGTGGCAGTCGTCACAGTCATCAACTTAAACTAATATCAATCGAGCCATTTCGATTATTATAGTTCCAATCGTGCCAAGGACTAGTAATGACTAAATAACAATGAGTGTATAGTGTAAATATGCATGTATATAACCAGTATTTTAACAAGTGATTGTGTAATAAAAGATGAATAAATTTTTGTGAAAGAATTTTTATGCTACGAATACAATAATGAACAAGTAGCAAAGAGTATATGATATAAGTGTATTTAATGTTTATAGAAGCATCAACAAATATAAGACAAAGTAAATGTGTAAAGTAATTAGCTTAGTTAGGTTATTGAAATTGATTTGTTAAGTTTATTAGTTATTAAAATTTATAGTATTATAATTAAAATAAAAGTAAATGTTAAAACATTAAATTAATTTCTTTTAATAATTATGCCAGTGTAGAAGTTTTAGGTAGCAAAAAAAATCAATTTAATTATGTTATTAAATGGGATTTATCAAATTTATAAATTATTATATTTAAAATATTATGACATTTAAAAATTATAACTAAGTAAATGTTAAAAAAAATATTCTAATAATGTTTAGAGCAAGAGTCTAAGGGGTCAAATAAGTATGTTGATTATTAGTTGATAGTGGAAAGCATGATAAGAAACATCTTGCAAATATACAAGGATAGATTGCACATGCTTAACTCAGTAGATTAGGAAAATCTTGTAATGAATGGGCTCCATAAGAAGCCTTATACAAATCATCTACATTATCGAAAGATGTTAACAAGTACATGAAATTAAGAGTACAATGCATAGCTACAATGGCTAAAAAAAAATCTAAGACATATCCAACAATTAGGAATACCATCCATATATATATGCAAAATTTTAAGTCGGGTTTTCCCTTTCAATTTTTGATGATTCGAAGCGATATTTCCTCTTCGAAATTTGGTGAGTTGAGATGATGAATACTAAGGTGGTGGACACAATGGAAGTGGTGTGGAGGTGTTGAGATGATGAAATAATTATGTGTCTAACATTCCCCCCCCCCCCCCCCCAACTTAATTATCTCACCAAAAAAAATTTACTGGGGGTTTTGTAAATATGTATGCAAACTGGTCTTCTAATTTGCAAAACCCAAAAACGATTTCCTTGAGTTGTTATTATCTTCCCTTTAGGCTTTCTTCACAATGGACATTCTTATTTTCTCTCTTATACCTACATACAGTTTATTATTGATGTCCTTATAAAAAGAAACCCATTTACCAATGTACATGGGTACCTTCCATTGTACTCGATGGTTATTTAGGAATCCCTTTCACCTACATGGTTCATCAATCATGTTAAACCCTTCCTGAATTTGTCCCTTCCATTCCAACTCAAAATCACATTTCAACTTCTTCGATTACACATCAAGCTTAGATACAAGTACACCTACCACCCTCTTATCTACCTAGCGGTTAATTCCACAACTTGATGTCATATCCTCTCTCTACCTAAGAGGGATAAACACTACATTCGTTACTCAAAAATTACACATCAAGCTTAAATACAAGTACACTTACCACCCTCATATCTACCTTGTGGTTAATTCCTCAACATGATGTCATATCATCTCTCTATCTAAGAGGGATAAACACTACATGCATGACTCAATCATGATTAGAAAACAACTAGGGAAATCAACATTGGGGTGTCAAGTACAACTGATCACACACCCCTTACCACGCAAATGTCTCATTACAACAATCTTAATTCATAATATTCCTATGTGAGAATGTTATTCCCAAACATATAATCCCATTTAGATTTCAATTACTATCTACATTACCTCATCTTCTTTGAAATTATGAACATTGATGGTTCTTTCACGAACCCTCTTTGTCTTCATTATCCTCACCATAAATTTGCGTCAAAATTGCAATAAAAATCCTCTAACAAATTGTTGTTGGTCCCACCCAAACTACAACTCACACCCACATAGCACAGATCTCAATGTTCAAGCTTACTCAGCCTAGGACCCATAACTTCTCCAAATCACATATATCAATAGCAACTCACATAGCTCAACATTAAGGCATCTTTCTCTTCATAGTGTTGAATCAACTACAACAATGACCATGTAATTTTCATGAAGTTTCTCCTCCGTTTTTCACATTTAGTGCTTCACATCTTCAACACAACAATCAATATTCAATATTGCATTCCTTCATGACTCTTTGGAATAATTGTATCAACAGAGAGGAGATGTCTTCCATTTCAAGTGGTCTTTGTGGCAGAAAGTCATTAATATTATCAAACCACTTGGATCAGCTACTCATCCATTTTAAAATGCAACCAACCCTCTATTAAATAGTTTGTAGTGCATGTAATAGGCATTGTTGAGATCTCATTACACTAACAAAGTTAATTGGAAGCTTCAGTCTCCAACATTGTTTTTTTCTTTGTTCATGTCATTGTTCCTTTCATGGATACCCCTCATGGTGGGCATTTGAATTGGCGTCTTCTCCACAAAGGCATGCAGAGTTTCTCTCTATCACTTTTACTTTATTGTTCTCCATAATGAATGAGATGAGATTGGTAAGTAACACTACAATATGAATATTTATCTAATTCTCAATTCTTTAATAAAAGACATCCTCCAACACAAAACTACCCCACATACACCAAGTTCTTAACTTTGTAGAGAAATTCATAATTTTGTGGAGCACTGGATATTTTTCCCCTCCATCAAGAATGGTGGCTCTGGTGACATATGGAAAAATATACTTTCAGATGATAGCTCATTAAACACTCATCTCCTGTACTTTCACCTTCAACCAACGACAATGAACAATGATTCTAATATGCTCAATTCCTCTATCTTGGATTCTCTACTCATCCCTAAGCCCTCCCGTGTGGGAGTAGGCTCAGGGCTAGCTATGATACCACTTTTAAAGTAAGAGTACAACACACAACTACAAATACTAACAAAATATCAGAGATATATCCAATAAGTAGGCGAATCGTCCATATATATCTACAAATTTTTAAGGCATTTTTTCCCTTTCATCTTGTGATGATTCCAGGTGGTGTTGCCCCTTCGAACTTTGGTGAGCTTAGGCGGTGGTGTGGCGGTGCTGAGATGGTGAGATAATTACATGTCTAACACTACATAGAAACTATATCATTGGCCCATAATGAATAAGAAATTGGATACCACATTGCTAAATATTTGGAGTGTCAGTATGTTAAAGTAGCCCATGCCAATCCCAAATGGAAATGGGAAGTTATATGTGTTTGACTAAATCTACCAAAAAAAACATGATGCAATTATGGTGGTTATGGAAAAGATAAGCAAGGAACATCATTTCACCCATGTGAAGTCCACCTTCAAGGTCATAAAAATTACAAATAGTCTTATGAAGGAAAATTTTAGGTTGTATGCCTGCTACCGTGATATCATATAGAAATGAAAAATTTATTTCACATTTTTACAATTTTTTTCTTGCAAGATTAGCATCTAAGGTAGCCTTTAGTACTACATATAATCATGAAATAGAAAGAGTAATCAAGGTGTTAGAAGGCATGTTAAGAACGTATGCAATACTTAGTTCAAGAAATATTGTTTGCATATTTATAATAATGTTTATCAAGACATATATTTTTATATTCAAATTGTAAAGGAATTCAAGTTCTAAATTGAAATGTGGTATTTTTAAAGTTAATTTTTAGAAAAAATAAAGTTACAACAATTTTGAATTGTAGTTTTCAAAACTTTTAATGTTATAAACAAAAAAAATTTAAATCAATTTTGAATTAAAAAGTGGTGTAATCATTTACATCTCATTTTTCTTTTCATAATTAAAATTATAATTTATTTGAAATTGAAACCTTTGATAACCCCTGTTGTTAAATTCAAATACTTAAAATCAGCCCCTAAATAAAGAATGTAGTGAAAACTCTCTCTTTATTTTTGAGATAAAATTAAATTTTTTTCAAAAGTGTAGTATTGACAACTCATATCGTTGCAACCAAAACTTTAAAATCATTTTAATATAAAAAAAAACATTATTTCTTTGTCAAAAATTAAATTGCAAAATTTTTGAAATTGTGATTTTAAAAATTGGTGTCATTGCAACCCAAATGTTAAAATCAACTCTTTAATTAAAAGGAGGTACTTTCAATATCACTCATTTTTTCTAGGTAAGAAGTTGCACATTTTTTTAAAATGTTATTGAAAAAGCTAATATTACTTTTCCCATCAGGAATAACTCAATTGACAATTGTCATGTTTGAAGTATTATGTAAACCATGAAATTCAAGATTCGAATTATTAGTAAGTCTAAAAAAAATAATTTATTTAAAAGTAATGAAAAAAAAATTTAAATAAATAATAATTAAAAAAAATATTTAAAAAAAAAATTAACTTACCCAAAAAAAATTGAAACCAATTTATCTTTAAAAAAAAATGTCTTAACAAATTTGAAGACACATTAATTATATATATATACGTGTACGTTAAAGGTGTTTATTGTGGAGTTTTTCATATGGACATTGTATAGATTCGTCATTTCACTGTACAGTTTCAGATGACGTTGGATGACCTATGATGTTTGTTGGAAGTTGATAAAAAATAAACGGAAATAGTAACATGCCAATTTTTCATTTCATCGATTACTCCACTTACTATGCTTCTGATTCTTCTGCTTGCTACGCTTCAAATTATTCTCGACTCACCGTTCAACTAGTTACTAGGGTCCCGAAGGGTGGTAAACAAAATGTCATTTAATCCACTTCCTATGCTAGTACTGATGTGATGTATTATTGTATGACCATTAACTTCACGACGGAGTGCCCTTGATAAAGCGCCATAATTATTGTCAAATATGTCCTCATTTTGTCGTTTTTTTCTTCGTCACTTATTTCGCAAATTTTATTTAAAAACAAAAAAATAATAATTATTTAATGATGTTGGATGACCTATGATGTTGGCTCGAAGTTGATAAGAAACAATTAAAATAAAAATAAATAAATGAGCCATTTCCTTGGGCTAGGAACTTTTTTATGGGAAAAAGCTTGGTCAAGCGGCCGAATGTGCTTCTGATCGAAGATGTCGTAATGTTATCTGGCAGATCAAGCGGCCGGATGGTAGCTTTGCCACGACTACACCGGAGATACAGTCGGCTGCCCATGATCACTTCAAATCTTTCTACAAACAGGGCTAGGAGATAGATTATTCCTGCCAACAATGGATATTAGACCATGTACCCAGATTTTATGAGGCGGATGATATTCGAATCATGGATAAACAGATTACATCCGAGGAGGTTGAAGGGGTGCTCAAATCACTCCCTCACGACAAATGCCCGGGGCCCGACGGGTGGACATCTGAATTCTTCCTATTTTTCTTTGACATCATGGGTGCTGAACTGACACAGACCACAGAATTATTCAGATCTACTGGCCACATTCCCTCAAACTTAAATTCTACTTTTCTCGCTTTAATTCCGAAAAATGACAACCCAACTACTTTTGGAGAATATCGCCCTATTGCCCTATGTAATCTTCTGTATAAGATCACGTCCAAGATAATAGCTAACAGAATGAAATCGACTTTATCTAATTTCATCTCTCCAGAGCAATATGGCTTTCTTCCTGGCAGGTCAATTCATGATGCGATTGTTGTGGCACAAGAGATTATGCATTCTATACACTCACAGAAGCGGGAGGCCCTGATCATGAAAGTAGATTTGTATAAGGCCTATGACACCCTCGATTGGTCCTATATTCGTCTGCTGCTTTTAAATATTGGTCTGCCGATCCGGGTTATCCGTTGGATCATGTCCTGCATTACCACGGTCCGTTTTGCTGTCATTATAAACGGACTGCCAACAACTTTTTTTGAAGCGGGCCGGGGGCTCAGACAAGGTTGTGCATTGTCCCCTCTTATTTTTATTCTTGTCTTGGATGGTTTCAGTAAGTTGATGAACATGGCCTCACAAAAAGGTTTTATCTCCGGCTTTCAATTCTCAGGGTCCACAACAGTCACACGTTCTTTATTCGTGGATGACATGTTACTATTCGGGTCTATAAAAAGGAACAGTTGGTTCTACATCCACTTCTTACTCAACAAATTTGTTGCAGCTACAGGATTAAGCATTAATCAGGCCAAATCCTTCTTAATATACGAGTCTGGAGATTTGCGAGAAATCCTATTCATCGCTGATTTTCTTGGTATTGGTACACAATTGCTCTCGGAAGGTTTGCAGTACCTTGGTTACAAAATCAAGCCATGTGGATACCAACGGCTGGACTGGCTATGGCTGGTTGATCGTTTCAGAAGGAAAATCGAACAGTGGACACACAGATGGTTAACTTTGGGCGGGAGATTAATCATGATTCAGGCTGTTTTATCCCAATTAATGGTCTACTGGGGACACTTATTCTTTCTACCTGCTAGCATAGTGGCGGATATAAATAGAATCATGGCACGCTTCCTTTAGAATGGCTCCAAAAATCTGCACAAGGTCCATCTAGTCAGACTAAACTTATTATGCAAACCTAAGAAGCACGATGGCTGGGGCATCTTGAATTTGCGGCACTTCAACATCGCCCTCCTCATTAAGTCCTTTTGGCGTGCCATCAGCGGATCGGGTATATGGTCTGAGATTATTAAGTGCAAATATTTAGTTGGAGACACTCTATATTCTCTGCTCTGTCATGATTTTTACATTCCCGCATCTTTCTCTATTATCTGGAGCATTTTCAAGAAGGTAATGGGCCACACAGCTGACAGATTAACTTGGCTTTTTAGGGATGGCAGTCGTATTCCTCTGGGAAACATTAATATGCAAGGCTTTTCCCGCCAATCTAAATTATCTGTCCGTCTCTCTCATAGATTGGCTCACCGGGGCATTATTTATCTATCTCAAGCTATTTATCGATGGTCTTTTGGCGCCCCGGTTTTTAAAAATGCCTCCCAATTGGGCCTTGTTGGTGATGACGCTGTTGAATGGGCATAGATTCTATGTTCATTACAGGCTGCTGGACTTTGTTACGCGATGGGGGGCGACAGTATCATATGGGACAGCCCGATCGTGGATGGCCACCCCATCATGAGTGATATTTATAACAGGATTAACATTTTGTCCTATTCTGATGCGATCACCAATAATTTTGCCCCTTACTGGAAGAGACAACTGCCTACAAAAATCATCCTGTTTGGATGGCTTACATGGAAAGATAGAATTCTCATGTGGAATAATCTGCTGAAACGGGGCTTCTCGGGACCTGGTCGTTGCTCACTCTATGGTCGATCTGAGGAGTCGAGCGTGCATCTTTTCTTTCAATGCCCTCAGGTCCTACAGACATGGAAATGCTTCTCAAAACATTTCATTGATCCTAACTGGGCTCCTTCTGATTTCATTACTGTGGCTGGCGAATGGGATTCTATGAAGCACAAATATCGTTCGCTGCCATTCTACTTAATTTGGGAGGTTTGGAAAGCCAGAAACCGGCTCATTTTTTATGGAGATCCTTTCAATTTTCCCAACATTTTTTGTGCAATTTTGAGATGGATCGATGACATACCTATCAAACATAATCCTATTACAGATCGATCTCACAGGATCAGGCCACATGACATAAGCCTCCCTGCTGTATTTTTTGATGGGGCTTGCAAAGATGGAAACATGGGATGTGGTGTTTGGATAAAACTATCCGGCAACGAAAGGATTCTCATGCATTGGAATGATGGCCCAGGATCCAACAAAAAAGCTAAGCTGATGGCCCTGTGGGGTGGGCTTTATGCTGCTGTCGATATGGAATTACATGAGATCCATATATATGGTGACTTTGCCATGATCATAGGATGTATTCTGGGTAGAATTCACATTCAGACCCCTTATCTACAGGGGTGGATCACTAGAGTACGTCGAATTTGGCTACGGCTTGGACCCCCAACTATTACCCACATATACAGAGATCTGAACACGCGGGCTGATGGTCTGTCCAAATGGGGTCTACAGGATGAATATGGCATCATACAGATCGCTCATTTCAGGAATGGCGATAAAACATGGGAGTCCACCATTCCTATCCCTTAGCATTTCTTCATCTATATTCTGTCGGTTTTATATACTCGTTCTATTTTTTGTTGTTATACTTTCTGTTACTGGTTGCCTCGTATATATGATTTTTTGTACTGCCCTCAAGCGAGCCTGTTTTCGATTGCTTTTCAAGCGAGCCTGTTTGATTACAGATGCAACTCTCCTATGGCTCCGAATGCTCACTCTTTATCTGCCATGATGTTTGTTTCTATGCCTCAGGATGCCTACCGTTTCTGCTGGATAGACTAATTATCCATTGTCTTCCTTTTCTACTGTATACTGGACCTGCGTGGTTGTTCATGCACACATGCTTGATCACGCTCATTTGCTTTATCATCCGCTTTTTCATCTGCTTTTTTACACCCTAGTGGAGCTGTCACATGGGCCTGGTCCTCATCATTCCTCTTTATATGTCAATGCGCCGGATATGAGTAAATATGCTTTCAAGCGAGCTTGTCCTAATATGATCCTTTTTGTCAAGTGGGGATGCCCAGATGAAATATCTCGGATGACAGATTTGTGCTGGTGCTGTTTTTCTTTATGGGTTGGTTCCTCAGTCGTCATCTATACTGTGCACCAAATGGAGCAGACATGGGTTTTCACATGGTTTATTCACAAGCGAGCCTGATCAACAGACAATCTACATGATGTCATAATTGTATAGCAGGAGAGCCGGCTTCTTATACTCTGTTTTCTAGCTATTTTTTCAATGCACAGTAGTTTTTCATATGATGCAATGGCTTATAGTTTTCTACAGGGCCACATTTGACACATCAACCGAGCCGGTTTTTGTCGGTGATACTATGTTTCTTCTTCAATCCTGTTGAGCCTAGCAAGAATGGCAACATTTTCCCCTTTCTAAGGGCTGATCTGTTGATTTTTTCTCTTTCTGGACTTGCAATCTGTTTTGGGATGTTTATGCGCCCATATTTGTATGATCCTTATACTGCTCTCACTTTGACTCCTTCTTTCTTAGAAGTTGTCACTTTGGAACTGTTTCGGATCAGTTTTCCTTATCACCACATGATGGGAATGTTATGTTTTGTTAAATGCACTGTTAATACAAACAGCGTTTTTTTCTTTCTGAAAAAAAGAAGAAGAAGAGAATCATGGAGTTCCCTAAATTGTGTTCGATGTCATATGCTTTGATGCGATGTATTAGATTTAATTACCTTTCTAGACCGGTATACTCATAATTTCATAGTCATATATTTCAACACTGATTATTACCTCTTAATTGAATTATCCTATGTTTTATTTTTTTGATAAATTTTAATAATATTTATTCAAGTTATAATATTGAATGGGATATATATATATATATATATATATATATATATATATATATATATATATATATATATATATATATATATATATATATATATATATATTCTTATATTTGTAACCATTTATCATGGTTTAAGTATTGTATCAGTATTTACTGTACTCAACTTTAGATATGAAGTTTCAATAAAAAAATGCCAAAGAGGTCAAGAGTTTTAGCCTAATAAATATGGAATATTTTTTGTTAAATGATGTCTTTAGCGTATATCAACTAAATTTACTAATGTGGTTGTGCTAGTAATATAGGAGAGAAGATAGTTCTAGAATCACCCCACCACTCATTATGCTACTCTACCCACATATTACCTCACTACCCACTATCCATATTTTCCCCTAACTAATTGTTGGATCTACCCTTCTGCTTCTTCTCACAACTCATTGCACAATCGATCGTAAGTCATTGTTGGATCTACCCTGCCGCTTTTTCTCACAACTCATTGCATTACAGAGAAATTGGTTATGAGAAATAGAAAAGTATTATGAGTTGGGTTGGATAAGAGTGGTATAAGGTTAAGGAGAGGAGGTGTGATGAGAGAGAACAAAGGTGATACTAAGAGTACGTTATCCCTCTCTCTTAAGTTTGAGTTTTTTTAAGGGTAAGGTTAATTTATTATTATTTTTATTATTTTATTATTATTATAATTATAATAATAATAATTATTATTAATATATATATATATATATATATATATATATATATATATATATATATATATATTCAATTGTTTAATTTATTTTAAAAAATATCTATAGAATTTTGTCTTGAGATAAGATGAACATTTTTTAGACTTTTATCACTTGTGTTATGTTACATGACTTTGAATTTGAGGCTAGAGTTTGAATAAATATTTAATTTATTATTGTTGTATTGAATACAAGAGAATATTTTCTATTTATACTAATGTAAAGAGACCCACAACATTAAATAAGGATAGGTATGATAATTGGGTATTATGTGAGCTTACAACTAATAATAGTTTTCTTATTGGAGAAATGAATGTTGGAAAATACCAACACTAACGCTCCCCTTAAGTGAAACATAGATGCTAAACATAAGGGAAAATTGCATCCCAACAACGAGGACTTATTAGCTATCCAAATGAAAAATGAGCTCTCCTAAAAAAAGAAAAGGAGACTAAACTTGTAGGAGAAAAATCCTCTCCAAAAGAGAGAAAGAAGTCAATTTTTAAAAAGGCATCGAAGTTGAAATTCTAGGTCTCACAATGATCTATTAAATGGAAATAACAAGATCCCTATTGAGGATAAAAGCTTCAATTAGGAAGTATGACCATAAATTTGAAGTTGAGAGTCAAGTAACCTTAATGAGATTGGTTAAATTTTGAATTAGAAGATGTTTTATTGTAAAGGCACAAGAGAGGTATACACTAACAGCCACCACATAAATGCTTCATAAATATAAATGTTGGTGAAGAACCATAATAAAATCTTTGAAGGGAAGAGACCACCATTAATCATCAAACAAACTGTGAAGCTTATAGACACTAAAATTTCCAAAAAATATGTATGGCTAACTCTGCAAAGAAGGACAACTAACCCCAAGAAGGCCAAGTTTGTCCTTAAACATCTAATAAAATAATTACACTATCATCAATTAATCTAACCACAATTTACCCTAATATATGGGGTGAGTGTTTCATGTTTCTATCCATTTTCTTCAATTATGCAATGATCTAAATTCATACTAACCTTCTTTTTTATTCCTACATAAGACTCATTAGGAAAGGAAAATATATATATCATGGGTTCATGCTAGGTATTAGGAAAGGAATATATATATATCCCCAGGCGAGGTCAGGACAACCCCCAAGTACATCTTTCTTGCTACGTTTGAATTTGATTAAAAGAAATAAATTGAGAGACTCAGGGCAGAGAGTAGGGTGAGAAATAAGTTATTTACTTAAAAAACACTCTTCTTTTTTGTTCATGTATGAAATACATGGTATTCATACATGCTGAAACAACTAGTGTTGGTGCATATATTACTAGAAATCGAGTTTCCACTTTCTGCTTTCGATAGAAGTTGTCAACTCCTTCTAAAGAGAAAATTGAGTAGCTTACATCAATGGCTCAAAGGAGGAACAAAGGTAAGAGAAGATTGTGGAACATAGAAACATAGGTAAAAGAAGATTGAGGAACAGAGAAACAAAGGTAAAGAGTAGATTGATCTTATCTTGTCCATTATGGTCCCTACGTTTCTGAAATTTTAAAATATCATGCAGCCAATTTAGGTAGTCGCGTTTAGCAGAGACGTCAGGGTATCATAGTGGTGGCAAGACTCGGTGGTGGTTGATACTTTTCCTACTCAAACTAGGTTACCCTAACCATAGTCATGTGATGCTAACCTAGGCTTGGCTAACGCACTGACCTATACGAGTCAAGAACTAACTATGTGGGTTATGGTAGGTGCTATAAAATCCAAGTTGAGTAAACATGTCCTCTTACTGTGTTGGCACACGAGCAAGCATTCGATCAACAAAATTTGATCTTGCATTACCAGAGCATTTGGGTACCTCACATAACATTCAATGCGTTGAACTAATACCAACATTATTTTAACACCTTCAAAATGTAAATGAAATAGATGAATACAAATGAATATAGTATATGGTTTAGCCTCCCCACCTCGGGAAGAGGCAAAATAATATGGCGAACAACATTTCATACACTTCTAGTTTAAAAGCATTGGTTACTATGGAAGTTTTCATAGTAATCAACTTAAACTAATATAAACCAAGCCATTTCGATTACTATAGTCTCAATCATGCCCACAATAAGGACTAATAATGAATAAATAACAATGAGTGTATAGTGTAAGTATGCATCTACATAACCAGTATTTTAACAAGTGATTGTGTAAAATAACTAGCATTTTAACAAGTTCTTGCGTAATAAAACATGAATAAAATTTTGTGAAAGAATTTTTATGCTACGAATACAATAATGACAAAGTAACAAAAATTATATGATATAAATGTATTTTGACAAAGTAAATGTGTAAAGTAGTAAAGTAATTATATTAGTTATGTTATTGAATGTGATTTTTCAAGTCCCCACTGGAGGTGTCCAAACACTAGGACAAGTGGGGGGTGGGAAGTTATGGCATTCCCACTTCCTAGCCACGTGCCTGTCGATTCACTACCCTCCAACACGTGAGTGGTAAAGAGCCTCGGGGCATGCGTTCTACTACAGGTAAGTCTATTTCTTAAGCGTGGGATGGACGTCATCCAGAGCATTTGGTTTTTGCGGGCGATGGTGAAGGTCATGGTTGTGGTCTCTGCAGAAGAACATCCATTGGCCCTCAAGCCCTGGCTTGAGCTCCGCCGACTTGAGACAAGGAGGGTGACAGGTTCGTCGAGCAGTGGTGGTGAGAGCTTGGTAGCTGAGAGGCATCATAGAAATGGCACAGGAATGAGCATGCTGCACCAGAAGGCGGACGAGGGTGGTGGAGGTGATTTCAGAGTGGCGAACGCGTCTTTGGATGGGAGGTCTGGGTATCCAGCCTGGACGCCTGCTCAAAATCGTCAGACTGCGTAGCAACAATTCCTCCATGGCCCAGTCCCTGGGTGGTTCTGCCTTGGGCTCATAGAGCAGTCATGATCTCTGACAATTCAAATTTGTGGGTGGTGGAGCTTTTTCTCCGCCTTGGCTGACAGTGTGGAGATTGGTGGTGATCGTGTGGCCCTCGTCTAGTGGCTCGAGACACAGACAAACACAAGCTCAGTCGAGGGTGTAGGGGTGGAGAGTGGGTTTCACGTCCTGAGGGAATTGAATTGAATTGACACTATAGCCCAACTCAGCGTGTGGAACAAAAGGGTGACTGTATGATGCGCAAATGTGGTCGGGCTCGGCATGGTTATTTTGGACGAGGCATGGACAACCGTGAGGTATCAGGAGACTCGAGCTCCCACTCGAAGTCTACAGAGAGCCATCATTCAACAGCGGCCATGGAAGTTTCTCTATCCCAATCTCTAGGATAGATTGAGGCTCCGACCTCCCTTGAAGCCTTTTTTGCTCATCTCTAGTAGATCCAGGTCAATCTGGGAACCCTGCGTGAAGAAAGGTACAAATATTAAAACAAATTAGCGGCCTACATCAATGTTGTTTAGAACCTGCAGACGAGGACCCTTACGGCTTTGGAGAGTCTGCACCATTTACTGAGGCACTCCCAAGACCACCTCCGAGCACTGGAGACCCAAGTAGATCACATCAGCTACCATATGCACCATTAGGATCGTCTCTTCGTGGCTCCTCTGCTTGGCCCCCTGCACCCACCCCCATGATGATAGCTTCAGTATTTTTTTTTGTAATTTTATATAGCTAATAATCAAGTGCTTCGAATGCCTTGGAAATCACCCAAGTTCTTACAGGAAATGCATGCCTTCTAGGTTGACTAAATGTAATGAATCCCTGGCGGCTCCTACTATAAATTTTGTTTCTGATATGATAATATAATACAGACTTTGACCGACACAAAAAAAGTGATTTTTCAAGTTTATAAGTTATTAAAATTTATGGTATTATAATTAAAAATAAAAGTAAATTTTAAAATAAAAATGTTAAATGAACCATTTTCTTGGGGCCACCATTGTTGTTTCAGCGAAAAAGCTTGGTTGAAGAGATTCATGGAGTTCCCTAAACTGCATTCGATGTCATATGGTTTGATGCGATGTATTGGATTTAATTACCTTTCCAGGTCGATATACTCATAATTTCATAGTCATATATTTCGACAATGATTATTACCTCTTAATTTAATTATCCTATGTTCTATTTTTTTTAATGTTTTTAGATAAATTTTGATAATTATATTTATTCAAGTTATAAGGTTGAATGGGATAATATATATACATATATATATACATATATATATATATACATATATATATATATATATATATATATATACATATATATATATATATATATATATATATATATACACACACATATATATATATATATATATATATATATATATATATTCAAATTAACATTATTAATTTTTTTAATATTGTGTTATTTCCTATATTTGTAACCATTTATCATGTTTTAAGGATTGTATTAGTATTTACTGTACCCAACCTTAGATATGAAGTTTGAATAAAAAAAATTCCAAAGAAGTGGGGGGTTTAGCTTGAAAAATATAGAGGATTTTTTGCTAAATGATGCATTTAGCATATATCAACCACATTTACTAATGTATTTGTGCTAGTAATATAGGAGAGAAGATAGTTCTAGAATCACCCAACCACTCATTATACTACCCTACCCACTTATCACCTCACACCCACTATCCATATTTTCCCATAAATCATTGTTAGATCTACCCTTATGCTTCTTCTCACAACTCATTGCACAATCGATCGTAAGTCATTGCTGGAACTACCCTTCGCCTTTTTATCACAACTCGTTGCATAATCGAAAAATTGGTTATGAGAAATAACAAAGTATTATGAGAGGGGTTGGATGAGAGTGGTGAAAGGTTAAGGAAAGGAGGTGCGATGAGAAAGCACAAAGGTGATACTAAGAATTTCTTATCCCTCTCTCTTAAGGTTGAATTTTTTTAAGGGAAACGTTATATATATATATATATATATATATATATATATATATATATATATATATATATATATATATATATATATATATATATATATATATATTCAATTGTTTAATTTATTTTAAAATTTATTTATAGAATTTTATCTTGAGATAAGATGAACTTTTTTTAGACTTTTATCACTTGTGTTATGATACACGTATCAAAATTTTGAGGCTAGAGTTTGAATAAATGTTTAATTTATTATTTTTGTATTTAATACAAGAGAATATTTGCTATTTATACTAATGTAAAGAGACCCACAACATTAAATAAGGATAGGTATGATAATTGGGTACTATGTGAGCTTACAAATAATAATAGTTTACTTATTGGAAAAAGGCATGTTGGAAACTACCAACACTAACACTCCCCTTACGTGAAACATAGATGGTAAACGTAAGGAAAAATTGCATCCCGGAAATTAGGACTTATTAGCTACCCAAGTGAAAAATGACCTCTCATAAACAAAGAATAGGAGACTAAACTTGTAGGAGAAAACTACTCTCCAAAAGAGAGAAAGAAGTCAATGTTTAAAAAGAGATTGAATTTGAAATTGTAGGTCTCACAATGATCTATTAAATGGAAAGAATAAGATCCCTATTGAGGATAAAAGCTTAAATTATGAAGTATGAACAAAAATTTGAAGTGGAGAGTCAAGTAACCTTAATGAGATTGGTTAAATTTTGAATTAGAAGAGGTTTTATTGTAAAGGAACAAGAGAGGTATACATTAACAACCACCACATAAATGCTTCATAAATATAAATTTTGGTGAAGAACCATAATAAAATCTTTGAAGGGAAGAATACCCCATCAACCATCAGACAAATTGTGAAGCTTATAGACACTAAAATATCAAAAAAAGATGTATGGCTAACTCTGCAAAGAAGGACAACTAACCCCAAGAAGGCCAAGTATGTCCTTAAACATCTAATAAAATCATTACATGACCATCCATTAATATAACCACAATTTACCCTAATAGATGGGGTGAGTGTTCCATGGTTCTATCCATGTTCTTCAATTATGCAATGATTTGAATACATAGTTACCTTGTTTTTTATTCCTACATAAGACTCATTTATTCTTATGAGGGTGTTGATATGGCTCATATTTTTGTTTTTTATGTTCAAATCCTAATGCAAAGACATTGTCGTTTTGAATGACATTATCATCCATCTCATTAATCTTCATAACAGAGTCATCGAGGGGATTCTCTTCTAGTATTTTAGTCTAAATTCTACTTGCAAAAGATGATACCTTCCTAGAATCAACAATACTACATGTAGGAAGTGAGGAAATATTAATATCATCATATAAAATACATGCCTTATATGTATCTACTTTAGAGGTAATGGGAATAATAATTTAATATTCGTTCATGCCAAATTCTCCTCTAGCGTATCCTATTTTTCTTAGTAGTTGGGGCCTAATATATGTAGTGTGTTTTTCGAATATGGGAGAAACACAAAAATAAACCTTATCCTTCTTACAAACAATAGGGCTATAATCAAGATCATCAAAGGTGGAAAAATTACTTGGTGAGCTTGGTAGCTCAAGAACAATTGTCTTCTTCTCAACATTCTATAGTTCACTAACCTCTAGCTCAAGGTTATGTTTGTAGTCATGTAAGACCTAAATAGTCTCATTCTTCTTAGTCAACTATAGTAACAAGGAATTATAATATTCTTTTAAGGCTAGATATTTATCAAGCAATATTTTCGTGTATTATTGAAGATGAGCAACTTCTTGTTCGAACTCATCAATAAATGACTGTAAGTAGGAAACTCCATTAGTTAGTTAGGCATTAGTCTGATCTATCTTATAAATTTCCTCCTTCAAGGAAACATTTTCTAAAAGAGAGAGAGCCTTAAGTACATCCTCCAAATCACCAACAAGGTTGGCCTTGTTTTCAAATTCTTTTACAATATTCTAAAAAAAGGTTTCGATGGTTCTGCCCAAGCCATCGACCCTCTTAATTTTCTTAGCCATAGTATTTTAAAACAGAATAATTTATATCTTCACCTAATTATTTATTTATTCATTCTTTGTCTATAAAATATCAGTGAAAAACTAAAAGTTAATTACCACATTACATAGTTTATTAACAATCTTCTTCTTATACAATTATAACAACCTTTTACCCATCTTAACAAATGGTTCACTACACCAAGTCGATTATGGACTAGTCAAACCAAGGAATAAAATTAAATGGCTCTCCTATCATTAAGAATGAATTAGTAATGACCCTACCTTTGTATTATATAAAAAATATGTAAATATTAATAAGGATCTGGCAACTACCAGATCTTTTAATATTGCTTCAAATAATCCACTCACATTTCAAAAGGCCTCCTTTATGAAACCATACATTTATTTCCTATGTTTCTTTAAATATTTTTATTTATATATATATGAAACAAAATATTATTAAATAAAATAGTCTTTCACAACAACAACAAAATATATATATATATATATATATATATATATAAAAAGTTTATGACATGCAAATTCACACACCACTATGAAGTTTGTGCCACCAAAGTTCACGAAGAGAACATATAATTCATTTCAGGGAGGATACATTTACCTAGGATGTGTGGCCCATTGAGTCCTCTAGAAGTAATTGTAGAATTCTGTCTTCCACATATAATTCATTTCAGGGAGGGTACATTTACCTAGGATGTGTGGCTCGTTGAGTCTTTTAGAAGTAATTGTAGAATTCTGTCTTCCAAATCGCACTCAGATTGGAGTCACTTCTCTATTGACGTGGATTATTTGATTGATCAAAATTTTAGAACCCAATCCAATGGACATTGTGAAAGCCACTTCTTGTATCTTTCAAATCACGATCCTTTTAGAATGAGCCCTTTTTCTTTGGAGTTGAACAACAAACTTCCATGCCGGGAAACCATAATCTCGACCATGAATAGGTGGCCATGAAATGAATGCAAGAAAGGAATAAAATAATATTGTACTAAATAAGAACAACCAAATGTACGATCGTGATTTTAAGGGGCTACCACAAGAAGACGTGCATAGCCTTCAAAATGAACCTAATCAAATTGGCCAATATATAAAATGTTTATGTTTTTGACGCGACTTCAACCCATGATTTGGATATTGCTCTAATATGATATGATCTAGATATGAATATATGATATTGATATGCAAAACATATGCTATCTCTCAAAAACATGAGGAGTTTGTAACACTTATTGTGATTCAAGCAACAAGGGCATATGATACTATGAAGAAATATTAAATATTACCATAGTATAAAATACAGAGAATATTTACTATAGGTAATGGGAAGAGATTTAATGTTAGTTACGGGTAGTTTTGACAATTGGGCACTATCTTAGTGTAAACTGGATAACAACTGATTTATTGGAAAATGTATGTTGTAAAATATCATGCATATTGTAAAATATTAATGTTAACAATTTTTTTCTAAAGAATTGTAAAAAAAATAAATTAGATTTAAAATTGTTTTAATAACTTATAATCTTAAAATTAAAGTCAATACATCCTATGGTATCCTCTCATAAAATAAAATATTTTTCCCACTAAGAACATGTATATGACTAGGAACTTAACTTACAAGAACAAGATCATAAAAAAAAATAAAAAATAAGAGATTTCCTAAGGTTGCTTCAAAATCTTGTCAAACTCACCTACAACTCAATTGGGGTTGGAATAAAGATGCCAAATATGGCATAAATATGCCAACTATTTTCCAAAACCATTGGGTTATCAAGGAGCATGTCACTCTCTATGATAAAAATAATATAAAACATATTATTACATATAAATTTAAGGTGAATTTTTTATATGAAAAAAATAAGATAATACAAGTGATCAATCCTAATATACAAGATAAAAAAACATCTCTCTATTATAATCAATGTAAATAAGAAAATGAACATTGCTAAAATATGAACAAAATCTCATGATATTTTTTGCCGCAAAATATAGGATGCCTTGGAGAGGTAAACCCTACAAGTTATAAAGTAAACAATTGGACAACAATGGGGTGAAGGCTCAAGGTCAACTAAGCCAAAACCCCCTACTCTTTACGGATTTTCACCGATGGGAGGAGTATCGGTAAGGATAAATCACTTAAAATATATATGCTAATGATAAAGTACAAAGTGACCTTACTAAATCTCATTCAAAGAGAGGCACAATAATGGTACAGTGGATTCAAAGAAGAAAATTTCTCTCCAAGCTAAAAACCCCTAAAAAATTGAGGCTCGAGACCTAGTGTTTTGAGGTTTTATGTGGTGACAGGTATTCAAAAGGTCAATGCTAGAAGGAAATGGTTTATTACAATGATATTTAATTAATACAAGGCTCATGAAACTCTCAAGAAATTCCTCAAGTTGAGGGGAAAAGAACCTATGGTTTCCCTCTTAGAGAAACACCTAGGGTAAGATATTTTAAGGATGAAATTTGAGTAGACTCCCACCAAATTGATAGGCTAGGTAGCCTAGGCCTATCTCTTTATGTTTAGGCTCTTAAATCACAAAAATTCCTCCTTCCTAAATTTTTACTCCAAGCCTTATATTTCCCCCTATACTTAAAAGGACCAAATAAAAAGGAGGAGAAAATGGATAAAATTTTAGAATGATCACAAAAGACTTGGACTAGTGCCTTGTCCCATGGGTATATGGAGTCATGGATGTCAAAGGATAGCCAATATTTCTCTTAAGGAGGATAAAAATTGATGTCCTATCTCAATTTCAAAGCATTTACCCACTCAAGGAATAATGGATTTTATGGGAAGAGCTTAAAAGAGTTTCTCACTACGACACTTCTTATAATGCGGCCATGAATGAATAATGCATGTAATTTTCTTTTAACTAGCATTCAATAAAAAAATATCGATAATTAGGGAATAATTTAGCATATATTAGAAATACTCATTCCATACATTAGACATGAAATAGGAAAAAGTTCAACAATAAAGGACTTACAAAACAAATTAGCAAGAAAATCCATCCATTATGTCAAGATTGGCTCCAAAATATGTCTAAAAATCAATTCCAAATATCAAAATGCATCTAATCATCCAATAGTCCAAGAAAAGAACAAGAGTGAGCCGCCCTAAGGTGGTAGAAATACCAAGTGTGATGATGATGACATATAAAATGACATCTCTCTAATATATAGGAGGTCTAACATAACCTATTTTGCCTAAAAAACCCCTAAAATCGTAAAATGATGGGCAAAAAAAGCCTCCAGGTCATAGGCCAAGCTAGTAACCAATGTGAAAATCAAAATACATCTCCAAAAGAGGGCGGAAATGTTAACTTCATGCATTCATAGGCATATAGATGGCATGTGTTGAGGCCTTCTTGTGTAGAATGAAGTGTGGAGAGCCTCTAAAATCATGATGGAGGAGCTTTCCCCTTTTCCTTGGGGAAAATCATCCTATGGAGCCCCAAATGTGTTTTGGGGCACAAAATGGGCCTTATTGATCTCCATGTGATTAAATCCTTGCCTTTGATCCAATGTTGATGGCACTAAATATGGTGCAATCCCTCCCATGTATTAATAAAGAGGACAAACCTCATTTGGACCTTAGATCAACTGCCACACTATGTACATGTGCTAAGCTGGCTAGGGGATAGCTAGTCCATGTGTCTCATCCCATGAATAATATAGGGAAAATTGTATAAGTGTGGGTGTTGAATATTCCCATGAATGCAGGTGATGCTCTATGAATGTCTTGGGACACATGGCTCCCAACTCCTCACTTTTGGATGTTCATATGATCCTTTTGTTGAACTGAGCCCCAGCTAAGTTTCCCAACCTAAAAAGAAACCACCTGCCATTCATACACAATATCCAGTGTTTCAAATTATGACATCAAGTACATTTAAACATATTTTCATCTACAATCTTTCAATTAATGGGAAATGTGACATTGCATACAAGGTTTCTCTTCCAAAATTAGGGCCTTAGTCATGTAAAAATGTTACCTCCCTAGGAAGGAGTGGCTTAAAGGTGACCTTATTAAGAATTTCCAACCCCCAAGGGAAGTGACATGTCCTTAGTCCTGGCTTCAACCGATAGGTTTCATGTGAATAATGATGAAATGAAATGGGAGAAGGGGGTGTCAAGGTCAAATGCCATGGTAAAAGGGCAGAAATACTGAGGAATTCCACATATTGGGCATACATATTTGAGGAGGGAGAAATCATGGATGCATGAGTTACCATGACCTTTGTTTTTAGACACCTCTTATTGACTTTTCTTTTTCTTGATTTTTCTTCATATTACTGCTCAAAGATTTGGAAAATGAGAGCATGATTTAAATGATGTATAGTAGTCATTACCACATTAGTGGTGAGGCACTTCATCGCCCACCAGGGGTTGGGACATGCAAGAGTTCCTTTTTATGATGTGATAGGGAAATATTTTCCTTGGGAACAAGGTGATTTCTATAATGATAGGGGTTAGAGATCATGCTTGAATTTTTCCCATGTGCTAATATTAATGTCCCAACCATATTTTGCATTTTAATATATATATATATATATATATATATATATATATATATATATATATATATATATATATATATATATATATATATATATATATATTATTATGTTTCTTGGCCACTATATACTTTTTAATTTTCTTTTTGTTGCATCAAACTCTCAGGGAAATGTTGTAGATATCCTCAGTCAGCCCTTGGTTGTAGCACTGACCGTTGTTCTCAACCCTTGTGGGCATGATACTACTATATTTTCATAGCTATCCAAAAATGATCCAAACGTTTCCACCACATACCAAATGTTTATGCTAGGAAAGTAATTTCCATACTTCCACCTATAAGAAACACTATTGTGCTACCTAGGACACCTTTGTGTTCCTTCAAGCAAGTGTGCCAAGTAAATTTGAGATGCCCATTACAGTCAAGTAGAAGGTTCATGATATCTTCGATAAATCCAATACTAAGTACAAATAATTTCATGATCAAGATCGGGTACCACATAATTTCCAAGTGGGAAAGAAGGTTTGGTTTCATTTGCAAAAGAAGTGTCTTTCAAGAGTAAATTGGAAGATTCAACCACTCTGATATGATCCTTACGCCATAACCAAGGCTAACGGTTGAAATAATTTCAAGCTAAGTATCCCCACATTCATTTGCTTTCACCTAGTGTTCAATGTAACCAGCCTTCAACCATACTTTCCACCATTGTTGGACACATCATACATTGTCGAGCAACTGACACCAATAGAGCTCAACCTAGATTGTAATGAATAAGACACAACTAATCAGATAATGGAAACACATATTAAGAAAAATTTCCAATAGATGATCCAGTTGTATTGGATTATCAAATCCAACCAGCTCTTGCACCAAGGCAAGTGGCTCACCAGGGACCAAGTTCAACATAATTTTTCCCATCTCATGGAGACACTCAACATAATGGGGAACATTACTTCCTACTGGGTAAGGATGAGTCCAAGTGGATATTGGTGGCCATATTACTATTCCATTTGGAATCTCAACAATGTTTGCTATAAATTTTCTATTTTTCACTACTCTTTCCTATTTCAATAGTTTTTATTTTTTTTGTATTTTTTTTGGGTCATGAACTTTTGGAGCCGTTTTGAAGTCCTAAATGGAATTTTTGGGGGAAATTGTAAAAAGTGAGACCAATATTACATTTTAAGTCAAAATTTATTATCCTCAGCTAAACCTTTCTAACATACTATCATGCATTCCAAACGGAGTTCGTGTGCCAAATTTACAGCCACGGGAAGTTGATGTTCCAACAAACCCCACCGGGCCCATAAGGTTTTGGTGCTTCCTATCCTAGGGTTAATTTTTTAGGTGCTTATGGTTTATCATTGTTTATTAATGAAAAAATTCCTCTGAGACTCATTGTAACACAATTTAGATGGTGTGTAGTCGTCACATCTCTTCTCAGAGATAAGCTACTACTGCTCGATCTAGTTTGTTGTCCTTATGCATGTAAATAGTTTTCAGTATTTGCTACTTAATAAATGAGGTTCATTTTTTTTTGTATATATATTTTTTTGTTTTAAATATGTATTTCATTTCATTCATTCATAATTATAGATCACATATTCTATCAATGGGCCCTTCCAATGGGTTAAGCACTTAATCATTCGACTTCTCAACTTCCTTTATCTTATATCTAGGATTTTATTTTGAATGAGGACCAATTTCCCCTCCTCATATAGTGGTGGAAGTTCTTTTGTTTCCTTTACATACTTCTCAACTAGTGTTTTAAGGAAAGATACATGGAACACATTGTTAATCTTACTTCCCTCCGATAGCTCCAATGCACAAGCCACTTCCTCAATTTTCTACATCACCATATAAGTTCCATAAAATCAAGGATTTAATTTCTTAGAGTCACTATTATTCATGGAGTATTTCCTATATGGTTGAAGCCTCATGAAGACAAGGATCCCTTGATAAAAATTTCACTCCACCCTATGGCGATATATGTATATCTTTTTTTTATTTTGGGCCATCTACAAGTTTTCTTTAAGGATTATAAGAATATCCTAGCTTTCTCGCAACTAATTTTTTCCATTTGGTGGCATGTCATCTCCTATTGTCATCTTAACAAATGAGGGAACATCATATCCATATAGTTCATTGAAATTATCATTTCAATTGACATATGGTAATTTTTGTTATAGCAGTACTCTTCCAAGTGAAACCAATTGATCCATGTATTTTTCTGACCAACCACATAGTTCCTCAAACAAAATTCCACCCATTTGTTGACGATATTTGTCTATTAATCTGTCTGTGAATGGTAGCTAGTTCTCAGGGTCAATTCTGTGCTTCCCAATCTAAATAGTTCATGCCAAAATGTGTTAAAGAATATGTTATCTCAGTCACTGAAAATATGCTTGGGAACCTCATGCAATCTAAAGACCTCTTGAAAAAAATTCCTATGTTACTTGAGTTTTTGTGTAGTTGGAAGACATAGAAATGAATTATGAAAGTTTGGTAATCACAAAGATATAGTCTTTTTCTTGCACCTTCATAAGCCCTATAGTAAAATCCATTAAAACACTTTCCCATTTCTAATCTGGGATGGGCAGTCGTTCAACAATCCTAATGGATGGGTTTTTTCTAATGGAA
Organism: Pinus albicaulis; assembly: GCA_034641835.2. Classification (NCBI taxonomy): domain Eukaryota; kingdom Viridiplantae; phylum Streptophyta; class Pinopsida; order Pinales; family Pinaceae; genus Pinus; species Pinus albicaulis. The sequence goes on along the minus strand of CM076581.1, from coordinate 550,077,522 downwards.
AGTAGTGAATTATACCACATATCTCAAAGTTTCCTCCTTGAGGCCTTTCCATGTGAATCTTTCTCTTTTCTTCCTATATTTATTTAAGAATCCTTGGTAACCTACTAACAGTGAGTTACAGATGGCCTTCATAATCCTCTCCTTAAGTTGCAACTCAAGGAAAGAGAAAATCCTCCCCTTATAAAAGGTAATATCATTGATGACCATGTATCTATCATACTGCATCAATCCATCATCATCTCACAAACAAATTTATTCTTCGAGTACTCCACTAGTAGGATTTCCTTCGAGTCGATGCTAACCTCCATGAGTAAATATGCTATTGGTTTCCTAGTGAGAGCATTGGACACTACGTTCTTCTTCCATTTAACATATTCAATGATGAAATCACATACTTGAATTTTTCTGACCCATTTCTGTTGCCTCTCATTCAACATTTTTTTTTCTAGGAAACATCTCCAGTTGTTGTGGTTTGTTTTGATAATGAGCCTTCTTCACACTAGGTATTGCCTAAAATTTTCCAACACACTCATAATCACAAGACTTCCCTTATCATAGATAGAATAATTTTTTTCCAGCTTTCATTTTTTTGGTCTTTAAAAAACTATTGGTTGTTTTTCCTGTGTTAACGTATCCCCTATGCCTTCTCTTGATGTGTCACACTCTAGGATAAACGATTTTGAGAAATACAGATGTAACACCCTCCTCCCACATCTACCCAAGTAACCAGCCAACCGAGGTAAACATGTGATGAGAGGCTAATAATATGAGATTCAACCTCCTAAATTACCTTAAGGAAGTGGAACCAACGTAAACAACAAAAACACACCTTACACTACATCATTGACATCCTCACGGGGTAACCCAACCTCCCAGGGCCTTGTTGCCTAAGGGGGGGGGGGCATATTTTTATCCCCTTTGAGGCTTAGCCTTGGGATTGTAAGGGCAAGGGAGCGGCTCTAGGACCTAGAGTCACAGGCTAGCTTGATTAAGGTAGCTGCTCAGGCCCAAACAACAAATTGTCTACATGTAGCTCTGGGATGTGTGCCACATTTTCAGCCCCTGAGCCCAGGTCACTACCTAGAACTTCTTGTAACTTCAGGAGAGGGTAAATAACATTAAGAAAAACATATGTAAGAAATCACATCATCAGAAACTCATCAGACCCAACCCATCCATGATAGGCATTTCGTCAAAAATGTCACAAAAATAGCATCTACAGGTATAAACAATAGATTTAAACAAAAAGATCTCTTTCTTATATGAGAATATCTAAGAAGCGTTTCTCCCCTACATTATAAGCCATCATTTAATCAATTTGACCATAGATAGGTTTTGCATTCATTTACAAGTAAAAACATGGCGAGATTCATACCTCAACACTATCACAATACATTTTTATAACCAATGTAATATCAAAAAAAAGTACCATGGATACATCATCAATGAAATCCATATATATACCAATGAATATACACATAAAATACCAAGGCAATGAACCTTTCATTAATGAATGTAGAAAACAACCCAGAAAGGGACTTCCACGTTCCACCCGACCATAGACATGTCGAGCCAAATCTCACTTTAGCTAGTCACCCCCGCGCCATATTCCAAGCATTAATGTGGGACTTTATCAAAAACATAAATCAACACCAAACCAGGGCTCCAGAGACCACGCTGTCTGAACCCCAAACCAGTGATTCCACGTCACTGTCAGACATCACTAATAATCACAGATTGGTCTCTATCCAGGCTGCTCCAAGGCTCTAGAGTGTTTGTTCCAACCAGGCCTTTTAGGACTAGTAACTCAAACCCAAATGTTACAGGGCTTCCAAATCATTTATCCAACCAAGGCTTCTGGGACTAGTAACTCAACCCACCTAGGGCTTCTTGAGAGTTTTTCCAACCAAGGCTTCCATGATAAGTAAATCAACCCACAGTTGTATGTTGGGCTTCCAGAGATTTTTTCCATCCAAGGCTTCCAAGAACTAATGACTGAACCCAACAACTAAAGGAATCATGAGAACCAACCAGAAAACAATCAATGGAAATAAACCCACAATCACCATGGAAATCTAGGAAATGGAAAGGCTAGGAAAATCCACATGCATACCCATGCATGCCAAGACTAGTGAGGAAAACATACATGCAACTCGGTACCTGCACTCAAAACCTGTTGTAGATGTTGATCCTAATGTCATCTTCTTCTTTCCTTCTTTTCCTTTGATTTCTTGATTCAAATCTCCAAGTATCCCACAATCTACAAGAGTGCTCCAAGAATACACTAAGTGCTCAAGAGTATGAGAGAGAGAGAGAGAGAGAGAGAGAGAGAGAGAGAGAGAGAGAGAATAATGAGAAATCCAAAACGGAACTGACCAAGCCTTGCACACTGATCCTGAGAAGCCCTTTTATTAATTAGGCCTCTAATTTCTTCATTTTCCATTATTTTCCTTCAATTTCCTCCTCACATGCAACCTATGACCTTTCACCTTCCTTTTCTGCTAATTTCCATTATTTTCATAAATAAAATGCCAATTAATGGCTCATTCCTTTCCAAAGCCTTTGCCTTTTCCTTTACCAATTTACTTAGCCATGATAAACCGAATAAACACTTGCTAGGATGTTTTTCCCACCATTTAGCTTGGAATATGTGTCCCATCCACCGTGGTCTTATATATTTTGCATCAATTTTCTTACTAGGGTTGTTGCAAAACATTCCCCCTTGGGGGAACACCATCCTCGGTGTTCAATGACACCTAAAAACCAGTAAACTACTAAAACAAATCATACTACCTATGGAGCTTTATAACACAACTCATTACGGTATTTACAATAACAACCACATATACTCAAGCACATTTGCTTCAACCAACAAATAACCATACTGGCTGTGGAGCTTTATAACCCAGCTCAATACAATATTTACAAGAATATATAGATATACAATTATACACATATACACATTATCTCAACCAGAAAATAAAAGGATATGATACCCATATCAACAAGAAGGGAATTCGAAGGCTCACACCTCCACCCATAAAGTAGTAACAGGATTCCATTATGTCCGAAGGAGTCCAGAATCCATTGTCAGAGCCAAATCTGCATCCAATGTCCAACACTACCATCCTACGCCACTTTTTCTCTCAATGACCAGTTACCAGTTCATTTTTCAAGGGCATACTCCTAATATGCATCTGATCCCATCTGGAAATTCTAATGAAAAAAAAAATCCATCCTTGGAATTCCCTTCTCTTCTACACAGTCCCTTGGGCAATCAGGTCACCCCTTCCATGTAGTCACTCACCTTCCATGTTTTTTTGGCACACCCATCCTGGACAATCCATCCCTTGGCAAGGATTCCTCACATCGGAAGTTAGAAAAAAAAAGGCATATACCTACCTCAAAACCATCATACCGGTCATAGCATGCTCATGGAAACTATTCAGCACCAATGTCCCATAATTTCCCCTCTCCTAAAGTTATTTACCAACATTATCTGCTGCCTATTTCAATTCCTTTTGCTGACGCTTCTAGTTCTTGCATTAGGTTTCAACCAACCAACCGGTAATTTCCGTGCTTCCTTTACCAAGCACATACCTGCCATTAGATTCAAAACAAATTGAGATAAATTCACATCATACCTCATTAGTATCTTGTTAATAAGGTACACTTGCAATTATATTCACTTCCTGTCACATAAGTCAAACCAACTGTTTGATCAAATCATCATGTATAAACATATCATATATGGTTAGCTCAAAATGAAACCATCATAGATCAAAATCATAAATCACATGTAACCATTATAATTCAGAATCACATATCACATGCCTAATATAACTGAAGTAAAATATTGGTACTTATCCTTCATCATTCCTTACTTATGACTATGTTATTTCTGTACACACACTAGATCAGTTGCCACACTCGACAAGCACCTAGTTCCTTCTCTTTAATCACGTACACATACACATAGTGTACATCACAACACATACATCCACACAAGGTGTAAAACACCACACAACTCATGCCCCCACATCCGGCATACAACGTAACACACGCACATACACTTCGATGTACAACACAACACATACACCTATGCCTGCACCAACGTATAACATGTACATATACATAGTACTACGCAACGAATACACATGTCACAATACCAAGAATACACCATGCATATACATAGCACCACATGCCCACAACACAACATGTACATAGTACCACATGTACACACACTACCTGCACAACGTGTTCTCTGCATCACATGTACACGACACCACCTGCACAACGTGTACACAATATCAAATTTACACCACACAACATGTACAATGTGTACACAACACCGCATGCACGACATGTACATGGCACCACCTGCACAAAACACCACATGTACAACATGTACACAACATCACATGCCCACAACACCATTTGTACAATCATGCACACAACACCATATGTACATCACGCACACAACACCATAAGTACATAGAACTGCATATTCAACATGTACATAACACCATATGTAAACAACATTGCATATCCAACATGCGCACAACACGATATGCACACAACACCACATATCCAACATGTAAATAGCACCATATATACCTGACATTGGATATGCAACATCATATATACAACATGCATAGAACATCATATGTACACAATACTAAAAATGAAACATTACACATCACAATAAGTACAATCACTAAATATTCAACATGCACGACATATACACAACAATAGCACTGCACATCCATAGACCACACACTGACACCACAAGCAACCTTTCTTCTAGTGTCTTTCCACTATCCATGCTTATCCTAGCATGTCGCAGATCACACTACTTTCACTTCACCAATGTAACCTTCAACATTTCCTACCATAACATAAACATACACATAGTACAAGCATAAGAATATCAATTCACACCCACATGATAGTAACCTTGTATATCTTTAAAGGCTACTCTGCCATTTGATTCATCATAGCCAGGAACCTCTTCATGCCATTCATCGGTATAAACAATCATTCCTCCACAAGGATTATCCTTGAAAACCCTGTCATATAGTGACATAGATACATAGATACATACACATATATATAATCATTGGAATAAAACAATCATGATCCTGTTAGACAACACCATACATACATACACATATACATATAGACCATCAACATAAAACCATCAAGATCCATGGTGACCCTGTCAATCAACAACATACATACATATATAAATATATAAACATAATCATAGTTATGATCACAACATGATTACCAGATATCATAATGTCTAGGTTGAAAGAAATCCCTTTATTCCCGAAAAACGTGCACAAAATTGAGAACAATAGTTCCCAACATAGCCAAGGCATCTGTTACCTTAAGCTCATTTACTTTACCTTTCTTATGATTGTCTGACCAATGTCCATTTACCACAAGGACCCAACCAATATAACCAGTTGTCATTTTCTTACCTTTCTCTGCTTACTCATCCAATGAGCTCCATTAACTTCCATATTTCCCAACCAATTCCCAAGACCCTCAAAACATAAATGACAAGGAAAAGAAAAAGAAATAATAAGAATAAAACAATGGGAACCAAAAGAAATACGATGGTGCAACAAACTAGCATGGCCATGCACTAGACATAATCAAGACTACAAACCAATCGCAACCAAATCAAAAAAGACCAAAAGCACAAGAATTTATAAAAAAAACCATGACTCAATCCCCATGGTTCTCAATACTTCCAAGAAAAGCTCAACTCAAGTCTTCTTCAAGCTTTCATGGAAGTCTCTTTTTCCATAAAATTACCTGCATCATAGTGCCATAACCACACAACTTTCAATGCATAAATAAATATACCAATATACTTGTTATCTCATCTTGTTGTTCCAAGCACAATCACTTGTAACCGAACACCCATGTTAGCCATATGTATCAAAATCAAGACAACATATCTATCAATTTGAGATCAACTTTTACCAATACTAATAACCATGTCATAATCCATAGGTCAACTTACATTCATCGGTCATAATACCTAATGCTAAAACTATCACCTACTTACACTCAGGTACATATCATCCATCTCAATACACGTGTGTTAGTAAAACCATCTTAAAACAAGCCCATTTATTCATGCAATATTATAGAAACATTTACTCATATCATGAAATTAATCAACATTCAAACAACTTGCAAATATACCATGCTAAATAAATCAACTAGTTTATGTAATAGACATCAAATCACTCAAACACCAAATAGATGACATAATCAAAAAATTAAGAATCAAGTACACGACATAAGCAAACTCATACCTTAATGTATCCTAGGGGAGGCCATCTTGTCTACACAATCAATATATATATTAGCACAATATAACTTCACGACACATCAAATCAACCTAAATAAGGTCATGATATCCATAATAGTAACTAGCTAATAGGTTCACATCATAGACTCATAAACATATGTCATTCATGCATAGAAATCACATATGCATAATTATTCTAGATCAGTTCAACACACTATCATAATTAGGTCGAATCATACATGAATGTCTTAACCCTAACCAACTGCATAGGCCAATCCAAATCAAAATGATACATATAGCATCAGGATCTTAATGTGATAACCTTAATCATCAAGTTACTAGCATAGAACAACACAAATTTATATATCATGCTTGTCAACCACATATAACATAATCATCAATTTATCTTATCATAAAAAAACAATAGCAATGCATATAAGCACATGCTACTATCACTCATGACTATCCGACACATGTGCATATAACTACACTAATCAAATAGCATCGACCATGCATGACTATCCCATGCATGTACATATAACTAAAATGATTAACTAACATATATCATGTATGTAACCATAACAACAATAAAATAACAAACATATATATAATTAAACCTAATGCATATAACAATCCATGGATCACATACCTAGATTCCAAGCATACAATTTGTATAATGATATGCTCTTGCCTCGAGGTCCAATGCTGCAACTTCACTTTGATGATTTGCATCTCCTACTCTATCTCATCCGACACATTAGCATCATAACATACCAATATCATCATGATAGCCTAATTGTATACAATGACCTTATGCACAACAACCTCAACCAAACCAATGCAAACTTGACCATATGCAACCACCTAACATGTATAACCAATCATGAATGACCAATTCGTGTTCAATATATGACATCTCACAAGAAAGCATAAACGGATAACACTGAAGCATGACCAATTTTTGACCTAGCATAAGCAAGAAATGCATGTACAATATGTAGCAACATGTATGGAAGCGTGCACAAACAATACATAAGCAAGAACAACACATAACCAATCATACATTCATGACAACATGTTGACAACAACATCATCATCACTTCCATGGGGACACCACTGCCACCATGGGAAACACAACATAGATGCAACAAGAACACATAGATCACAAGAATACTAATCACATATGCAACCAACATAAATGCATGACCAACACACTGCCCATCCAATCCAAGGGTTGAACCATGCTCTGATACCACTCTATGGTATCAGATATCACACAAAGAGAAAAAAAACCAAACGCTGCAATCACGCATACACAACAATCACATAAAACATAAGCATGAGGAACATATATCTAATTGACATATATGCACAACAAACACACACAACCCAAGGACAGTGTAACCACGCTCTAATACCACTCTGTGGTATCAGATATCACACAAAGAGAATAGAAACCAAACACCACCATAATGCATACACATCAAGCACATAGAACATAAGCATGAGGAACATATACGAAATTGACATATATGCATGACAAACACGCACAGACCAAGGAGAGGGAAACCATGCTCTGATACCACTTTGTAACACCCTCTTCCCACATCTACCTAAGTAACCATCCAATCGAGTTAAACATGTGACAAGAGGCTAATAATATGAGATTAAACCTCCTATATGACCTTAAGGAAGTGGAACCGGCAGAAACACCAAAAACACACATTACACTTCATCATTGACATCCCTGGGGGGTAACCCAACCTCCCAGGGCCCTGTTCCCTGAGGGGGGACAGACTTTTAGCCCCTTTGAGGCTGATTCATGGGCTTGTAAGGGTAGGGAAGCGACTCTATACCCTAGAGCCGCAGGCTAGCTTTGTCAAGATAGAAACTCAGGCCCAAACAAATTTTTTTTCGCCTGTAGCTCCATAATTTGTGCCACATTTTCAGCCCCTGAGCCCAGGTCACTGCCTAGAACTTCTTGTAACTTCAAGAGAGGGTAAATAAAATTAAGACAAACATATGGAAGAAATCACATCCTTAGGAACTCATCCGACCCCACCCAACCATGACAGGAATTTCGTCAAACATATCACAAACATAACATCTACAGGTATAAACAACATATTTAAACAAATGCTTCTCTTTCTTATCTGAGAATGGCTAAGACACATTTCTTCCCTACATTATAAGCTATCGTTTAATTAATTTAACCATAGATATGTTGTGCATTCATTTACAAGTAAAGACATGGAGAGAGCCATACCTCATCACTATCACAATACATGCTTATAACCAGCGCAATACCAATAGAATTACCATGGATACATCAGCAATAGAATCCATAAATATACTAGTTCATATAAACATAAAATATCATAGAAATTAACCTTTCATCAATGAACGTAAAAACCAACCTGGAATGGGACTTCAATGTTCCACCCATCCATAGACATGGTTGAGCCAAATATCACTTCAGCTAGTCATCCGCGTGCCATATTCCAAGCATGAATGTGGGACTTTATCAAACAAATCAATCAACACCAAACCAGGGCTCCATAGACCACACCGTCTCAACCCCAAATGAGTGGTTCCACTTCTCGGTCAAACAACACTAACCATCACGAATTGTTCTATATCCAAGCTGCTCTAGGGATCCATAGTGTTTGTTCCAACCAGGGCTTCTAGGAATAGTAACACAACCCCAACTATTACAGGGCTTCCAGGACTAGTAAATCAACCCACCTAGGGCTTCCAGAGTGTTTGTCCAACCAAGGCTTCGAGGACTAGTAACACAACCCATAGTTGTCTGTCGGGCTTCTGGAGGGTTTTTCCAACCAAGGCTTCCAGGAAAAATTAAATCAACCCAAAAGCTAAAGGAATCATGAGAAATAACTAAAAAACAATCAATTAAAATAAACCAACAATCACCATGGCTATTCGAGAAATGAAAAGGTTGGGAAAATCCACATGCATACCCATGCATGTTAAAACTAGTGAGGAAAACATACATGCAACTTGGTAACTACACTCAGAACCTTCTGTAGATGTTGATCTTGATGTCCTCTTTCACTTTCCATATTTTCCTTTGCTTTCTTGATCCAAATCTCCAAGTATTCCACACTCTACAAGAGTGCTCCAAGAATACACTAAGTGCTCAAGAGTATGAGAGAGAGAGAGAGAGAGAGAATAATGAGAAATCCAAAAATGAACTGACCAATCCTTGCCCACTGATCCTCAGAAGCCTTTTTATTAATGAGGCTTATAATTTCTTCATTTTCCATTATTTTCCTTCAAGTTCCTCCTCACATGCAACCTGTGACATTTCAGCATCATTTTCTCCTAATTTCCATTGTTTTCATAAATAAAATGTCAATTAATGCCTCATGCCTTTCCAAAGCCTTTGCCTTTGCCTTTTCCAATTTCCTTAGCCATAATAAACCGAATGAACACCCGCTAGGATGTTTTTCCCAACATTAAACTTGGAGTATGTGTCCCATCCATCGTGATCTTATATTTTTTACATGAATGTTTTTACCAGGGTTTTTATAATGGAAGAGCCAATATGAGACAAGTACCCATTACCTCTTTACACTTCTCAAAAGTTTGTTGCGCTTCCTCTAACCATCTGAATGCCCCGTTTTTCATCAGGTCCATTAAAGGTGCCACCATATGTGAGTAACCCCTAACAAAGTGTCTGTAGTAATTGCATATGCCCATGAATCCATTCAACTTGGTAATATTCTTAGGCGTTTTCTAATAAAAAATAATATGTATCTTTTCTTGGTGTAGATTTACCCCCTTTGCATGATAATGTGCCCAAAGTATAAAATCTCACTCTTCTCAAACTCAAACTTGAATTATTTTACAAAATGAGATTGCTCCTCTATTATGCACAACACCTCCTTCAAAGGTTCCAAATTCTCTTCCCATGTCCCACTATAGATGAGGAGATAGTTAAAAAACACCAATAATAATTTCCATAGTTGCTTCTTGAAAATAAGGTTCATGCACTATGGGAATCTGGAAAAGGTGTTGGTAAGCCCAAAAGGTATGACAAGGAACTCAAAGTGCCCATAGTGGCATCTAAAGGCAATTTTCTATATTTTCTTCTCATGCACCCTAACTTGATGGTAACCTTATTGCAGATCATATTTTGAGAAATAGACTATTCTCTGTAATTCATCCGACAACACATCGATCCTAGATATTGGGTATCGATTTGTGAGTATTTTTATTTATGGCCCTGTAGTAGATGCACATCCTCGGTGCCCCATCCTCTTTCTTGACTAATACTATAGAGGATGTGAATGGGTTAAAGCTTGGCCTTATATGACCCATGTCCAACAACTCCTTAATGGTCTTCAAAATTTTCTTCTTGTACCATTTGGGATGATTATATGGATTTGTGATGATTGGATTAGATCTTTCTCCCATTTCTATTGTACGATCGAATCCCTTGCCCAGTGGTCTTACTGGTGGGATGTCTCCAAACACCTTTTGATGTCTGCTTAATAATTCTTGAATATATGTTGGGTATTGCTTCCCTTCATCTGGATGTTTTTTCTTCATCACCATACACTGCACAACCCATGGTATTCTACATGCCAAATTGTGGTGATATTATACCTTCCATACTTTTTTTTGCGACCACTCTTAGAGAATTGTTAGTCATCCCTCTCAATAGTACCCACTATCCATTTGGTGCAATGAACTCCATCTCTATAGTGTAGTAGTTATTCCAATGCTTTCCTATGGAAATGAGCCACTGGAATCCCAACATCACATTAATATCAGAAATTTCAACCATGTATAAGTCATTCGTGAGGGTGTAATTCCCCATTCTTAGCTCCATTTGAGGGACCCTTCTTAAACATGTTATTTTCCGTCCTCCAACTACCTCCACATAAAACCCTTCAAATTATTCAATGGGCAAGCACCTTTTGGCTACCACTGTTGCATCTAAAAAATAATGGATATATTTTCCATCAATGATGAAAATAACACATTTCCCTTGCAATACTCCTCTAAATTGGAAGGTATTATCTCTTGGGACAAAAGAGAGCTTGGCTAGGGTGTCCCCTTCTCTCTCCCTATGTGGAGGATCTTCATCGCTGCTATTATGCTCCTTGTGAGTTTATACTTGTTCTTTCTCTTCTTCACTATCTGATATTACTTCTATGAGGTGGAACTTTCCCTTGCCCATGCACGTATGCCCAAGAACCCATGGTTTGTTACAATTGTAGGAAAGTTTCTTCTTCCTCAATTTGTACCTTGACTCTTCCATCCTAATTTTTTTGCTGCCATGGATTTTTTTCCTTGTTCTTCTAAGGAGGGATGAGTTTGGTTGACATTTCTTTCGACACTGCATCTTCCATATCCCTAGTCCTAGATATAAGATCTTGAAGTATGATGGCCCATTAAAGGATTTGACCCAACCACACAATGGTTTACTTATTCCTTCCAAGAAAAACATCACCATTTTATCTCGGGATAAATCAATCACCATTACCGCCATCTCTGAAGTTTTGTGATATAACTTCTTGTAGTTCCTATTTTCTGAAGATGTGTTAGATCCATCGAATGTGACTTGGGTTTTTCTTATCGAACCTATGAATTAGCCTCTCTATGAAATCCAAGTAGGAGGTGATGTTGGAATGCCATAGGGTGGTCAATCTGTGTTACCACCATTCATGCACCTCACCTTCCAAGTGTAAGCTAGCATACTAGAAAGGCTCTGACTCTCTCATCGAGTTAAGCTAAAAATTATGCATCTAATTTCTAGACTCAAGCTCGAGTTTTACCATTAGATTCTCCATTAAAAGTAGACATATTTATCTTTCTCACTTTTGGGGGGATATCATTATTTTTACCTATCGATTATGATCTATGGATTTGTTCCAATATTTGATGGCGTAATAATCTAGGAGTGACATGGCTGCATGAAAATTCTATCCCATTGCTTCATATTCCCTTAAATAATCTAAAAAATATTCATCTCTTCTATTGGTTGCATGCTTGTTCCTCCAAGAATTTCAGCAGAAATGGTTTGAATGTACTTGTTTTTCTCGCTAGGGTAACTAGGTTAAACGTATTGTTGGCTTTAGCATGATGACTATTGGATCCTCCAAGTAATGTATTTTTTGAACCTCCCACACCATTGTTAAGTTGATTTCCTTGAGCACTGGCCATAGATTTAGTGAGAGCTTTCATTGTCTACACCATATCCTATTTCCCTTTAGCCAAATCATTAAGGGAATGCTTGATACTTTCCTTGGGTGGATCCACATGATCTCCCATTTCTCCTCCTTGTTCTTTTGATCTTGGGTAAGGGGGTTCTCATCCTTTCTTCTTCCTTCAAAAGTTGCAAATGATTTGTTTCCTAGTGTTATTAACTGTGGAAAGCCTTCAGGATGGTAGGATGAATAACACTCACACCATTGTAATATCCCTTTTATTTATCTAATTACATTTTCAAAAACTGACTATAGAAATTACACCATAATTTTTTGTTGCAGATATAAATAAAGATGAACCACAAAAATTGCAGAAAAGATTTTTTTTTGTAGAAACCTCAATAATTTCATTAATAACCTTTGATATACATCAAAAATTTGAGGATAAAACTGGAAAATACCCTTGGTCCCCAACTCTATGAATTCTGCAATTTGGCTTCCCCACATGATAGCGATTTGGCCTCCCTACTTGGTTAATTTAGTCCTCCTATAAATTAATTCCCTGGTCCCTTACAGTTTTGATGAATGTTCCCTCTGTTATATGTAATTCAGACTCCCTTCTTTAGTGATTTCGCCTTCCCAAATGGAAAAAATTCAACCCCTTAAATTTATACTGATTCGACCCTTATCTGTAACTAGAACTCAACCTCCTTAATTAACCAATTTAGCCTCCTTTGACGAAGTGGACTCGACCACCATAGATCAACAATTTGATCTCCCTGTAAATATGGAAATTATACTTCTTTACGTGAGCAATTCATCCTCCTCGTGTGACTAATATTTCGGCCTTTCCGAGTGGAAAATTCGACCCCCTCTTGCAACGACAAATTCAACCTCCTTGCGGGAATAATTTAACTTCCTCCTAAGCCTGGAAAATTGGTATCCTTGAATAGTCAATTCATCCTCTCATGCAAATGATTAGTCTCTTGATTAGCTAGGATGGTTATAGAACCATTGAAACAAATTGTCACTAACTAGAGTGTGTGTTTCAACACCAAAAATGGGGATATTTGAGGGTTTCTCCTCCCCTAATAGCTATTGTAACCCCTTATCAATTCACAAATTATAAAATCCCACATATCTCATTTTCCTCCAGTCTCCTATTCTTTTATAACTTATCCATGAATCATTTATTTTTCTAAAATGACTTTACCATGTTTTATTTAATTATCAAGATAACATCTACTAATTAACCTCTTAACCCTCCTTTTGGCCAATAACTAACCTCTTGACCCTCCTTTTTGCCAATAACCAACATCTTAACCCTCCTTTTTGTCAATAACCAACCTCTTCACCCTCCTTTTTGTCAATAACATATGAGAATCATGATAAACTATGAGTTCACCTCTCTCCACTTCTGTAGATTAAAAAGGAACATTACATTCTAATCTTAAATATAGCTTAAACGTGTGTTTGGCTAACATTATGAATTAAGGTGTTCACCTCTCTCAACATATCAAGATTTTTGCTCTTGAAAAAGAATTCCAGAAATTTCATCAACATTATTTTAAGAAAACAAAAAACACTAATTACAATCCTACAACAACTACACTATGATAATTTTTCTCACTCCAAAAAAATTAGTGAATTCATAATAAATATCTATCTCCAAAAAAATTAGTGAATTCATAATAAATGTCTATCTAATTTTCTATAGAACGTTTAGTTAATTCATGCCAACGATCTGCTGAATAGAACATTTATTTAATGCATCCCAACCATTCATTGAATTGGTGTTTCTTCGTGAGGAAGTTTGGGCAATTGACAAAAATAGATAAATAAATAAATGTATTTAGTGGATAATTATTTTATTTCTTCTTATAAATTTAGTAAAATTGGCTTTGCCAAATCGGACAAAATAAGTTGTCAATGATATCAATCAATTACCGCACAAGAAAAATTAATCTGTGACTTTAGTCAGTTTCTCATAAAACTCTTGCCATATTTCTATAATGACAAAAAGAAAAAAAAGAAATTGGACAATTCGTCGGCCCATTTCCATCCATTTCTTCACAAAATATAGCGAAGATTGCGTTGCCACGTTTGCCGTAATGATGAAAATGGAAAACCGACAAATCGTTAAGAGTTTGTTCGGTGAAAATCAGGTTACGAATCGGCGTGTTATTTAAAAACTTAGTATGGAAGCCACGGAAAACTTCTTAGGGAAGCTAACGTCACAACCACGGCAATGGCCGCCGTCGTACTTGTGGTTCACAGGATTTTAGTCTTTTTGAAATTATGAAGGAGTTGGCACACGCGTAGAAACTAAAGAAATACTTACATTCTCGTACTTACCCTCACGTAGCATTCAATGCTGCGTAGAAATGGTTGATGTTGCGGTAGCGCACATACTCTTGCCCACAGGTTGAAACTAAAGCTAAAGACAATTAGAACATTTCGAACATCCAAGTTCTGTCTAGAAGAGGATATGATATGACTCCCTGCTATTACCGTAAAAGCAACATCGTCACAACGACGTTTTCCGAACGCTAAAAACGCTAACTGGAACTCCCTACATTCGTGAAACAACGATTTCTTACTAGAAGTGCAATTTTAGGGGAACTCAGGAAACCTCGGGGGCGCGGACCGGAATTGATGAATGCCGCTATAAGACGGGACGATTCAATAAGCGTTTATTCAACCCGTGACGGGATTGTGGGTGTGGACCCCATCATACCAAATATCGATAGGAGGAATAATCCCAATAGTCAGTTGGAGGATAGGCAGAATACCGGAAACAATACCAGCAGGTTTGTGGTTGTTATAGTTAACGATGGCCGAACACAGCACGCAATTAGCTGGATCGCCGCCATAATTATGTAATTGTCTCACCCCGCCCGTTAGATTCCCCTCTAGAACACGACAGAGTATCGTTTTCTTCCGTATAATTTTCCAGTCTTCCTTGAAAGGCTCGTGGGAATTGTTGAATATTCACAAGCTTTCGAAGTTCAATTTCATAATTATTGAAGACGTCATCCTGAAAGAAAACTCAGTTATTCACGGAATGTTCGGAACTGATCCTGCTGCCTTTCCTTCTCAGCGTTCAATTTCACAACAATCTGATGCTGACACTCCTTCCTATCCCTTTCGCCCTCTGCTTCGCTTAGTTGTCCATTTCCTTATAAATTCCATTCAAAACCCATATGATCTCATCGATCTTAACTTTAATTTGATCTCAGAGCTTCTATATCCAAAGTTATCAAGCGTAACAAGTTAATGGCGTTCACAGGCAGTCAAGATGACACCGTTTATCGCTATATCCGTCATCTCAGAAATCAGGGACGTGACCAAGAGCACGGCTTTAGGCATTATTTCTCGGGGTCCATGGGAATTCGAGTAGTTATAGTAGTGCCCATTTTTCTAGTATCTTCTTCCTCTGCTGCATGATCTTCCTCCCGCGCATCTGCTCAAGGACCAAAACCACATAGCCACAGGTGATTTCCAGAAGAATTACTATATCTCATGGGGTAGCCAACTCGTAAAATTTCTGGACAACCATCGCTCTGTATAGCTCCTTATGGACCAATCTTCTGGTATTATATGACACAAATACCAAATTACATTAGCCTTCTCCAGTTACGTCATAAATAACGTTAGTTAATTCTTAGGCTGATCACATTCATTGCCTTGCAGGTTCAGGCTTCGCTTCGAAGAGCACATACTTTTCAGATATTTCCGTACATGAAACAAATTGATACGAGGCGATTCATCCGGGACAGTCACTGCCTTCTATGTCAGTAGACTCATTTTGATCAATATGGTTCTGCTATTGCGTATGATTGATCATCTGTATCAGCTGTATTCTCTATACTACAATAATATTTCGTTTGTTCTTACTAATTTATTTGGCTATTTCAGCTTTCGACCCAAAAAAGCTCTAATTACGACGATGTGGCCGGGAAACCTCATTACCTCCACACCAATGTTTTCGTCAATGGCTTTGGCAACCGGGAGAGCCAAATCAGGTTTTGGTTTGATCCCACTGCAGACTTCCACATATATTCTCCTTTAGAATCGCTACCACATCAAATTCCATATTTTCAAACTTGATTGAGCTTTGGTTGTTACACTTGATTACAGTAGTCGTCTTTTGTTCTTCTCCAATATCTTGGAGAATTCGCCTCAACCAAACAACTTCACAAGTTGTTGCACACAAGAATTTATACTCTACCTCTGCAGATCACAAAGATATAGTAGGATGCTTCTCCTATCATGCCAATTACTATGACTAGCACAACCACATTATATTTACTAATGTGGTTGATATAGGGCAATAGGCCTATATCCACTACCAACACATTAATTTATATATCAATAAATAAATATTATATATAAAAATATTAATATATTAACTTGAAATATATATAATATATATTAATAAAAATATTTATTAATATATTAATTATGATTAAAATAGCAAAAATATTTTATATATATTAATAATATTTATTGATATATTAATAATATTATAATATTGATTAAAAATATTTGTTAATAATATTAACTATATACATACTATATATTAACTTGAAATATATACAATATATATTAATAATATTTATTAATATAATAATAATAATAATAATAATTATTTATATATTAATAATATTATAATATTTAATAATAATATATATTAATAATAAATAATAGTTTAATATTTATTAATATATTAATATCATAGATGGTTATATTATTAATAAACCAAAAAAACTAATAATATATTAATAATATATATTAATGTATTAATAATATTAAACCCAAAAACATAAGAAAGTAATAAACTTTAAGAATTAATATATTAAACTCAATAGAGTAATAAAGCATATGAAACAATATTCAAAAACAAAAAACCTAAGAGATTAATAAACCCTAACAATTATTATTTTAAACTGAAGATATTAATAAACCGAAGGGATAATTAATAATACAAATCCAATGTCATCATAAACCAAAGGTTTAGATATTACAAACCAAAGGAATTGGTGAACCCAAGGGATAAATATTATAAACATAAGGGATCAATATTAAAAACATAAGAGATTAATAAACCATAAGAATTGATATTTTAAACTAAAAAACCTAATAAATTAATAATCCATAAGAATCAATATTTTAAACATAAGATATTAATAAACCAACGAGATTATTAACATTATAAACCAAAAGAACTAATAGACCCAAGGGATAAATATTATAAATCCAACGGATGAATATGATAAACAATAGAGATTAATAAACCCTAAGAATTAATATTTTAAACTGAAAAATCTAAAAAATTAACAAACCTTGAGAATTAATATTTTAAACTCAAGAGAGTAATA